>BDSI01000007.1:1200000-1585942 GCA_003117195.1 Eudorina sp. 2006-703-Eu-15 | reverse complement strand
GCCGTCGGGCGGAGCGCCGCCGTTGCCGCCGTCGGGAGGGGCGCCGCCGTTGCCGCCGTCAGGCGGAGCGCCGCCGCTGCCGCCGTCGGCGGAGCGCCGCCGCTGCCGCCGTCGGGCGGAGCGCCGCCGTTGCCGCCGTCGGGCGGAGCGCCGCCACCGTTGCCGTAGTCGCCACCGCCTCCACCTGTCGGCGGAGCGCCGCCACCGTTGCCGTAGTCGCCACCGCCTCCACCTGTCGGCGGAGCGCCGCCACCGTTGCCGTAGTCGCCACCGCCTCCACCTGTCGGCGGGGCACCGCCACCGTTGCCGTAGTCGCCACCGCCTCCACCTGTCGGCGGGGCTCCGCCACCGTTGCCGTAGTCGCCACCGCCACCGCCATAGTCTGGAGGGGTACCGCCACCGTTGCCGTAGTCACCACCGCCACCGCCATAGTCTGGAGGGGTACCGCCGCCACCGCCACCGCCGCCGCCGCCGCCATAGTCGCCACCGCCGCCGCCATAGTCGCCACCGCCGCCGCCATAGTCGCCACCGCCGCCGCCATAGTCGCCACCGCCGCCGCCATAGTCGCCACCGCCGCCGCCATAGTCGCCACCGCCGCCGCCATAGTCGCCACCGCCGCCGCCATAGTCGCCACCGCCGCCGCCATAGTCGCCACCGCCGCCGCCATAGTCGCCACCGCCGCCGCCATAGTCGCCACCGCCGCCGCCATAGTCTTTCGTTTGTTCTTCCTCCAACATCGTTCGGCTCGTTAATTGGTCTTCGTTCTTTCCACCTGCAACACACATATAGTCAGCGTCCCAAGGGCGTCTCGATGAGTGATGCCCGACAGTTGCCCGACCGTTTCCAAAGCATTTCGTTCGTGCAGCAATCTCTCTCTAGCAGGAGTCGACAGCCCAAATCCGCCCATGGTCCCGAGTTTGGTATTACTTCTCCAACCAGGTCCGGAAAGCATGGGACCACCTCTTCCGATGACGGTGGCAACGTCATCAGTGTGATCAACGGCTCGCACAATTGATCTATTCGGCACCGCGTGTGGCGACGGGGCTAGGAGGCTGGGGCCAAAGGGTGCATTTGTCGCGTTGCATCTCCTTGGATTTTGCCCTCCGGCGCAGTGTCCGTGACCTTTCATATCGTCAGTCAGTATCAGTCACGCCGTCCTTACCTTCATCATTCAACATATGCATCTTGTTATTTGCGTCTGAGCCTCCATGCTCTAAGAGCTCGTTGCGAGAGGTCGCGAGCGCTGCCGCGCAGCAGGCTGAAAGTGAGCCGGCAGCGAGGTACAGCAGAAAGCCCACCGCCAGCAGTGAGCCCCGTTGGCGTCCCAGACTCTTCATTTTTGGCGAGTTGTAAACACGGACACAGCGGGCCGTATCTGCAATGTAGTCGGCGAGGAAAGCGGGGAAAGGGAAGTGACCGGATCCGCGAGCGCCGCTTTCAACACGTCCAGTTTCATTCAGGTGGAATGATCATGTTACAAAGATATACTTCTTACCTCAATGACACCTGGAAGTCTTCACGGAACTTCGAGAATCGTTCGACTAATCACCTAATAACCGCGACATGAAGTCAGCAATCAACTCGGTAAGAACCAATTTAGTGTAATTATAATTTAATTTACCAAAATTTTCGAAGGTGGGTTGTCGAGCGTTTAACAGCGTTACGGTATTAAAAGAAAGAGACCTCCACTGAAAGCTGTTACCTTTCCGCCTGCGTCATTGCAGACAACTATGATATCATGTTTTCAAACTGAAGACTTAATTAACTTATAGAGGCACTTCCACAGTCAGCAGGGAAAGTACGGGATTACGGGCATTGCCTGGACATTCCGTCAATTTCGGGCTTCCAATTCACTGCGCCAACTGCGCAGTCCTAAGTAAGTAATGGACGCTCACCACTTGTAATGTATTGTTCACGCCGCCGCTCCCTTTGTTGGTCTTCTCGCAAGCTTCTTGTATGGCGGGCCTCGGTATCCGGACCCTTACGGGCCCGGAAGGTTCTTTGTCCTGGTGCTAGCTTGGACCCACACCAATTCATAATAATTCTCCTTGATCAGTTGCGAGCTCTCCTAAGGATGCAAGCTGACGTTTTGCTGTTGACACTGTTGGCAGCACGTTGCCGTATTGAAGCCGCTTCCCAGCTTCCCACCTCCCGTGTCGATGCATGTCTTACCAAGTCAACCAAGCTGCACGGCATGTCAGGCCATATCACAACCAGTAAATTCAATCTCCCCGGGTAGCTTGGATCGAGTGCATGATACGGCGGCGGCGGTGCTTATTTTGCTGGTGGGACACAGCACAAGCCAAGATGTCAGGAGCAACAGCCATCGCAGCCGCCTCGCCGCACGAACCCATTTGCCATGCAACTGAGGACGCGGCATCGGTCGATGTATCGGGCAAGGGACAGCAAAACAACGGCAGGCCAGTGCGCATGGATTCGGTCGGATGCTTCGTACAGTCGTAAACGAGATTTGGGTTTTCCGTTTATGCATGCGTGTGTGTGTGTGTATCGTTACATATCTGCCGGGCCGACACTGGCCGGGGGCGCTAACCCGCCCCATACGGGAGACCGCCGAAGCACTTTCCCCCGGATACGGGGGAAAGGGGCGTAAGGGGCCTCTGTCCCCTCGCTCTCAACCTAGGGCGCGTGCCCGATCCCCGAGGATCGGTGACCGCTGTGCCCCCTCAAGGGAGTGGGCGAAGGCCCATCCCGGGCGGTCTGCGCCTCGCAGTCCGCTGTTCAACCTCCTCAAGTCCTTGCAGCACCCAGGGCGCGTTTCGGAGGCGCGCCCCTGCTTGGTGCGGTAAAACTAGCCTGGTCCCGCGTCCCAACCTAATCGTAATAGCTAGGGTTGCACCCTCCGGCAGGCCTGCCTGCCCAGCTGAGCCAGAGCGAGGCGTCTCGCACGCGTCAGGCCTTGCTGGGTCCGGGTATGCAGTCGGGTGCTCCATGATGGGGCTATGGTTTGCACAAGGCAGCACATCACCACGCAAGCTTCCCTGTCGTACACCCCTTCCCGTCGCAAGCGGCCCTCGCCTACACGTCCCGCTCGCTGCCAACTCCCACTGGTCGGGCCCGACCCTCCTCGGGCACCCACGGATCCCCATCGTGCCCTAGTCCCAATCCCTACCCCCTAGCGTCTCGCGCTTCTATCTATCCATCACGAGTCTACGTCTACTGGCTGCACGCAGCGGATCCGGCCGTCCACCACCGATAGGATTGTGTGGTCCGGTCCCACCCCCTCCCATCCCCGTCGCGGTCGGCCCAGTTCTGCGAAACTGGCCACCCGCTGCCAGAACTCCATGACTGCGCGCGCCTTAGCTACATCAACCGGCGATGGGGCAGCCGGCGCCCCCGGCACGGGCTGTGCGCCGCCGTGGAGGGTCGCTGCACGTAACCCCACCCTCGCCCGCTCCATGGCCGTCAGCGCCGCCAGGGCAACGATGTCCCAAACCCCTTGCTGTACCCCCTGTGGCGGCTCAGCCAGCCACACGTTGGCTCGGGTGATGGGGCCCGGAACGTGTACCCCGATCTGCTGTATCACTGCCTGAGCGACCGGGCATGCCCAGAAATGGTGTGCCCGTGGTGAACACGGGTGGGGCCCCGCACCGCCGTACTCGCCACACCCGCACGCCTCGGGGTGGGCGTTGTGGAGGTGGCTGTTGCCAGGCAGCGGGACCCCGTCAACCGCCAGGCGCCACAGTGTTTCTTTGTGCTCTCGTTCCCACTTGATGGCCCAAAGCCACTGTAGAGTGGCAGGCATGCTGAATGCCGGGGGCCCAGCCACTCCGTCTGTCTCAAGCTGTCCCCTGGCCTCCTGCTCGTATTCAGCATGCTGTCGTGCCCGTGCTGCCGCCACCTCCTGCATCTGCAGCTGTGTCGCCAGCCGGACCGTCAGGCCACTAAGCTTGACCGTGTGTGTGTGTGCGTGTGTGTGTGCGTGTGTGCGTGTGTGCGTGTGTGTGTGTGTGTGTGTGTGTGTGTGTGTGTGTGTGTGTGTGTGTGTGTGTGTGTGTGTGTGTGTGTGTGTGTGTGTGTGTGTGTGTGTGTGTGTGTGTGTGTGTGTGTGTGTGTGTGTGTGTGTGTGTGTGTGTGCGTGCGTGCGTGCATACCCAAAGGTTTTCCCATGCATACCCAAAGGTTTTCCCATGACCTGACCGCGGTAGGGCCCACTCCCCTTGCCACCACGCACACTCCGTGCTTGACACCAGCCCAGGCATTGGTGCACGCCGCGGGAGCGACCCAGGGACAGGGGTGAGAGGCGTTGCCCGTGCGACCACAGAACTATACACCAGCGCCCTGAAATAGATGCTGTGAGATCCGGTCTCAGAGTCCACGGCATGTAAGTTCCTTATATGGGGTCAGAGGTGTCCTTTTCTGCCGGCAAGGAGCGCAAGGACTGGGTTTTGACGGTCGCCCGGGTTGGGGTTAGGCTTCTATCTTCCCTGACGGAGTGAGCCACCATTGACATCATAGATGGAAGATAACCGTCTAGTATGCCGTGACCCTATGCCGCCAGGACAGGATACCGTAACTAGTCAACTTCTAGTGGCCTTAGCGTGGGCCGCAGGGGGACGGGACGTAAGCGTGACGGCTGGGCCCTTATAGTGCTTGTTTTGCGGGGTGGGGGGTCTTGGCCCGGAGAGGCCGTCGGGACAGGCCCCTGATGGTAGCTCGTGAGCCCCCGTCGCCTTCTAAGGCTACGGACCACGCAGCACTTGAGACGAGAGCCGATCTTGGCCGTGGTGATGGTCCAGCGATAGGCCCAAGAGCGGGCTTTGCCCTCGGCTAAGAATGGTCTCCAGGAACGGGGCGGTTCCCTGGTAGAGTGGATGAGTGGTGTGTTTCGGTGTGCACCTGTGGAGCCTGCTGTACCGCTGTACGGTGGCGCGGTTTCGTGTTTTGCTGTGTGTGGTGAGGAGGCTGCGGCTGTCATCGACGACCCGCGGGGTCCAGCTATCTGGGCCCGTTGGAACACCCGGTAGGTCGGGAATCGGGTCGACCTTGTAACGACTAATTGATTATTATTAATAATAATGATAACAATAATGAAAACAATAATACTAACCCTAGGATCGGGACACGGGTAGAAAACTCCGTGAATACAGGTCCGGTGTTGTCATTGCTGTGATCCACAGGTCTGACAGGTGATTCTTAAACCGGGGCCGCACGGGGCACTGGCTGTGTGGGCTGCTGGCGCGAATCAGCCGCCGTGGCGCTCGATGGTGATGACGCAGGGGGATTCTGTAGGACACCCAAAGACGATGTTTTAGGAAGTAGCCCTGTCGTCAGGCCTGCTGCTGTGTGCTGGTGCTGCTGTGTGCTGCTGCACAAGATTGCGATCGATCTTGTGCATGCGGCGCATGTGGCAGGATGTGGCCTCATTTGCATGTATGTGAAGGCTGATTGGCTGCCTGTATTGTTACGAAGTAAACGTTGAATGGTGTACCCTGACCTACACAGCCGGGCGGTCCAGCAGGTTCAGATATTTAATGTGTATATATACCGTGCAGTGCTGCCCGAGCGCCGCGTTGATTGCGTTGACGGTGGCGGGCTGTGCAGGGGTGCGCAGCCCGCAGTTAGTTGGCGGCTGTCCTTGAGGACCTTTTCGGATGTCCAGTATGGCATAATCACCTTTCTTGTTGTGTTTGCATTGTTAAGGGGTGTGTGTGGGCCCTTAGGAACGCCCGATCGGGACATAGGATCCACCTTGCAAACCATTCCGAATGTCAAAAAATCCATCAGAGCGAACATTTGGCAGCACGGGAGCACGGGCTTCGTGACATCAGCGGAGCTGCAGGGAATATATACGAAAAATCGGAGGCAAAGGAAGCCGGGACGTAGGCGGCTGATCCAAAGCAGTCCATCTCAAAATTCATTTCCCTTAATACGGACCAATCGATATCATGAATACTACTTTAGCGTCATTCTGTACTGTGAATTGATTACGTTCAGCGTTCATTACACGACCGTAGTATTAGAGCAGTGTGCGTTTGGGGCTATCGATTCACATCTTGCGACAATACACCGCACGCGTGAACTCGCCAAGTCGAGATTGCAGACCAGACAGCCATGACACAGCAACGACAGGTCCACAGCTCCACTGCTGTTCTTGTAAAGTACTGATCAATTAGTGCTGTAAGGTAGTTTACGATGCCGCGCATTTTGATTGCTTGAGTGACCCACACGCACAGACGCGGACGCTGCAGACTCGCCTCGATGGTAACTGTGAACTAAAAAAGTAACCATTCATGACATCATTTCAATGCTATAGAAACTAAGCTGCTTTGCATGAGGCAGTGATGTAGCAGGGTAAGGATAAAGCATTTCCGTTCACTTTGGGTTGATCCTAGACGCCTGGGGCAACAGATACTGTTGCAGTAACATCTTTTTTTCCTTGTCTAGTATAACGTTGGCCGTCATAAATCTGAAATCGTTGATCCCTTATCGAGGGCCGGTCACCGCCTCATATTATATTCCCGACAATCCCAATGTACGGATCTCCGACGTACATGGACTCGCGGTCTCGTGGGCTCAAGGTCTGCTCATGAGCCTCTTGGCTTGTCTGGACCCAACAAGCTTGAAGCTTGAAACAGAAAATTGTCAAAACGCCAGATCGTCAGGCCTGATCGAGCTTAAGGATGTTGCAGCGGACCCCGCGGGTCATCGGTGACAGCCAAAGCTTCCTCACCATACACTGCATAAACGAAACTGCGCCACCATGGCGCACCGGACAGGCTCCACAAGTGCACCGAAACACTCCTCGTGCCCACTCTACCAGGGAACCGCCCCGTTCCTGAGAACCAACCACAGCCAGGGATAAAGCCCGCTCAAGGGGACCCCTATTAGCGAACCACCACCCCATCCAAGGCGAGCTCACGTCCCACCGGGCCGAAAAAACCTCCCTATCCCATCAAGGGCGCCAATGGTCCACAGAGCGCACAGTCGCCCCGTCCACCCGCGACCCACGACTCAGCGCCCGCTGGGCTTCGCCTAATCCCTGGCCTGACGGAACAGGGTCACGGCACACAAGACGATCATCCTGCACCTACAAGATCGGGTGCGTAGCCCCCACCGCTGACCAACCCTTCCTCCGTATTCCCAGCTCTGCGAAGTCGTTGAGCCGTCTGCAAAACTCCGCCACCGCCCGCCGGGCGGCCAGCATCCACCGTGGGCCGCGGGGTACCGTCCGCGTTCCTGGGCCGGGCGGCCCTCATCGCACGCCGACCCGTTTCCATGGCACTGTTTGCCGCCAAGACGACGGTGTCCCATGCACACTGTTGTTCTCCTGTGGGGGGCTGGGTGAACCACACATGCTGTCTTTAAATGCTCACCCCTAAGCCTTAACCATGCCTCAATCTGCACGATCACTGCGCCAGCTCGATTACTGGGAAAACCACTCTGCTAAGCTTAGTTCGACCACCGACTGTCACCGGGACATCAGCACACCACGCACTGAGTCCTCCACCACATACATACACCCACTGCGAACCATATCCGACGCCCGTTTTGGAATAAAAATGGAGGTAACGAATGCAGCTCCATCCTATATTGTGTGTGTGTTACATGGTTGGGGGTGCATAACCCCATACCTGTACAACTACCCGTACGAGCCGTTGGCCCAAGGGCACGCAAAAACGCCTCAAAGCACACGCATGACCATGCACTAGCAGAAGAAAAAAGGCGACTACTATCCTATATAGTAGTCTCCACCACCACCAAGCCGTCTCTCCCCGAGGCCGTCAAGGTGCCGCAGCGAACGAACCCAACGTCGCCGAGGCACCGCTACTATCTCAGCGCGGCCACCCTTCCACCAACCGTCCCATGTTGCCGAGTCCCCGGCTCCCCGCCACCTCTCTCGGGACTGGTAACATAGGTGGATTGCTTGTGTGGAGGCGACCGTCATCCCATTGACGCCAGAGGCCAGACTGCAGCCAAGAAGACTCTGCTGCTCGTCAACAGCCGTAACAAAAAAACGTTTTTTGCTGTCTTTGCTTTCGTGCGTGCGTGCCGTACGTAGGTGTACTTACGTGTATGCCGCACGCCTGCCTGCAGAACACCAGCACAGAGCCACGCAACCCAGCCACGCTTGGGCCGCCGATGCGCAGCCGTCCTGCTGGAGTTGATGTGTCGCAAGACTGACAAGCCCGCGAGTCTGCAGTATGCGTCGTACACTGGATTGCCGTACACCTCTTATACAGTGCGAAGCACTGTCCCAGCATCCCTAGATGCCTTCGCCAGCTCTCACCTACTACCGATTCAGTCGTTGGGGCCGGTTGGGGCAGACGCGCGGTTCATGACGATACGACAGCTCCCGATGGCCGAGGCCAGTAGAACCGGCAAAGTACTTTGAAGGCTATTTTCAGCTTACCTTTGCAGGTTCCTGCAGGTTAAGGTGGAATCTCGCTCTTCGTCGTTGTGGCGGTCCTCGCCTGTCTTACCGTGCGTGGGAGCCCAATTTATCAAACCGTGGAATTTATGATACAATTATTGTTTCGCTTCTGTGACAGATCAGTCTCGGATGTAAGTATATGCGATATGTCATGAAACGAGGGAACGCACGGGCGGCATAGCGAAGTGGTGCAGCTTTGGAACAGATTATTCTTCGAGAAGTAAATCTTAAGTTTGTTGATATCATCAGGTTACGCCGTAAGACGGTACACTTTATGCTAATGGTTTCCTGACAGGCTTCAAGCGGGCGGCGGCTGGCGGCGGTATGATTTGTAATAGCTGGTAAGACAGCCAAGCCAGCTGATCACTGACTGACGTTCCTCCCAAAAATATATAAAATATCAAAGCATTATTTGTTACATACTTTTACTTTGGGGTCCTGAATATTTGTACCGGTATATATGTTCGATGGTCCACACGGTCCACACCTTCCACGAGCACGGTACGCATCCCGTTACAGCTTTAAAATATATTTGAAATATAAAATATAAATATTACCACTGCAGCAACACGTCATTATTATTAAGGATGTTACAGCGGACCCCGCGGGTCATCGGTGACAGCCAACGGCGACAGCCTAGGCTTCCTCACCATACACTGCCTAAATGAACTGGCGCCACCAAGGCGCTCCGGACAGGCTCCACAAGTGCACCAAAACACTCCCCGGGCCCACACTACCAGGGAATCACACGTCATGATTTTTGGGCGGGGCCCCAACGCGAAGCGCGTTCAGGGGGCCCCGCCCCCTAGGATTGCCCATGTCCGTGTGTCCGTGTGTCCGTAACGGCAAAATGTTCATTATCCACTCAACTAATTCGCTATGGTTGTCCTCTATTGCAAGGTAACTTTGGTTTGGCTGAAAAAAATTCTTTGCGCACAAACGGTCAACTGCGGTCTCCATGGACCCGGGTCAACGTCAAACCAACTCCTCTCGCGCTGCTATTTGTTTCAACGGGTGCCGCGTGATACATACTTGGATTAAGAATGGGCGGCGTGTGCTAAATTGAACTTCCATAGTGTTCTGATCTTTGAACATCAAGATGCCACCAACACCAAGATTTGCCTTTCTGTTTTGCCAGATGAATACAGTTCGACATTATGTATTGAATCAAAGTTTCAAGATGCAAAGGGATAGCATACCAAGTACCAACGAGTTCTCCAGTTCCGATGGCCGAAGTCCGGGTCTCTTTTCGCACCCTGTTCTTGCCTCATATTTGCTATGTAACTATTGACAGCAAACTTTAGAGGTTCACGTCTGCTGCGGGCGTGCAACTGAAGGGCTGCATGCTTGCCGACGGACCAAACAACTACAGTTTCAGAGCAAAACAAGAATGCTTCAAGCTTGCTATTTGATCATCTGCTTGACAGACGGATGTGATAGTGCAGAGGTGTCTAGCGTTACGATACGGTGACCGCCGTCGCCGGCGGCGCGTACTGCAGGATGGTTTCGGGGCTGCCGACGTGTTTGGGCCTGGTGAATCTATGCACGCCAATCCACCTTCAACATCAACGACACCCCCAATGGTAACCTTTCACTCTCTCACACTGTTGCGCGGTAATAGAGTTTTCGTTCTAAAGCAAGCGGCCTGTACGGATTATAGGGGGCCCCGCCCTTTTCCGGCTTCGAGGAAGCCGACCCCTACTTGTTGTAATGTAACCGTTACAAGGTGGACCTGTGTCCCGACCGGGTGTTCCAACGGGTTTGCGATGTACATGCTTTCTCCAGTGTGAACAAGCAAACATACTGTAACACCTGAGTCGGTGTGAGCGGAAGCGTAGGATCGTAGGGTGACCTACTGCTAGTAAACACGGATGTAAATGGCGTAGTGTGGGAGCGACCCACAACCACTAGGTGTCTAGTGATGGCTCATGCCCTACCCGTGCGAGCCTTTATGCACCTGGGGCCTCGCATCACCCAGTGCCGTACCGTATCGGCATCTTGTGCATCCTTGAGATTCACAACCTTCCCGTGTGACACCCCACGGGCGTGATTAACCATGAAGCATTATCACCAGAGATCCCATCAGATCTGTCAGCAGAAGTCACTTGGGTTTGGGGGCCCGAGGTAGGTTCCAGAAGTCATGTCACGAGCGGTTCGTAATTTGGATTACGAACGCCTAGCTTTCGTGACAAGGCCGAAACTAAACCTCCGTCCAATGCCTTCCATTATGGCATTCATTATATTTATAATTATTATATTGTCCCAAGAGCTTTGCGACCCATTGTAACAACGGCGGTCTCGCGTCCATAATTACTTAGTCCGCGAGCCCGGTGTTACACTCTCCCCCCCCCTGAAGCGAACGTCCCGAGAGCTGTGACGACCCTCGTTATCAGCCTTCCGTTTCCCCAATAGTCTCTTTGAACGGCGCTCAGTATGCGCCTCCTGTTCTTGTCGTACAGGTGGGGTTGGCTGTGCCCGCTTCAGAGGTTTGTGAACCTTGTTTTCCCTGCGCTGCGCCTTCAATGCAGCGTGACTGTGCTCCTTTCGGCTCGCCTCGGGTAGGCGCGCTTCATATGCCTCAATCAGCTGTTCCACTGGCCCAGACTCTCTCAGGGGGAGATGATAGGCTGTGTTACATGACTCGACTTTATCTATCGGTGTTACAGCAGGGGCCTCCCGCCCTCCGGGACGGCCGACGCCCCGCCCGTCGTCACATGCATACATAAACACTTTGTAACGTTCATTCATCCATTCATACACACTTTGTGTAAAAGCGCCACATACAGTGACATTCAGAAGCACCATGCTCTCTGGCACGTCCGTACATATGTACGAGCCTAAAATGGCGATGATAGAAGCACTTATATACAAGCACGGGTTACCGGATTGAGAATGTTTGACCGACGAGGTATACGTGCGTGCCGGATGGCTGGAAACGCACGCATGCTCGAACAAAACGCCTCGCGGCGGGCAAAGACACGTCACAAACTCCGCGGTATCTACTTATATACATACAACGGTATGGTACGTATTTCATCATCGACAGTAGCAGCCGGCGTTGCGTGTTGAGAGATGCCGACACGCCGCGGAGGACTAATAATCCATAGCGCGCCACAATAATCCGCAACTTCGCAGGCGTGCCCGCCACACAAGGCATCTCCGATCATTCAAAGGGAGACGTCCTTGTACGGCACTTGACAGGGGACGCTGCTGCCTTAGACCTCGTAATCTAAGCGGACGCTTAAAAGACATACCGTAGTGCGCGTCGGAGACACAGACACCAGAACAGCTGACTAACTGGAAGCAAAGGTGTTCACGCACGACTTGCTACGTAACGGATGGATGGCACTGTGCCGAGCCCTCAATGCACGGAAGAGTCTATAGATATCACGGTTCCTATTCTCGTAGCGACATACGATCGATGAGCCGACCCCCGAACACGCACACGCATTAATGGTATGGATGCGGCGCGCATGCAAGGTACGGCCGGCCTTACCTCGGTGCTCGTCTACGACATCTACGTGCCCGCCCTACCTTTCTGACACCAATTATCTCGATATCACATACGTATGTACATATCCTTAGTCAAATCATGGACGCCAAACATACAACAACCATGCAACGCGCGCTTTATTCGTATCGTCCTCCACTGCGCCATCATCACACACATGCATAACGGGGCGCGTCCGATGGCTGGAGTGTCTCTGCTGGCACTCTGGGCACTCGTGGCCGACACCGCGCGGCAGCAGGTGCGTGAGCGTGCACCCAGAAGGTTGGGGCCTTCGGTGCCCGCCGTTCATTGGTAGCCAGCAGTGCGGCAAGTAAACCCGGCCGAATCAAACCATAGCTCACACGCTCCGCAGTCAATAGGTGAGGAAGCTTCAGCTGTCACCGATGACCGGCGGGGTCCGCTGTAACATCTTTAATATGAAGTCAATAGGGCTGCCGACCGGCCGGGTGGCACCTCTTGGCACCGCCATGGCATATACTTGTATGGAGTCAAACATTTCAGGGTCTGCACCACCAAGACCTACCGCGGCCCATGCGCCGGCCAACGGCCCCGACACCGCCGCCAGGTCGCTTGGGGCTAGCAAGCCATGCCAGTAGTGAACAGGTAATAAGCTTATGGAAAGGGCAAAACTAAAGTGGCGCCCATGCCCGTACGCCCACGACTGCTCGGCCCGATTCCCTGCAAGCGCGACCAGCACGAGGTAGAGCTCCCCGCCAAGCAACTGGTAGGCGTCCATCCACGGGAGAGATATAAGTTGTAGCTGAACAGCCTAGCGGTGCAGCGCACGCACCGACCCGCACTGTCACCTGAAACGCACGTCTCTCAGCTGGCTGCATAAGTTGAACGGTGGGATGGGCGGCTGGGTGGGTGGGTGGGTGGCCGGTCACCGGCGACCGTTGCCAACGCCACCAGCTGTCAGACACGGGATTTGGACTGGCCGCCCGCCAATGTTGATGGTGAAGAAGCAAGGCGGTGGCGGTGACGGCGGTTTCTGCGGTTCGGGGTCCAAGCGAGGGGGGTCATGGTTGTCGTTCGGTCGATTTGAAACAGTTGCGGCAGTTGACATGCATGAGGCCTGTTCACAGCACCTCCTAGTTCGCGGCGAGGAAGCACCGACCTTGTATGGCGGTTATGTTAGTTATGGTAACGGCAACGATGTCATGCCGGCTCATACATCGTCAGGCATGCACTCGGTGACTTGCCGTCAACGATTCAAGGTGCAACACAAACGCATTTCGGGTCGCTCCACCACCTACAACGAACACTCCACACCGCGTGCAGCAGACTGCTGCATACACAGCGCCTGCCTCGCCTCTTGCACTTCTGTCGCATGGTGCTCGAACCACTAAATGAATGAGTATTTGTTACAGACAGCGCACAGCGTTCCTGTGGACTAGAAGACCCGGTGCCCCTTGTAGCCCTTGTATGTACTCCATCCATTTCAAGGACAAACACATGCACGCACAATCTCAACCACGCACTTCAGCATACCGGCCTTACCTTGAGGGCAAGGAAATCACATGGGATTCTCACGGGCTTGTCGCCGAAGGGAAGATTAATGAAGCAAGGCGGTGGCGGCGGGCGTGGTGGAGGAGGCGGTGGCGGAGAGATCCGTACGGGCGACGGCGGTGATGGTGGCAGCGGGGACGGGGGCCGAGGCGACGGGGGCTGAGGTGAAGGGGGACGCGGAGAAGGGGGCTTGGGAAACGGAGGCTGGGGTGAAGGGGGAGCCGGCGACGGCGGGGGATGCTGCTTTCCACCGTTCGGTGGGGGGTGCGCCTTGGGCGGCTGAGGCGGCAGCTTGCGGGCTGGTTGTTTACCCGGCTTGGAGGGCTTGCCGGGCAGTTGGACGGGGCGGGGACCGGGCTGCTTAGCAGGCTGCTTGGCGGGATGAGAACCAGGCTGCTTGGCAGGCTGCTTGGCGGGATGAGAACCAGGCTGCTTGGCAGGCTGCTTGGCGGGGTGGGAACCAGGCTGCTTGGCAGGCTGCTTGGCGGGATGAGAACCAGGCTGCTTGGCAGGCTGCTTGGCGGGATGAGAACCAGGCTGCTTGGCAGGCTGCTTGGCGGGGTGGGAACCAGGCTGCTTGGCGGGGTGAGGACTGGGCTTTTTGCCTGGCTGCTTTGACGGCTGCTTGGCTGGGTGAGAACCAGGATGCTTGCCTGGTGACTTGGACGGGTGGGAGCCCGACCCTGGTTTCTTGCCGGGCTGCTTTGACGGCTTCTTGCCTGGCTGTTTTGACGGCTTCTTGCCCGGCTGCTTGCCCGGATGCTTGCCCGGTCTTGGTGCCCTGCCCGGCGGCTCAGCTTCCGGTGGCGGCCCCTCATTCGGCGGCTCGGCCGCAGGCGGCTCCTCTGACGGGGGCTGCGACGTCGGAGGCTCCTGAGATGGAGGCTGATCACCGGGCGGTTCGCCGGAAGGTGGCGTATTGGAGTCCGGAGGGCCGCCCCCTGACGGCGGCGCACCCGAGTCCGGAGGGGCGGCCCCAGAGGGCGGTGCGCCCCCTTCGTTGGGCGGTGCGCCTCCGCCGTTGGGCGGCTCGTTGACATTGCCTGGAGGAGCGCCGCCATCGCCGGCAGGGGGAGCGCCGCCATCGCCAGCAGGGGGTGCACCACCACTGCCAAATGGCGGCGCGCCGCCGCGACCACCGCCGCCCGGCGGCGCACCACCGCCGTAGTCCTTGTAGTCTGGGGGAGAGCCACCGTCGCCGCCACCGTAATCTGGCGGGGTGCCGCCACCATTGTAGTCGCCACCGCCGCCATAGTCTGGCGGGGTGCCGCCTCCATTGTAATCGCCACCGCCGCCGTAGTCCGGCGGGGTGCCGCCTCCATTGTAATCGCCACCGCCGCCACCGTAGTCGCCGCCGCCACCGTAGTCGCCGCCGCCACCGTAGTCGCCGCCGCCGCCGCCGCCATAGTCGCCGCCGCCGCCGCCATAGTCTTGCAAGAGGCGGCGAACGGCACCTTCCTTGTTGTTCGCGTTCGCTAACGCGGCACCGTCCTCCTTACCTACGGCACGTACCACACCATCAGAAGGAACAAACGGCACGTGCGGAAGGTCATTGAAATTGCGGTCACGACCGCATACAATGAGTGATAGGCTGACACGGTCGAGCGACGGGGCAGAAATCGACGCACTAATGCGCATGAAATGTGCGTGGCTGCGTCTTTCCCTTACATGCAACAGCGAGACCTGGAATAGGGCGACCTGGCATGAAGTAGTGAGACCTGGAATTGCACGCATATTAGCGCCCGGGAACCGAGCGAACAGGATTTCCGTCCGTCTCGTCAGGCCCGCATTCCGCCAAAAGACCCTGTTGCCCACGCTCGCTTATGCAATCCAGCGTGACAGAATTAACACGAAAATTATTGAGTCCTGGTTGCTTGTAGCTCTGAAGTAGGCGTTCCGACTTTCTGGGGACCCTGACGGGGCAACGAACTACCAATGCTGCCACACCGCTGGAGGCGCACCGCAGCACATGGCATGATTTGGAACACCTACCATGACTTGAAGCCGTCAGTTGCACGGCACGACGGTTTCCACTACAAAGCCCTGGCGTGGTGGCGGCGATGGAGAAGAGAACCAGCGACAGCAGCACCATGCCTCGCCGCCTCCCCATGACGGTCACCCTGGCAACACCAGGATTAAAACATAGAGCAATTAAGTTAATTGCGCTTTGCATTACGGAAGTGGGCCTGCGAGAAGTACAGTCAGATTGACGGAGAAAAGTGTGAGAACCAGTGTGGGCGACTGTCAGGCTGACGGCGGGGCAAACGGCGATGGCGAAAGATAGACGAGGTTCCCGCAGTTCAAAATAAGGATTATGATGGCCCTACCTTTGACGGTTGTCTCCAAGTCAGCAAGTTGTCCAGACGACGCTGCTACGACACGGAAAATTTGCTGATGAGGATTTGATGAGGGTTCTTCCTGTTTGCAAACCGTTTAGGTTCCAGTAAATTTGCCGAAGCTCAAGTCCGAATAAACATAAACGTAGGAGACAGAGTGTTCCGTCAGATGCAATTACAAACCGCTTCAGGCCATATAAACTCTTTCCAACGCTCTGATAGCCCGTCCCTGTACAACAGTTCACTTTGACGTCTTAAATCTTATTCTGCACATAGGTTCTAGTTAGAGAACCTCTTCCACTAGAGTGGTGTGAGGGTCATCGGTTGCATCGTCCAACGACCTCCGAAGTTTCTCCCTAACGAATGTTACGGGCACCGACCGCAGTTCCGCGGCAGAACCCACAATCCTAGAAACTTAAATTGTAAATGAAATAAAATAATAGTTTAATTTAAACTGAGATTCTGCTTACAACAATAGGCGGTGCACGTTCGGCACACCGCCTTACCCGTTCTACGCGTCCGTTGGGAAGCTGCACACTGCGAAGTCGAAACTGTCGAGCGAAGGGAATCCATGCCCTCCGGGGCAGCATACCCAGCTGAAGGAATATATTATTCAATTTCACGCTTGGATGCTGCATGCGTAATAACCTTGTATATGTGGCCGCTTTGAAATTGCCGAAACGTAATATCGTGCCCGGTGTCGCTGAAAACGCAGCGCCGAGCCTTACATCAGGAGCCCGGCACTGCATTTATCTGTATCAAGGCCGCTCGTCGCGACTGCTGCTATCTCCTGGTAAAGAGCTCACGTTTGACGAGCTAGCGCTAACTCAAGCTAGCGTTCATCCTCCGCAAGAGTGCGTAAGTACAGAAATGCAAAGTTGTATCGATTGAAAATTAACAATGGGCATAGATTACGAAATAAGAGTGGCCATGTATACGTATTAATACCCTTCGCCAGAATCAGCAGCTAATCACGACCACGCCATGGTGGTACCAGGCCGCTCAGGCCGCCGGGCCCCACGGCCACGCTCGTTGCATTCGTTGGAGTTTCCCAGTTGCTTTTGTTAAGGTATCAGGAGCCATACAAGCTGCTGTAGATGCCCACTGCTTTTTCGAACAGATGCATTTACGTGGAAGCAGGCATGCACGGCATGCGTCTCGAACTACCCCACGCATCACACGCAGCTGACCGGTTGCCTGACAACACATCTTTAGAGTTTAGACCCACTGCGCCAGTGCGTTACTATCAGGACAGCCGTTGTCAGGTTGGGGAAACACCGTGCCGTGCCGTACAGGTTTGCAGTATCGCGGTAAAAACAATAGTTGATCCCATAGGATCCCATGTTACACGCTAGTACTGGTCAGCGTGTTCACACAATAGCAAATATCGTTATCCTGGGCCTAGATTTGATACCCAACTGTCGGCTGCCATCCCGCCAAACCCACCAGACCTACGGCAACGCCGAACCAGCAACAGCACACAGTCTCCATGTGGATGCCGTGCACGAACTGCCCCCTACCTGCCAACATAGGGCCTGTTATGTTACCGGCACCCATTCATCGGCCTGAACTGTTGGGCGCCCATTCATCGGCCTGAACTGTTGCTGTTGGGTGCTGTGCCAACATCAAGTTGCGGGTCAAGGTCTCCAATCGCGCAAAGGCACACGATCAAGTCTGCAATGGTAAGCGAACCTAATATTTTCAAGGTATCCGAGAGCAGTGTTGCTATCTTAAATAAAAAGAATATTTACGGGCAAAAAAACCGGAAATTTTCTATTTCCCGGACCCCCAAGAAACCTGCGAGATTTCATTTATTTGACGCTGTGGAGAGCCGGAAATCTGCCCTGCCAACTATTTTCCAGACTACCAAAAAGGCCTGGAAATCTGCAGGCGCAGGGGAAAATCCTGCATCGTACACCTGTCTACCGCCAAAACACACTCGAATGCCGTGTCCCCAACTCCTGGTTACCCTCCCATATGCATCCGCGACGCAAGGAAAGCGCGCTTCAGGCCTCCATGGACTTAGAATCCCTGTCGTCGCTGTGGTAACAGTGGCCCTGCTGTCGAAACACGCAGAAATATTTCCACCCTGCCTCGGAGGTTTTTATTTCCTGGCACCTAGGAAGCCCCCCAAAATCTGCCCTGCCAAAGGTTTTTTGGCTACTGGCGACAGGCCGGAAACCTGCGGAATTCTATTTCCCCGTTTTGGAAGATAGCAACACTGTCCGAGAGTGACACCCAAGCAAGGTCGAGGGGACGGACACACGCCACATGACTTCCCGCATGGGTGGCCATGGTACACTGCCTGTGTGCCATCGCCCGGGTGCCGCACACGTACATGCACGGCTAAGGCCCCTGGGCTCTTAAGGGTCCTGCACCTGTACGACGTCACAAGGTACCGAGATGGATGTGCCCCCCGCGGTGACAAAACAGGGAGGCGGCGGAGGTGAGGACGGCTGCATATGCTCGCTCGTACGGCCGTGGATAGATCAACGGCGAATGAAGGCACGCGCACGGTAGACAAGGCGGCGACGCCGAGCGAGGAAGCCGGTCATCCATTCCGCCCGTAGGCCCGCCAGTTGTTGATGAAATAAAGAGGTCCATACGGATGGCGGCATGCGTGCGACGATGGCACGTTCCGTACACGCATGACGTTCCGTTCCGTGCGTCGTCGGGCAGCGGTCAAGCATGCGGATTGGAGGACCGGGAAAAGGTGGATGAGGTTGAGGGAGGTGCATCGTCAGTGGTTGATTGCCTCAATTTTGTGGCAAGATGGGAACAGCAATGCTCCTCCTCCCAAGAATGAAGAGGCTTCCTCAGACACCCTGACATGCGCGCAAGCACGCACAGGACCGCCTTTTCAGTATGCGTAACATGCGACGGCAGCATTGGGCCGACTGGAATGGAGTCACACAGCCATTCTTGACTGGAATGGAGTAACACAGCCATGTTGGCGGCGACGTCAGCGATGGGCGTGAGTACGCATCCGTAAAACATTCAACTCCAGGCGAATCGCGGAATAAAAGCACCTTCAATCTGGATGGTGGTCAGGTGGAGAGGCGCAGCACACAGGTACCGTGCGGCATGCATCCGCGCGCCGCGTCAACCTCTCGCTTTCGTTGCCAGTTCTCTGTCAGGCTCCGCACATCCCCCATGCTCCATGCCCCCATATCCACATGCGTCCTTTAATTCTTATTCTAAGGAATCCCCATGGTGGCCTTTGCTGTGACGCACGGCGCCGGCGTAGCAGTAGCAGCAGCAGCCACTCACCGGGCAGGGGGAAGTACCTTGACGCCCTTCGGGTGAGATGGTGAAGGAGCAGTCCGTGCCGGGCGGATAAGGTGGCAGTTGCGGTGGCGGCGGGGGCTGCTGGCCAGTGGGGGCAGTGTGGCCACGTGCGGTTGTCCGTGGTGGGTCAGAGCCAGGTCAGTAGGTCAGTGCCGGGCGACCGGCAGCAGAAGGGTCACAGGGCCAGATCACGCGGTTGGCCGTTGACAGTTGACCGTTCAACCATAAGGTACACGGAACCGAGCCACCGACAAATGGTGCAGCGGTCTCGTTGACGGCTCACATTTTAGGCTGTGTAGGTACGTGTAATGGAGTTGCGCGATGTGGAATTGTAATCAGCGAGACGCGTAGATTTCGTACAAGTGCCGTACACATGCACGGAATGAGTTGCTGGTATAACATGGAGAACAGCTTGCATCTGGCACCGAAGCGCGCGCCGGTATATATGTACCTGGCACGGGGTCCTCTTTCAATCCTTTTCCTCTATCTCCTCACAGCGACACCTCGCACCAGCCCCGCACAGCGCCAACGGTCAAACCCGCAGATAAATGCCGTACAGCAGTGGCAGACCGGCATCGTCACTCACATGGCAGGGCCGCCGAACGAGTCGACCAAAATAGATGACGGCCCGGTAACAGGGCGGCGGGTACCGTGGCTTGAGAGGTGGCTTCGGTGGCGGCGGCGTGGGTCGCGGCTTGGGAGGCGGCGGCAACGGCGCCGGCGACGGCCTGGGCCGCCTGGGCGACCGCGGCGGAGATGATGGGGCCGGTGGTGGCGACGGCGGTCTCGGGCAGGGCACGAGCACAGGCACGGTGCCTCGCAGGATTGTGATTCGACAGGGGCGCGGCGGCGGCGGTGGCATCACCGACTTGAGGCGCCTCTGCGCCACTGCTGCGTCGGCCTCCGTAGTGCTGAATGTGCTCTCGTCGGTTGGGCCGATTGGGTCCCAGGGCTTCAAGTCGAAGCGGACGGGGGTCATTTGGGGATTTGTGGTGCTGTGTGGTTTTGTGGTGCTAGTGACGGATCCTGCAGGGCCAGGGCCGGGGCCAGCACCAGGATCACGGACCGCAGGAGGATCGCCCGGGCCAGGGCGATAGGACCGCAGCGAGATGTCAAAGGGTGTGGATGGTCCGACGTGTCACTCGCGATCCTACGAACCCAGTGCGACTAATGTGGGGGCGGCTTGCAAGCACGCCTGACGTGTACCAGCTGCCGTACGTGCACACCGCTGCTATGATGGATTCCTGAGGCACCAGTGAGCTTCCTGATCAGCACTCCAAGACTGTACTTCGCTTGAAGCTGACAGATGGAAGGGCCACACTGCACTGCTGACTGCAAGGGTGCTGCTGCATCGCATCGGGCGCTTACCTGCGACGTCCCGCCGCTCCTGGGGATGCTGCACCCCCACAGGCAGCCCGCTTGCAGTGCGCCGCGCCCGCACACCCTGGCGCGTCGCAGTGACCACGAGCGCCGCGAGTAGCAGGCCCACCAAGCCAGGGGCCCTACGATGGCCCACCTGTGGCCACTTCATGTATGCCTGGGGAAGTGGGGATGGATAGATGGGGACACGCCGCAGGAGCGGCAAGCAACGGAAGACGCGTCAGGATTCCAAGGTGCACGATCGCCGTATTTCCGGAGAATGGCTGTATTGGGCGGTCTTACTCGTTCGTCCCTTGCGGCGGAGACGTTTCAACAGTGGTTACCGCGTTTCGCACCTTGAGGATCCCAGAGGATGTTGGCAGAACGGAAGAGCAAGTGGGTCAGCAGCTCCACGTCGCGCCCTGTCGTCGCGCCCTGTACTGCTTGCTATTTCGTTCAGCGTGTGATGTGCGTGTGTGTTTGAACCAAATGTCGATCTGATTTCGGTGGGAGTAATATCATTAGTTTGCTTTGCAGAGTGCGTCCGCACAGGCGAGCGGGAAATTTTGGTACGTGTGCACTGCGCGCACAACGAGCATGCGCACCAAGGGTAATCAAATGCGCACCCAGGCACGGTGCAACCTCAGAGTGGGACAAAAAAATTAAACATAATGGTGCCACATATATAAGATCATATCGCTTCTGTGTCTGTCCTGCCAGACAGCGACGGCCTCGATTAGGAAGTCTAGTTCCCAAGGCTTCCAAAATATAGTTCCAACCTGCAACAACCCCACAATACTCTGCATGTAGAAGCCATTGAGATCCGGCCCTCTCAGTAATGTTTCCTACTGATAAGCACTACTGCATGAGCAAGGTTGCTTGTATGAACTGCTGGCCGCGCCCTGCCGCGCCGCAACGCAACCACCTGTACTGCCCAGCGAGCCGACGGTACTGCGATGAAGTTCGCCGTCTGTACGTCGGGAAACTTCACTCACTCACGGCGAGCAAATACGTGCTCTGGCAAATGAATGAATGAATGAACGTTACAGCGGACCCCAACGGGATCACCGGTGTATACCAGGGCAAGCCCCAGCAGGCCCCACCGCCATGGCGGCAGGACACCTCCAAATGCGTGCCCCTGCCCCAAATGCGTGCCCCTGCCTGCCATTGTGAATACACCGATGTAAACATGTAATCCATTTTGCGTACTGCTGCACGCTGATGAGCCTTCTCGGCCCCGCCTACGGTCGTGCAGCAGAGCACAGTGACGGAGCGCGTCGAGCGCCTGCGACCGTAACAATAACAATCCGCTGGGCAAACTCTAGCGTGGTTTAAGGTGGCAGGGGCGGTGAGGATCGGTGAGGATATACGCTGCTGCATAATGCTGCTGTGCTGCTGTGCGTGCGGTGTGGTGGTGTGCGGTGGTGCCAACGGACCTGCGGCGGCCGTACACATTTCTCCGGGACAGCAACCTCACAGCCTTGCGCCCATCCGCGGCAGGTTTATTCCGGCGGCAGGAAAGGACTGACAGTCAGCAGTCCTGATTGACCGGAGCAAGTTAACCCGCTGCGTAACTGTGGTTCGTACGGCATCCCACGTCATGCACGGTCGCTTTGGTCTGACCCCTAACTCGGTCGCCAACCGCGCCCCTCATCAGCTGGGGCCGCGCGGGGATGGGAGACGGACGTTGTAGAGGACCGACCCACAGAGTTTACGGAGGCGCGCCGCACATCGTCGGTTCGTCATAGATAGGTTCCGCCATCTTGCTTGATTATTAAGGATGTTGCAGCCGACACTATTGTTAATGATGTTACATGGCACATGGGATGAGCATGGGGTGGAGGCACGCAGGAGATTGATAACTAGTACATGTTACAGCGGAGAACCCCTGACGTGTTGTAGACTGGACGGCCCTACACCTCAATACGGTTCGAAGCACTGTCCCAGCATCTCGAGAAGCCTTTGCCAGCTCACACCTTCCACACCAGAGCTAAAGGGGCACCAGAACGTACCTACCAGTCGGAACTCGGACGAGTCTATCCAGGGGGGGTCTCAACCGCTGCCCATCGAGGCACCGTCGCACCGAAGCCAGCGTTGCCGAGGCGCATGAATGCGTCTCACGCCATCGCTTGCGAAGCATAGCCGCGGGCGGTGTCCACTGCATCATAATTGTTATTATAGCATAGCCGCAAAGAATGAAGTTCAAGTGAACCCACGCTACGGATCACCGGCCCGGTCCCGAACCCCCGCGTGACAAATAAAGCTGCCATTCGCGCACGACATGTCGTACACACGCACTCTTGTGCGATCCATTGTTACCATGTACCGTACTGCATCACAACAATCACAACTGTCGCGCGCAAGTGCTAGCAACAGCTGGGAGATCGGCAAACGCAATTACTTCATGCAGTATATCCTATAATTTCCCGCGCGCATGCATGCTTTCAGCGGTCGCCCAATCTTACTGGACGGTAACAGGCAGGACAATCAAGCCCTGCGACGCGCGGCGGTTGCAGAGTGCACGCCTGCACGAGCCCACGCTCACACGCCCTTCTGCAGAGCGATTGAGACCTTGCACGGTGGGTGGCGGTGGCGCGTGATCCCCCTCCCCCCCGTACGACGCGGATGGACCACCTGCAGGCGATCTACACCCACCACCAGCAATCCACTACACGTACACTCACATGCCCGCGCAGGGCCCATTGGACAAATAAAGACATCACTAACACGACTACGCAGTTGGAGAGTCCCTGATAACTTGAAAATTTGAAAGTGGTTTGTGGGAAGTGGAGGCAGCGATCCATCCACACAGCTGACTGTGGCATGCCAATCCCAGTTGGATATACCAGGACATACAGCTGGAGACGTGTTAATGCAAATACGGTCACAAATGATCACATGTACAAACTGCTTCCTGTAAATACTTGCTCTGGGGCCTGTAAGCACCTACGGCCCATCTGCTTTTGGATCCTCGGCGCTCCGCGGCCGTAAACCCACGACATTATAACGACGTATCTAGCAAGGTGTCCTTCGATGCATTACTGCAACGCTGCCCTTGGCCTGCCATGAGCCACGACAGACCGGCACCCATGGCAAATGGCAATCCCCGACAATACTCTTACGAAGAAATGTCACCAGTAGGCTACCGTACACGAACAAGAACATCGTGCTTAGTCAGGTGCAACAGCTGCAGGTGTGCGCACCCGATTAAAGTCGCCAGCAGGGGCACCACCAAGTCCCCAGGGGCGCACCGTCCTCCGGTGGTGGTGAGCACCGGGCTTGAGCACGTGGTAGGGGTAATAATCATACGAAAGCTGAAGCTTGCTGGAAAGTGATGACGTCGGCACAGGGCGGGGTGCCTCCGCCCATAGATCGCAAATCTAGTCCTGGCGATGGGCGTTTTATTTCCGTACAGCGAATTCACCTGCTGCCATCTGCCCTTAAGGGCAAGGAAGATACCTAACCTGCCCGTTGGGCATGATCACCTCATTGCAGGGCGGCGCTTTGATTATTCGGGGTCGCGGCGGCGACGGCCGTGGCTGCGGCATTGGAGGAGGAGGAGGAGGTTTGCGCGGCGGCGGCGGCGGCGGGTATGGCGTGGCCTTGGCCGGCGGTGGCGGTGGCAGCTTCTTGGGCGGCGGCGGCGGCTTAGGGCAGGGGATCCATGCAGTGGGAATGTTGTTGATCCGAAGATCTGGCAGGATCCGGATCCAGCACGGCGGCGGAGGCGGTCGTACGCCCACGGCGACTGCCTCGCGCCTGACGACCGACCTTGCCGCCCGCTGCGTGGGATCTTCGGCATCTGCTGCTGCGTCTCCGGTGACTTCACCTGCAGGAGCTCAAAGCAGGTCACGGAAGGGGTCAAGGCTCCTCGGTACCGCGCAGGGGATCTCTGTGCTGAAGGACTGCGAGGCTGGCTGGGCGGTGCACCCCAACCCCCAATGCTGCCGATCAAGCAAGTGACATCCTTTCGCCCAGGTACAGGAAGCAGGATCCGCTGCTGCCTTCATACACATCGTGTGACAATCTATTGAGACTGTTTAGACAAGGACGCCATTATCAGCGAGCTGTATCACGGAACACGACGCCAGACTGCTCGCACAGGATGAGGAGAGCCGGGTGAGGCCACGGTCAGTCACAACATCCTTTGATTGCCAAAGATACCCTGCGCGCGGCCTGGCGGTCCACTTGCCTGCGCCCCGCGCGATCTGCGCCATGCGGTGTCCCCTCAGAGATGCGGCCCGCGCCAGCAGGCATGGGCTGGCCGCGACGAGCAAAAGGACCAGGTACACCTTCATGGCTTGCGTTGGCTTACGCCGTTACCAGTCTGCGTCGTTCAGCACTGAAGGCCCCTGCAAGGGACATCTCGGCGCCGGAGTGGTTTGCGGGAGATAGTCCAGGATGTGTCTCAACTCGCCGCCCGCATGCATGAGACGACGCAGTAGTGTGTCAGTTGTGCGCGTCTTCCTCGGCACGCACAAAGCTCCTCCGCGCTATGTGCATGCCGAGGAAGACACGCGTTACCTGAACGGGTCATGGCAAATTGCAAATCATGCACAGAAGCAGCCCTGGGCCGCGCGGATGCGGATGGGTTCGCAGGCTACAGACTGCATGGACGCGGAATGGTCCAGAACGGTATCCGTGGAGCTACCTAAGCAGCTCGCTGCCTACGCTATACCGCACCCCAATCATACCTTGCCTGATGTTGTCACTGTAGAAATCCCTGGAAATGTTTAAAAGCATCAATTATTAGCGCGCGTGATGGACGCATGTGGGTCAAATTGTTATGTCGTCAAAAAGCCCATGCAACGCATGCTCCAGGTCGGTGCATTGCGATGCCTTCGTTCTCAATGCCAGCGCTGTAATAAGGGCATGGATTATTGTGATGCTTCGCAACAGCTTCCTCGCCGAGTAGCATCAACCGCACCAACGAATAACTGTAACGCCCACTGCGCGCCCACCCCGTAACGCGCCAGCTGCAGGGATTTCTTTTATGTGTATGATACTGTCAACACTTTGGATGAAATGTGATTTATAATTTATTAAGATATGTTACATCAATGCCCTTAATGATCGCATTTGCCGCTGCTCGTTGCTCCATTTGCTGTGATACCCAATCCTTCCCAAGGGCCACAGCAGGTTCAAGAAGAAACGGAATATTACAGATATTCTTAAACATTATAATTATTTGTTTCGTGTCACGTTTCGCATGAGATATGCGCTAGTTTACGGACCCTTCCCCTTCCTTTCGGTAGAATGGGGATTCATGTTCTGACTGATCTTGCCTAATGATATGATCATTCGTCATTATTTATAATACAAGGTTACAGCGAAATTTGACTAACGCCCGATTCATCCACTGATGAGTGCTTCCCATATCTTTGGTGATTCAACGTACACAAAAACCCTTAATTTGAACTTCACAGCGAAGCCATATGCGACTATTGGAGTCGAGTTGTATGTCAAGGGTTAGGGAACTCTCGCGACCTTCAACGGCACTTCATGACGGGCCGCATGGAAGCTGCTTTGGCTTGCAGTGGCTGGCAAGCACCAGTTCTCATACCGTTCTTTATTTTTATTCCAGAAAAAAAACAGATTAAACCTGAACGTCACGTATCCCCAGGTCGCCAGTTGCGCCGCGATCTCAAATTTGAACGGGATCCATTCAAAGCAACGCAAGACAAAGTTCATCGTCAGCTTGGCGAATTTGTTGATTCACTTTGACAGGGTGTTGATACAGTGCAGGTCGTGGTGGGGGCCCGTGCTCGCTGTGCAGTTCTATTTGCGCCCAGTACGGAAACGGGACATCTCTTTGGATCGACCGACCTCGGAATCTACCAAAAATGGCGACGGCTATGCCAGCGAAATGCAGGCAAATAACGTTGACACAAGGCGGAAACCTGGGGACATGTCCTGGAGGTCCGGCCCTTGCAATCCTGGGTGTTTAAATCCCAATTTCAGAACGGGAGACCCTCGAGTCTCCACCATCAGGGGGCACTGGAGAGCGCTTTGCCCCCATCCCGACAGACAGATAAGATCCCAAATATAATGACCTCAGAGCTGACCCGGAGCGGAGTTGACGCCTAAACTGATTCGGCAGAGTCAGGTGCACGGTGGTTGGTGCTGAACGCCGGTTTAGGAGCAGTCGGCATGGAAGAACGGATGAGGGTGCCCCGAAATATGGGGCACAATTGGGACTGTCAGCTTTTGTGTAAGCTCCTGGCCTGTGACACACAGCCTCGCGACCAGATGATGCCGTATAGTGCCGTATCCAGAGCACGGTTGATGGTTCGCTGGTCAACGTCAGGGGAATGTAATGTAACCGTTACAAGGCGGACCCGTATCCCGACCGGGTGTTCCAACGGGCCCAGATAGCTCATATATAGGTGCCTCGTCTCATCAACCCCTACCAAGGACTGCGCACCCATCCTCCATCACCCGCGGCGGGGTCACGCAGCCATACCGGCCACTACACCAGGTTACCAGCGCGCCAGGATTGCCTCTCCTGGAATCCGCACCAGACCCGCCTAATCACACGGCGGTGAGGGGTCGGGGATTCGTACCGCCGATCTCTGTACAGAATGCCAGTGTCGTTCCCATTAGACGACCCCATTAGGGGAATGTCACGCCGCACTGCATGATCGCCGTGATCTCCTGATCGACATACGACCCGCCGTACCGAGCTGCAAAGGCATGCCCAAAATGGGGATTTGGCCGTTCTGCCGCCTGATGTACTCCTGTGGGCTGTACTGCTCCTGCCGTGGTGCTCTCGCGGGAACTGAGACGCCGGGGCGAGATGCTGTGCCGCCGGCCGCCAGAGCCGCCATACTGCCATCCGCCAGGGCCACCAGTGGCTGTGGCCCGTGTCTGGAGCGTGCTGTGTCAAGCACGTCCTGAGTCGTGACAGGAGCTCGTGCCCGGTGTATTGTGGGCGCCTTTGCCGTTGCCAGAGCTGCCGGTGCTGGGGCTGGCGGGAGTGCCTATGCTGCCGTCAGGGTCGACCATGCCGGTTGTACAGGGGACATTATTGCTGCCGCTAGTGCCACCAGTGCGGCTGACGGTCTCCGAGCCGCTGGGCCGCGGCTGAGTCTGCTGCAGGCAGCTCTGTCGCCTTCATACCCTCGGTTACGGGCAGCCGCTGTCGCTCCAGCTCCCGGCTTGCCAGCACATTGGGTCTTGCATTGCCCTGTGGTAGATGCCTCCCACCATGCGTCGCGAAGGTGGATCTGACACGCTCGCTGTGAGCCTAACCTGGCCTAAAGTGAATACCACGAGAACCGAGAGGTTAAGGGTCGCTGACAGCCATGGAGCTACGGTATACCCCAAACACCTCCTTGACGCACATTGACAACTCTGCTGCTTGCTGGGGTGGCCTACGGACCGGCGAGCTGCACGTGCTGCATATGGCGGAGACGAGGGCTTCATTCATTCATGCCCTGTCGCTTTAGCGCAGTAGGAATCTGCCACAAGGTCCGAATTTTATGACGGAAAGGTCTTGCATGCGTTGCACACTATCGTGATTGACCGTGATTGACCGTTGGCATCGACGTTGGCCTGCACTGAGTTCCTATACGCGAGCCCACATACTTAACGACGTTCTTTTGTCCTACACTTTACATTATGAGCTAATTCGGAGCCTATGACGCGCAACCACAGCAGGACCTGCATCGACACCGACATCACACTACTGCAAACAGAAACAATCTCCTGTCCTCGATGCGCAGCCCATGTTGCAGATCAATTATTAACTCCGCGCGTTGCCGCCAGTTCTCCGCTCGCACTAATGATTACTATACAGCAGCCGCAATCGACCAGTTACGAAGCCCAAGCAAATGTCGCATCATTACAAGTAGTGTGTCAGTGACTACAGTGCTCGTCTCCCCTGTGTAAATTCAGGACTGTTACGGGCACAACTGACTACCGGACATTTGTCCGTACTTGCCAACGTACTCAGCAAAATAAGCTTCACACTTCGACAGTTGTACTGCTTTTTTGCTATTCTGCGATAGTTGTTTTCTTGTGGCCTCGGGCGGTATTGCCCGGAACGCGCGGTAGATCCCTAAAGGTTATACCTCGGAGCGCAATTTTTGAGGAGATGACCGAATACCCCAATGAATTTTAAGCTGGTAATGCTACCTTGAGTAGCAGCATTAAGTAAAATGGCAACGGAAGCGTGGCAGGACTTCGGCCAGAAGGTCGACCTTACGGCACGAATCCGTGAGATTCTTCTTAATTATCCCGAGGGGACCTCCATTTTGAAGGAGCTTGTGCAGGTGCGAAGGCAGAATCAGCCTGCTTGTATGAGGGGTTTCGGTGCTTACGTTGGACAGCGGGTGCTTCACGTTGTCACTCGCCCAGAGGATCATCCCGCTAATGCTGCACAGCTTGGATCGCAAAACTGCTTCTCCCTAAGTCCCCGTCTGCCATGGGCTACGGTTATCATACAGAATGGGCCTGAATTTCCCCCTGTTGGTGTCGCAACACCCCTGAAAGGCGCGCTGATGAGTGACCGCACGCAAACAGTGATCAAATGAACACTAGGGGATGCAGGGGACCGCAGCCTGACTTCAGGTAAAGCGTAACCTTACCCGGTCTTCCTCGCTGCTTGAGGTATCGCCCCGTAGCCCGCTGCGCCAAGGCAGTCTTTCCTTTCATCTGGGTTAGGTTCGTCAGGTTGCTCGCGTTGTTGGCTTTGTGCCACAACGCATGCTGCATATGACGTTGGCAGCACGAGGATACCATCTGGGTCAGCCGCTCTGGTGTCGAGGCAAGGCAACCGTACAGCTTTCAGTCAGGCGAGACCGCATCCCGTGCGTGCTAGTCAAACACGAGAGGGGCGGCCAACAGCGAATGTTATTTCGGCGGGACGCTGTCTCGTACCGGGCCTCAGGCCGTCATCTGCCCGATTCAAACCTGCGTAACACGCAACTCCGCCTGTGCTCAGCTGCCGTACCGTCTATCCCACGTTGTCTCCCCTCCCACCCTTTCATCCTTGCCTGCCGGCCCCTACCCCCGAGCCCAGAACGCGGACGATGCCCGGGCCTCCTGCATCAAGTTCTGTCTGGACTGCCGGCAACATGGCACAGGTGGGCTGTAAGACGTCACACACTGTGGGCGTGTGACCACGGGAAGCCGCCTGCATCAGCTGCGGGCGTGTCCAGCAGCCGACGCGGCTGCCACAGGGCTTTCTCGTTGGACTTGATCCTGCACGGGGGCAGGGACTCGAACCGGACTGAGCATTGTGTGAAAGCAAGAAATTACGCCGACCCTATGCCCAGCTTCTGCGCGTCGCCGACCACACAGAAGCTTCTGCGTGTTGCCGTCTCAACACCTACATATTGGTCGCCGTCCCTTTTCCGACCCGGGGTGGCGCAGGCACCCTGTTATCGCCGGCCATGGCAGCCTTCCAGGGTCCGGCGCTGTTGGCCTTCAACGACGGGGTTTTCAGCGACCGGGACTTGGAATCGATCAGTCGGATCGGGGACAGCAAGAAGAAGGAGGAGGAGGGCAAGACGGGCCGATTCGGGTGAGGCTCGTGGGCCTTATCCTGCCCATGCGCCCTCCGGTCGCCGTTCCCAGCGCTGGTTCCGGCCGCCGTTTGCAGCGCTGGCCTTGGCACTGGTTCTGGAGACCTATCTGGGTCAGATCACTTACGGAACAAATTGTTAAGAAAGTCATTTGGGTTTCTCTTTTTTCCATCTCTCATGGTAAAAGTGTAGGTTTCTCGCCTGTCTCGCCAATTGTAGGCTCCTGCTTGATGCGCACGGTATGCAAGACAACTGTTCATTTCTGGTCGGGGCCTTCTGAACCGAGCCTCCCGCCTTCCTTGCGCGCGACTGTCCCACAGCGTGGGCTTCAACTCCTGCTACCACCTGACGGACGTACCCAGCTTCGTTTCCGGACGGCACCTGGTCATCTTTGACCCGCACTGCAGGCGCGGCGGGGCAGAGGGCGAAACGCCTTGGGCAGTAACGGCGAGGGTTGGGGTTGCTTTCCTGGGCGCAACATTATGTCCATTGCGCCCTGGGCCCTGGGTCGTGGGCAAATGATTGCGTACGTATACAAACCACAAAAGCAATTGGGTTCGCCTGGTGTACGATCAGACATGGCATCGATTCTGCGCGGTTGCGGCGAGTTCGACCCGGGCCGGTTGCATTGGTTGCCAGTGTGCACGCCGGTGCTGTCAAATCCAGCGGCGGCGCTTCGTGGCGTGCGCTAGCATTGACCCGCGGCCACGATGCAGCATACCGCGTGTTCACCCCTGCGGCCCTGCTCATAGAGGGGCATTCGTATATAAATTGAAGTGTAAGTTCGACTCAGAAGGTGCTGGTCTCGTTGTTCCGCAGGCACCTACCGAATATCTCATCTACAAATCCCGGTAAGGACGGGCAGTAGGGTGCAGTGGGGTGGGCTTGAGTGCTGAGAGTCATCTCCAGGGCGCTCCATCCACACAGCCCGTGGCTTGCCGCGCGCGCCCGATGCATGGCGGAGGCCTAGTGGTGTGTCAGCACCGAGCGTTATATGACGCCTCGAATCGGATGCAACGTTGTTTGGCTGCAGGAAAGCGCATCGACTTCGTGCAGTACGGGGATGTCGCGGCGCAGTACAGGGATCAGGTGGCACCATACGCCAGGGCTTTCGGCTGCACACTGGGCGCCGGGGCGGTCAGCGGCCCCTGGCCGGGCACGCTGTTTCGGTTTCCGCTACGCTCAGCGGAGCTTGCGGAGGCCAGCACGATCTCCAAGCAGGTACGGTCGTGCGGACCTGTCGACATGAGAGTTGCGACTACTTGAAACCATGGAGCAACGGCAACGCTTTCGCGGTCGTCCAGGGGAGGGGCCCTCAACCCCGTCCTATCGAGCTGCCCCCTCCGCGCTGATGATTCCCCGGCTGTGTGCTGACGCATCACCCCAGGTGTACACCATCGAGTCCATCCGCTCGCTGCTGGAGCAGCTGGCCGGGGAGTCCTTCCAGATCCTGCTCTTCCTGAAGCACATCTCCAGAGTGGAGGTGCGGCGCCGCGCGTCCACATGGAGACCCTGCCCTCCCTGGCGTTAGCCCCCTCGTGACAGCAGAGGCCGCCCGCGGCTGCACAGCCGTGCAGCCGTGTAGAACTTTCCCAACTGGCATCCCGGGGCCCCACTGCACAACCTACTGCACAACCCTCTGCGCAACCTACTGATTAGCCTACACAGACCACCAGTGCGCACATGGCCTGGCACGTTGAGCACTGGTGGCTTCGGTTGAGGAAACGGATATTTTGGCACTGGTGGCTTCGGTTGAGGAAACGGATATTTTGATAAGCCGCGGACGACACAGGCGGCTTCGCTGCGGTCGTGCCCGTCTGCGCGCTGCTCAAGGCCAACCACCTTGTCGCTCCCGATGCACGCTTGCCCTGCACACCAGGTCCACGAATGGCATGCAGACGCCACCGCGCCGACGCTGCTCTTCTCGTGCCAAGTCAGCAACCTCTCCAAGGAGGTCGCCTATGAGCGCGGGCTCTTCGCGCGTGTCAGCGGCGACCGGCCCTCCCAGATGCCCAGCGCCGGTGCCAACCTACGGCCGTCGCTGCCCGAGGTGTCCTCCACCTACCGTCTTGAGCTGCGCCGAGAGTGGTACGGCGACGCCATGCCGCGGCCGCAGCGCCGGTCGTACATCGTGTCGCAGATCCGCGGCGGCGGCGAGGTGGCGGAGCTGGCGGAGCAGCTCTCGAAGCAGTTCGGGGCGGTCGTCGCTTGGGGTGCGGTGGCGGCGGATGTGACGACGACCGTCGGCGGAGGGGAGCAGGGGACGGCGGAGGCGGCGGGGCCGCCGGAGGACGGCCGCGCGTTCTGCTTCCTGCCGCTGCCCATCCGCACGGGCCTGCCGGTGCACGTCAACGGCTACTTCGAGCTGTCCAGCAACCGAAGGGACATTTGGTGCGTGAGGAACTGGGGATCCTGCCGACTCATCGTGATGCTTATGATCCATTGCACGGCGCTTTGGAGCGAAATCTTTTCCTGAGTTGGTTGCCCTGATTCAAACATGTGGTTCTGCGCGCCGTTGCATGGACAGGAAGGAGTATCGTTCATGATCTGCAACGGCAAGTCCCTTGTCACTCTTGACTTGGCTCTTTCTTCTACTGTCTTTCTCCTGGCTTGGCCGTCATGCATTCGCTTCCATTCGCATTCCTAGAAGCAACCTTTGGGAGAATTTCACTTTGTCGTCCCCTTGACGCGCCCCCGCTCGTACATAGGTACGGCGAGGACATGACTGGTAGCGGCGCGCGGCGCGCCCAGTGGAACATGCAGCTGCTGCTGCGGGTCATCGCGCCCGCCTACGCGGCGGCCCTGCGGGCGGCAGCGTCGGCGCTGGGGCACGGGGAGGCGTACGACAGGCTATGGCCGCCGACGGACGTTGCGCAGCCGTGGCAATCGTTGCTCATTGCGCTGTGAGTTGCTGCCGAAGGCTCCTGGGGTGATTGTTTGGGGTTTGCCGTGTTCGCCACCTGGAGAAACACACAGGCACCGCGCACATGCACTGCATGTCGGGCGCTGCGCTGCCCCTAGCATGTCACGCACTCCCGCCTGGCCTGCTAAAGAGTACACACAGCATGTACTGTCCTGCTGCTGGTGGTGGACATATGGCAGTTGGGTGCAAGAGACATTGTGGGTTCAGAAAATGCCTAACCCAGAAACGAACCCATGGGGTATGCGTCGTAGGTATCGCCTCTTGGAGGATGCGGCGGTGTGCTGGAGCCCGGCGCGTGGGGGCGGCTGGGTGGCGCCCCGAGCGGGCGTCCTGCCTGACCAGGCGGTGGCGGCCAGCCCGCCGCTGGCGGCCGCGCTGGTGGAGGCGGGGGGGCTGCCGCTGCTGGAGCTGCCGCGGGGCGTGGGCGAGCTGATGCTGCGTCACATGGTGCGTGTGTCTGGGAGGGTCAACTGGATAATGCCAAACCCAGAAGCGAACTGGGAAAAACGTTTTGGCGGTGTTGCAGGGTTTCAGGGCAGCGGTGGCGGTGTCGCAGCAGCCGCTAGAAAAGCACCCAGAGGCAGGGAACTCGCAAGTCGCTGTTAGGTGTACCGCGTGCCATGTGGTTGAGCTGCTAGTTCACTTCTCCCGAGTGAAACAAGATACCGTGCTTACCTGTCAATCTGCAAGATACATACCAGAGAGGTGGCGAAACGTGGTAGGTATATGCACAGCACTCCCCAAAATCACTCTTTGGCCGTCCGGACTCACCCCGCTCGCCGAACAGGTCACCAAGCCGCGCGTCTGCGCGCCCGCGCTCGCGCGCCAAGCCCTGCTTGGGGAAGCATCCAGTTCGTCAGCGTCATCGGCGGCATCACCACGGGCGGCGGCGGCGCCTGCGCGCGCGGCGGAGCCATCGCCCGACGCATCTCTGCGTGCGCACGCGCCCCTGCTCCTGGATTACTGCCTGGGCGACCTGCTGCCCCATGTGGCGGCATCCTCCGGATCGCCGGCGGGGCAGGCGCCGGGGCCGGCAGGGCCCGCTGGCGCACAGCACCTCACGCAGGCCGGTGAGTGAAGTAACATGTGCATATGTGCTCAAGGCTCCGCTTTAATATTCACCTCTATAATGGTGATGTTACATTACATTGCATTACATTATATTACATTATATTACATTATATTACGAACAATGGAATGGAGTGTGCGCAGCTTAGGACAGGCCCTCCCCGCCCGCCTTTACGTCTGCAATGCCCGCCTTGCGTGCTGAGCATACTCCGCGGCGCATCCTATGGTGCACAAGGTTCAAGCGCGGGCACTCGGACGGTTGAGTGTTGGGTCCAGCGCGCGTCATTTCTGCGTTCTGCCCCGTCCCTGGTGATGATGCCGCCCCGCAGCGGCCCAGCTGGTGGGCCTCAGGCTGCTCCCGCTGCTGGACGGCACCACCGCCACGCTGCAGGCCCTGGGCGCCAACAGGCAGCAGCTGCAGCCGCCGCCGCAGTCGCCCTCGGAACGGCGCACCCCGCCGCCGTCCAGCTTCTTCGTGCCCACGCAAGAGGAGTGCGTGCTGCTGGCGCGGGGAGGTGAGACTGCGCCGGGGGTCACGCTACAGCATGCAGCATGCGCATGTGCATGTGCATGCGCTTTTGGGGTGGTTACACGGGTTCCACGTGGGGGTTCCCTGTAACTGAGACTTCTCTGTACGCGCGCGACAGTTGCGCCGACTTGCACATGTGACCCGTATGGATGGAACTCCTCCCAGCATGTTTTTTCTGGGTGACACGCATTTCACTGTGCTCGAGGCGGCGATGTCGCCTGGACCATTCGTTGTGCTCGCGGACAGGCGGGCTATTGGTGGACACGAGCGGGCTCAGTCCCGCGGGTCGGTCCAAGCTTGCGGCGCTGGCGTCCGCCCGCCTGCTGAACGTGGCTCACTTGGACGCGCCTGCGATGGCGACTGCGGTGCTGCCGAGGTTGCTCCCCCCGGCGTGGCTGGCACCGCGGGCCGCTGGTTCCGGAGCGGCCCCGGGCTTGCTGGTGGTGGACTGGCAGACAGACCCAGCGGCCGCCGCGGCCGGCGTGGACAGGTGCGGAATGGGCACCAACGTGACTTGTATATGGCTAACGGCTTCGCATGTGGGACATGGGGTAGTGCGCTTACATGTATGTCTGAGCCACGCTAAGCCGCATCATGAACATCTCATGGCGGTGTAAAACTTGCACCGACTGCGCCATTTGGTAACCGCGGTGAAAGGTGGTTTCTATTGCGTCCATGCAATGATCGTGGCAGGGACTGGCTGCGGTTGCTGTGGAGCTGGCTGGCGACTCACGGGCCGCTGTCCAGTTTCCTTGGGCTGCCGCTGCTGCCCATCCTCGGCGGCCGCCTTGCGCCTCTCGCCAACGCCGCCAGCTGCACCGCTGTCTTGCCGCCGTCGGAGGGGGTCCTTCGGACCTCAGCCGCGGGCGCCGGCGGAACAGCGGGGACCGGCGCCAGCGGCGGGCCCGCCGCCGCGTCCGCCGCAGCAGCAGCCAGCGGCGTCGAAGGCGGCACTCCGACAGAGCAGCTGTCGGAGATGCTGACGCAGCTGGGACTGCAGGTCGTCGACATGGTCTCGTTTCCGGACCTGCCGGTTTCGGAGCTGGTTCGCGGTGGCCAGGTGCACAGCTGCGACGGTCCCGGCATCCTGGCGGCACTGCTGCGCCTCTCTGAGGCGACTCACCACCCGCAGCATGGCCGCGCTGCGGCACTGGCGGTACCGGGTGCTGAGGACGACTATCCGGCCGTCGCAGCCGGCGGCGACGGGGCCGCCGGACGCGGTCGGGCGGTACTGTCCGCCGGCCTGGCGGCGCGCGTCGCTGCGCTGGCGGCGGCGGACAAGCTGCTACTCCGGAGCGTGCTGCTGACGGAGCAGTGCCTAACGGCCCTGGCTGCGGCGGCGGCGGGGCAGGCCAAGGCCGGCGCCGCCAGGCCGGCGCCGCAACAGGCGGAGGCGCGCATTTTGCTGCAGCTGCTGGCGTCACTGCCCATTTACGAATCGGCCAAGGGCACTGCTGCGGAGCCGCATTTCATGGCGTTGTACGGCGCCGGCGCCACGTGTTTCCTGGCGCCGCCGGGCGTCACGGTGCGGGTGCTGGGGTCGTTGTCGGGCGGCTTCGTCGTTCCCGCGTCTGAGGAGGAGGGGCGGCTGATGGTGTCGTACCTCGGCGTTCGTGCCATCACAGCCGCGGAGGCGTACAGGTGGGGACGAGGAGGGCGCTGGGCGGCTGTGGCGGGCATACCGCCCCGTGTCTCATTGGACCTCAGGTTCGCCCCCTGGGACCAGCTACCTGGACGCGCTGCAGCTCAAAACGTTGCGGCATCTTCGTCGCCGTGCATCTCTCCAGGGAGGGCGGCAAACTCACTCAATACTGCGCGCGGCTGCTGAACACCATCTATCTGTATGAGCCTGGTCGTTGAGGAACGAAAAGCGAGCCCAGAACGAACCCGGTCACACCCAGCACTGGTTGACGAAGTCGATTACGCACACGACAAAGCACCTGCTCCAGGCCCCCGAGGGCCCCCAGCGGGTCTGGGTGCAGCTGGTGACAGTGACGCGCGTTTGCTTGCCCGCTGCGTCGCGCAGGTCGCACATTCTGCCGGTGCTGGCGTCGCTGCCGCCGGAGGTCCGGAACGCGGCCGTGCTGGGCGTGCTGCGCACCCTGCCGCAGCTGGGCGCGCAGGACCGTGGCTTCGGGGCGTGGCTGGCGCAGGTGCCCTTCGTGCCCAACAACAAGGTGCGGCAGCCAAGCGGCACCGGCCAATCCGTCGTGGCTAGGACTGCGTCTTCGTCCATGGCTAGCCAGCTGGGTCCAACCATAAACCTGACGTTCCTTGCTTATCTAATCCAGGATCCAGGGCACGGGGCGAAGTACTTGGATTTCAGCACGCACGAAACTTACTGGAAGAGCAAACGGGTGGCTCTGCACACCAACGCGTTGCGACGTCGTTGGTGCACGTTCTTCGGTGCATTTTCTTCAAACATCAAGGGGAACATGGTGGCGGCGCAACCGGCTTGGTGCCCCTGGATGATTTGGCGCTCGACAGCCGCTGTGGAAGCCACCCACGGGCCTTTGCTTTGCACTGCTGGCTGCAGGGCGATCTCCACACGCCGGGAGAACTGTACGACCCGCGCAATCCCGATCTTGCCGCGCTGCTGGATCCGGACGCCGACTTCCCCGCCGCGTCGCTTCTTCTGGAGGCCGCGGGCGCATCTTCATCCCAGACCCCGGCGGCGGCCGGCGGCGCCTCGGCGACCTCCACCTCGCCTGGCGGCGGCGCTGGCTCGGGCAGCGACGCCGACTTGGCGGGAAAGGCAGCTGCGGCCGCACTGGAGGGCACGGAAGGTGCGGCTGCCTCCGTCGGCGATGCCTCATTGGTGTTGTACATGCTGCAGCAGCTGGGTCTGCGCACCACCGCCTCGCTGGATACGTTGCTGCGGGCCGCGAGGTTCGTCGAGCGCGTCGCGGACGCCGCCGCCGCCGCGGCGGCGGCAGCGGCGACGCCGGGGGCCGTGGCGGCGCCAGCGGACGAGACGGGAGCTGCGCCGGCGGCGTCGGACGCGTCGTCGGCATCCGCCACCTCGCTCACTGAAGACCTCGACATGGCTGAAGCGCGCGGCAAGGTGTGTGTCTGGTCTCCGCATCCGGTGCACACGTTGCCTAACCGATGCGCCGCGGGCTGCACGGCCGTCCCGTGGGTCACCATCACCGCTATAGCGGGGGCGCTTCTGCGGACGTTGTCCCTTGCGAGTGACCGCGCGGTGGAGGTTGCCCCGCCTCCCCTCCTCAAACCTGGCAGCCAGCTCTGCACCCCGCCCTATCGCACCGCAGGCCCTCCTGGCGTACCTAGAGTCGGAGGCGGGGCGTATCATGGGTGCCGTGGGGGCCTCCCCGGCCACGGGAGGAGCGGCCCCGGCCTATCCGAGCGCCGGCGCCGGCGCCGGCGCCGGGCCCATGAGCGGCAGCGCCGGCGGCGGCAGTGGCCCTGGGCACGGCGGCGCCAGCTCGGGGCCGGCGGCCGGCGCCCGCAAGTTCGCTGCGGGGTTGTTCTCCAAGGCCCGGGAGCTGTTCGGGCAGGGCGGTCAGGTGCAGCCGGCGGTGGCGGAGGTGCTCAGGTGGGGCCCACACCGCGGCAGCGCGACAGCGCAACTAATGAATTTCTGGTCCAGCCATCGTCTGGTCACGGAAGGCCGCGCGCGATGGGGCAAGTGGGAGAGGCAACAGCCAGGTGCCGTGTCGATGCCGGGTGGCCCGGGTTGCGGCTTGGATGATCCGGCTTTGAGTGGGGCGTTGCGTGAAAGGCGCCGACCGGGCCCGGGGGATCCGCCAGGACCCTTCGAGGCATCAGCGCTGCTTTGCCGTGTGTCTGCCATGGCCGCCGCCTGTTCTATGATCTCTTCCACAGCGCCTTGTAGTGCGTTGTAGTGCGTTGCAGTGCGTCACGCTGCTCCTTGTATGTACGGTTGCATGTTTGTACCGTTGCATTCGTCCCGCAACGGCGCCCACACGCCGATGCCGAACACATGATGTAAATATGGATCACGTGTAACATGTGCGATATTTTTTTCCCGCTGGCGCACGTCAGCTTTTGGCAGGAGCTGGCGCGGATAAGGTGGTGCCCGGTGCTGCAGGAGCCGCCTGCGGCCGGCCTGCCCTGGCCGCCCCGCGGCGCGGTGCCCCGCGTGGCGGCGCCGCGCACGGTGCGGCCGCCCGCCGACATGTGGCTGTGCAGCAGCTGCATGTTCCTGGTGGACGGGGAGTGCAGGTCGGTGGGCCTGGCGCCTGGGTTCTTTGCGCGGAGTGCAGGATGTGCGCTGTGCTGCTGGTGCGTTAGGTTGGGAGCGCGGCACGCTTGCCCCTCCCCGGTTGACGCCAAGAGTACCCAGTCAATCATTTGCGCGCGTGCAGGTCCTCGGCGCTGGCTGCAGGCTTGGGCTGGAGCGGCCCGCTGGGCGGCAGCGTGCTGGCGCAGCAGCTGCTGCAGTTAGGTGCGTTGCCGCGGCTGAGCCCGGGCTCTGGGCATACAACCCTGGGTTCCTTGGGAACTGCTTGGGTATTCTCATAGGCGGGAGTGCATCGATGTTGCCCAGGTCAGACCTGTCGGGCTCCCTGACGATGGTATGTGGGGCTCAGAATGCTGGCCTTGAGGGGAGGCCGCAGCCGGGGCCTTTCCACACCTCACGGGGAGGCGGGCCACGCTGTGCACGCCCCTCCCCCCACTCGCAGAACCTCTTCGCCCTCCCACTCTACCGAGCCGACGCATCCCCCGGGCGTGTTGCTTTCCCTCGTGTGCCGCCCTGATGCGCCCGTCACTGTGCTCCCACAGGCGAGCTGCACGCGCAGGTGACGGATGCGGCCCTGAGCCAGGTGCTGGCTAGCGTGGTGCCGCAGCTGTACCGCTCCCTGGCGGCGCTCGGGCTGCACGAGGCGCCCGTGGCGCGGGGGCTGCTGCACGGCACCCGCTGCGTCTGGGTGGGCAACGGATTTGCGCCCGCGGGCAAGGTGGCGTTCAAGGTGCGCGGTGCGGACTCGCAGTGCCGCATACAGGCGGGCAGACGCGGCTTTGTGGGGGCTGTAGTGGCTTCCTGCAGGCGGGCCTGGGGGTGAACTGGCGGGCCTGGGTGACGTGTCGTGCTGGTAGAGGGTGCTTTGTGGCGTGGTAGCATGGTCGCGAGTGACACGCTGCAGGAGCGGGGATGAGCAGCTGTGCACGTGTGCCGGATGTCCCAGACCGAGAGAACGCCCCTGATGTCACCAGAGAGGAGTCACCAAATCTTTGTAAGGCATGATGTGCGTCTGTGGCCGACCCTGCAGGGCTCCCTGGACTTGTCACCCTGGCTTTACGTGATGCCCGCTGAGCTGGCGCCGTTCAAGGACCTGCTCCTGTCGTACGGCGCGGCGGACGGATTCTCCGCCGTACAGTACTGCAGCGTGCTGAGGGACATGGCGGAGGCGACTGGCGCGGCGGCGGCGCCGCCGGGTGCGCCCGTGGACGGCTCGACGGCACCACCACAGCCCCTGACTGAAGTGCAGCTTGGCCAAGTGGTGGCTGTGGCACAGGTGGGTATTTGCGAAAGATTAGGGCTTCTTAAATGGAGCCTCTCGCATCGTTGGGGATGCTGCCGCGCCGTTTCCTTATCGTTAACCGTGACCTAGTAGCAACCAGCAACCAAGCCCCTTGCGCCTACGGCACCATGGCACCAATCGCACTGCGACGTGTCCCTCCCCGGCGCCGCTTTCCTCTTTCGGCCCGCCGCGCCGCCCTCCAGGCCCTCGCCGACCTGACCCTCCCGCCCGGGGCCACCATCTACCTGCCGGACGAGCGGGCCGTGCTGGCCCGAGCCGGGGACCTGGCGTTCAACGACGCGCCCTGGCTGGCGGGACAGGTACGCGCGCGCGACGCACGCGCGCGTGTGCGGCGTGGCTGCCGCAACGACCCGCAGTCCCTACAAGCACGCACACGGGTCTTCACCTAGCCACTGCCTAGCCTCATTCCCGCCGTGCTAAGGTCTCGTCCAAGTGCTGATTGGTGTGCCTTCGAGAAGTAGGCTCACCCGACCCGGTCCTGTGTTACTATCACAAACCCATCAACAACATCCTCGTGCGTGCTCGTGTTGTGGTGGGTGTGGCATGGGGTGGCCCGCACCCGCACCCGCACCCGCGGCCCGGCCGGCGCCCGCAGCCCTCCGCCGCTTCCGTCCGCCTGGTGCACCCCCGCATCTCCGCGCACGTGGCCGCGCGCCTGGGCACGCCCTCGCTGCGGCGCCTGCTGCTGGCGGCCTCCGCGGACAGCATGGCGCTGGGCACCGTGGGCGGCGCGGAGGCATTCGGTCAGAGCGAGGCGCTCACCACGCGGCTGCGGCACATCATCGGGGACTACCCGGAGGGCCCAGGTGGGGCGATGGCCGGGGAAACCCGTCTGCGCTCTTTGTGGGCCACGCGCTGGGCTGGGGCGCGGGGCGTGCGGGCGCGGAGATTGTGCATGGTCTGCCGCCGGATGGCCCGATGTCACTCTCGCGGCAACGGCGGCATCGAGGGACGGCAGTCCCCAGGCGACCCTTAGCCATGCCATGTGGGATTTTGCCATGTGGGATGTCGCATGTGTGCGCATCTGGCGGCGGCAGGGTCGCTGATTGTCTCCCATGCATGTTGTTGTGGCGGCGGCAGGGGTGCTGATGGAGCTGCTGCAGAACGCGGACGACGCGGGGGCTACCTCCCTGGAGCTGCTGTTGGACGACACCACCTACCCCTCGGGATCCATCCTCTCACCCGCGATGGCCGTGTGGCAGGTGAGCAGGAGGCCGGTACGCGGCGCTACCCCTCGCGCACCGGCTTCCGGACACCACCGGTCTGCCTGCCGCGGCCAGCGCTGTATTCTTGCGCCGCCGACGGCGCACACGCGGCCCTCAATGGTCGGCGGTCGCCGACCTCACCGGCGGGCGGGACGCAGCGCGACTGGAAGAAGCGGCATACAGCACCTTGTGGTGCAACACTGCATCTGGGTGATAGCTCATGATATGAGGCGGGCAGTGTCTCGTGTCGCGAGGCCGCTTCGTCGTCTTGCGCTCGTTGCAATCGCCAGGCAGCTTCGGCTTGGATGCCATCTAGCGCCTTTCCTGACGTCTAGCACCGTCAAGCGAGCTTCGGCGGTGTTGCCAGAGAGACTGGACGCCGAGCGGGTCAGCTGGCGGGCCAAGTCGTGCGGCCTGGAGGAATCAAGTCGGAAAAGCCGCCCAGGACAAACCCGGGACGTTTACGGCACATCAAGTGGGCTGGGAGAGGTCAGGGCGCGGATCGGCGCTCGCCATCGGGGCGACTACCGGGGCGTCTGTGACTCCATATCCCTGCTCCCCCCAGTAAAAGCCCATGTGCCTCCCGATCGCAGGGCCCGGCGCTGCTGGTGGCCAACGACGCGGTGTTCAGCCCCTCGGACTTCGCCAACATCTCCCGCATTGGGCAGGTGTGCGCTCGTGCCCGCTCGGCGGCCCTCCGCCTCGCTGCGCATCGCCAGGCTGTGCCTCTGGCCTGGCGCTCGTTGACTGCCGTACCTCGCCATGACCTTGGCGCGAGCCCTGAGCGGCACCCCCGCTACCCGCTGGCCTGCTACCGGGTCGTGTCATAAGTTTTGCGAATTGCATTACCGGCTGGCCGCTCCTTCCAGCTTCTTGAATCAAGAACCGCAAGATGGGCGTGCTCTGCCATGACTGGATCGGGGATACGGTACCGTGGGTGCTGGTGCGCATGACGTGGCGGTTCCCGCTCGCTGGTCCGTATCCGCAGGACTCCAAGGCCTCCAAGCCCGCCACCATCGGCCGCTTCGGACTGGGCTTCAACGCGGTGTACCACTTCACGGACCTGCCCTGCTTCGTGTCGGGGGACTACCTGGTCATGTTCGACCCGCATGCCAAGTACCTGCCGGTGAGGGGGGTTGAGGAACTCAGCTGGTAACGGGGATAGAGAACCCGGCGCCAACCGACCGGCATGTTGTGTGTCGTGGCAGACCCAGGGTGTTGCGCGGGTCAGCCAGGATGCGCACGTCGCGCGTCACGCAGATACCCCCTTGCCAGTGGTGCTCACACAAAGGGAACGATAACCGTTTGGCAGCGTCATCGACGCATCGCAAACGCTATTTCTCCCCCCCTCTCTCTCTCCCCCTACCCCTCTCTCTCCCTCTCTCTCCCATCCCTTCTCTCTCTCCCCTCCCTTCTCTCTCTCCCCCTCGCTCTTTCTCCATGTGGGGTGTGGCTGCTCCGCACTGCAGGGCGTCAGCGCCGCGCAGCCCGGGCTCAAGATCGCGTTCGCGCGCGCGCAGCTGCTGCAGCAGTTCCCGGACGCCTTCACGCCCTTCACCCACCTGGGCTGCAGCATGAGGGAGCGCTTCATGGGTGAGTGGGAGGGTGGCCGTCAGTGGCCCGTGCTGACCTTGACGCAGCGCGGCGAAGTGACAAAGGGTGGGCGAAGGGTGGGCGAAGGGCGGGCGAAGGGCGGGCGAAGGGCGGGGGAAGGGCGGGGAAAGGCCGCAGCCGGCGTCGGGCATGCCGGTGACGTGCGATGGCGGGCCGCCGCTCGCAGCAGCACCCGGGCCCGCGAGTCCTCACAGCCTGGAGCTCAGCGCCCCCGCCATCTGTGCCCGCGACGCCGGATGACGTCTTTAGCTGCTGACCTACGGAGTAGATCGTGCGTCACTGTGCATAAGGCGCGAGCTGTTCCTCATGTGGATCTCTGTTGGGGCTACTGCGAAACGGATGGAACGGGATTCGGGTACCCCACACGCGCCAGGGCGAGCCCCCCTGCTCTTGTGCACGCGCCTCTTTCTCCCTCAGGCACTCTTTTTCGCTTCCCGCTGCGGGGCGCCGCGGCCGCGGCGTCCAGTGAAATCAAGTCGACGCCCTGCACCCCCGCCGACGTGGCGGTGCTGCTGGAGAGCTTCCGGTGGGTCTCACGGGGACCTCACGCGCTGCCGGGTGGCTCATCGGACGGGACCTCACGCGCGTGCAACCCCAGGGCTGCGACCCGGAGACCTGGGAGTAGGGGGGGGGCGATGGCACACACGCGCCAGTGCGGACTCCTCGGTGGCAGGGCGCAGCGCGCCTCCGTAAGGAGATCAAGACGTGCCGTGGTCGGCAGGGCCGTGGCATCCCGCGGAAGAACCCTGCTTTGCGGAGACCGTAATTTGGCAACGGGGGAAAGCGAGGTAGCTCCGCGGATCGGGCGATCATGACGGACGGTGTCTCTGAGTTTGCAACCGGCCCCCATATTCCTTTGTGGACCGCAGGCGCCAGCTACCCGCCGCGCTGCTGTTCCTGAAGAACATTCGCACCGTGACCGCCTACCACCGGTCCGCGTCCCCTGCCGCCGACGGAGCTGCCGCCGCTTCGCCCGGTGCCGCGGAGAGCGCCGGCGGCGCCGTCGCTTCCACCATGGCCCCTGCCATTACTTCCGGCGGCGGCGACGACGGCGCCTTGAGGCTGCTGTTCCGCGCGACAAGGGCTCTGGCGGGCTCCGCGGGCGTGCCCCTGGCAGCGTCGGGAACGGGGCTGCAGGCGGCGGTGCCGGGCGCGGCCGCGGAAGGGTCGCCGGGCGGCCTGTTGCAGTCACAGATAACCCGGTTCATAGCGGGCAGCCCCTCCGACCCCTCGGACCTGTCCGCCTTTTACAAGCGCCTCGCAAACAGCCAGCCAGCAGCGCTACCCAACCAGATGGGCCTCCTTCAGCTGCACCTGGGAACCGACGCCATGCTGCAGCCCGGCGCGGAAGCGGCGCCACCGAGCGGGTCCCCCGACGTCACCGCCGCCGCCGGGCTGGTGCTGACGGCGCCGGTGGCGGCGGCGTCCTCGCCTGGGGCGGTGGTCTCGGAACAGTGGCTCGTCTGCAACGCCCTGGGCGGCGGCGCCGCGCGGGAGCTGGCGGTCAAGTCGTTCCGAAGTCACGGCACCAAAATGGTCCCATGGGTCGGTGTTGCGGCGCGTGTGGCGGACGACGGCGCCGCAGCTACGGCGGGAGGCCATGACGTGGCATCAGTGAAGGGCGTGGAAGGCCCCTACGGCGGGACCCGGAGTGGCGTGGACGTTGCCCTCGACGGCCGCGCGTTCTGCTTCCTGCCGCTGCCCATCCGCACGGGCCTGCCGGTGCACGTCAACGGCTACTTTGAGCTGTCCAGCAACCGAAGGGACATATGGTGCGTGGGGGTCCGGCGGCAGATGAAGCAGCCGCGGCCATCCTGCAGAGACCCTGGGCTCCCCAGGCACACACACCTCGCCCCATGGTGTGGCGCCTGTGCATGCCGCAGAGCTCGAAGCAGCGATGTATGCTTAGCGTTAAGAGCTGCCTGCAGCGGTAAATCCTGCGCGTGCTTGCTCCGTTCGAAGCGTCTTGGATGTCTCTCGCATCGCCACGTGCATCGTCACACAGCACCAAAACAGAAAATCACGACCATCGCACAGTCCCAAAGTCCGCACATCACGGCCACCTGGATATCACGGCCGCTGGCGAGCTCTTCAGCCTGTGGCCGCACCCACAGTTCCCGCCCCCGTACATGCCTGCGCCACGTCTACTGTGCCGTAGGTACGGCGGCGACATGTCCGGCGCGGGCGCGGCACGGTCCTCCTGGAACGTGGCGTTAATGACGGACGCCCTGGCGCCCTGCTACGGCCGGGTCCTGGTGGCAGTAGCCAAGCACGCGGGGCCGGGCGAGCAGCTCTACAGGTGAGCGTTCGGGGATTCCGCCGGTGGGTCCTCTAGGGTCCATGCGTCATCCACCCCCCACGTGGCTCGCCAAGAGGTGCCGTCCGGGCAGCGCCACAGGGACTTGGCTGTATGATATGGCCTATATCGTAGCCGGGGCAGTGGGCGCGCTCCTCCGCCGGGAGCTGTCGGCAAGATTGTCCGCCGACAGAGTGACATCAACGTCGAGGTCCCTCACGCGGATGCTATTACTCCTCGTGTGATTGATGCCCGCGCTTCACAGCTTCGCGTCATTGGGCTAATACCACGCGCGGTCAGTACAGAAAGCAGCTTTCAGTCGGGCAACTGCACCACCCGACTGCATCGGGCCTCTTTAGCACATCTGTCGAGCGCCGGGGAAGCGCGTGACCCGATGACGAAACACTACGGCACCGTCTTAGAGTGCCCCGCCGCTGCCGGGCCGCGCAGGTTGCTGCCCTCCCTGGACACCCCGGAGCCCTGGTCGCACCTGGTTTCGGCGCTGTACAGCAACTACCTAGGCGACCTGCCCATCGTCTGGACCCGCGCCGGGGGCGGCCGCTGGATTAACCCGCGGTACGAGCGTACGACACAAGCCTCAGCGCGGGAAAACTCGTACTTGGCCTTGGTCACGGCACCCTTCTGTCCGCGGGAAAATACCGTTCTGACGCTGCCAAAGGTTAGGCACACGTTAAGCGCTGTGGTAAAGCTTGTGGAAAGAGCGATGGCAACGAGCTTTTGTGAACCTGGTGGGTGGCGGCCCTCCACACGGCGTGTGTGTATGCTTGTGAGTGCCCCGCAGGTCAGCGCTGTTCTCCGATGCCGCCTGCGCGGGGGAGCCCCTGCTCCGGAACCTGCTGGTGGCGCTGGGCCTGCCGCTGGCCTGCAACATGCCGCCCGCCGCGGAGGCCAGCCTGCTGCGCGGGACCCCCGGCGCCACCGCCGTCGGGCCGCAGCACGTGCGCCGCCACCTGGCGCAGATGCTGCGGGCCGCCGGCGGCGACGGCAGCGCCGTGTCCCGCCAGATCGCCGAGGCGGCATCGGCCGCGGCCGCCGCCACTGAGGTGGCTTCCTTGGATGGCGCGGGCAAGGGCAAAGATGTGGAGCAACAGCAGCTGCCGCAGCTGCTGGACGTGGGACTGGCGGCTGGCACGGCCAAGCCATCGTTGTTGACGACCGCCGTTGCGGCTCTGCTGCGGTACTGCCTCTCGGACCTTGAAAGCCCAGCTACCGGGTCATCTGCCGGTCAGCAACAGCAGCAGCAACAGCAGCAAAGGTTGCAGCAGGAGTTGGACGGGCTGCCGCTGCTGCCCCTCGCGGACGGCACCATCGGCAGGCTGCAGGTGTGCTGCAGTGCTGTATAGAGCTGCTGCGTAGCTACTAGCCAGTAGCACCAATGGGTCCCTTAAGCTGCTGCCGGGCCCCCTCGGCATCTCTGCGTGCAGGCGTTGCCGCCCGCCTCCGTGGCCGGGAAGGCACCTCGAGGGCGCCCACCGACGCTGTCGGGCGCGCACGTGTACGTGCTGACCCACGGGTCGTTGGAGCTGGAGGTGCTGGCGGGGCTGCGGGGGCGCTGCGTCGCACCCGGGCTGCCGGCGCCGGTGGTGGACCGCTTGCAGCAGGTGAGCCCGGCGTCGCCTGCAGCCCTAGGGATCCCCACGAGGCAGCCCTGCGTGTCTTTGCGCGTCCATGAACCATGAACCGGCGTCGGCACGCGCCTCACGGCGCCCGCAGCTGTATCGCTTCCTGCGGCGTCTGATGCGGCGATGTCTGCGCGTTCGTGCTTGCACACGTCTCGTAAGCGAGGAAACTCGGCCGGACCAGCCCTGACGAGATATGCTGAACAAGAGGCAAGGAACAAGAGACAAGGTACAGGGGCACCCTGTAACAGCCTAGCATGGTGTGCTTGTGAGTGGCAAAGAGGGAGTGCGCGAGGGGGCCGTTCCGTGGCTGCGCCCGGGAAGTGCCTGAACCCCGGCCGCTGACCCCCGCATGCAGGTCGTGGACCTCCATCTCTTCAACGTGGAGCGCCTCTCTCCGGCCCTCCTGGACTCCACCCTGCTGCCGCTGCTGCTGCCGCCCAGCTGGCAGGGCGCGGATGAGGTCGAGTGGACGCCGCGCCGGTCAACGGCGCCGGTCGCGCAGCAGCCACGGCCACCACCGGTGCAGGACGATGCACAGCAGCAGCAGCAGCAGGAGCCATCTGTTGATGCTGCTACTGCCGCTGGGGCCACGGGGGAGCCGTCGGCGGGGTGGGTCCGTGTGCTGTGGTGCTGGCTGGCGGACCGACAGGACGTGCTGCAGCTGGCTTCCTGGCCGGTTCTACCCATCCAGGGAGGCCGCCTGGGCAGGTTGCAGGCCAAATCACTGGTGCGTACCATGCGTACGGCATTCTACTCCACGGCATGAGCGCCCGCGCTGGGCCCTGGCGGGAAAGCGCGGGCTTTATGTCACGATGTTTGAATAAAGTGAAATATTGTAGGATGAGCTGCACGACAACGAGAAGCAACGAACGGTGCGCTAGGGGGGACCACGCATACTCCAGGTGATGCGGAAGTGAAAGACTGCGGAATGGGAGACTGGAAAGGAGGGAGAGGGGAAAGGCCTTCGAAACATGTCCATTTACGGAGCAGCTGCTCCCTTTGCGACGCTGTCCTCTCTGTTGGCCCCTTTGCAGGTCCTCCGCGAGGGCGGCTGGACGGAGGCGGTCAGCTCCGCTCTGCTGCGGCTCGGCTGCCGCCTGCTGGACACGTCGTTGCTCGGCGCCAGCCCCGGCCAAGCGGATGCGCCCGGTGGAGCGCCAGCTGCGGCCGCGGCTGCAGCCGCAGCTGCTTCGCCAGCGCTGCAGGTAGGGTCTGGGAGTAGAGTCACTGGGTAAGGCGCACGGGTTCACATGCCTCACGCAGGCTTGCGCTGAAATCCTACTGCGGTCAGGACAGTGCCCGAGGAAGAACAGGGGGGACGCGTGAAGCGGAGCTGAGAGCGGGATTCCAGTCGCGCCTGGTGGAGGTGCGGGGGGCTGCCTTGACTACACTACACAACCATCAGCACACACAATAAAGCGGAGCTAAAGCGTAGCCCAGCTGACTTGGCGCCTTGCTGCCCGTCCGCAGCGAGCGAGCTGCTCCACGGATGCCGTCGTCATGAAGATATCGGATCACACCTCGTTTGATGTAATACACCCTTCCCTGCCTTGCCTCCTGCAATCACCCATCCCGCACGACACTGTGCCCTTGTGCCTCACCCACGTGCACAGGCCTGCGTGCAGCAGCCCAGCCTAACGGGCATCATGGCGGCCATCGCAGCGGCTAAGGCTCGGGCGGACAGCACGGGACCGCCGGGAGCGAGCCTGACGCAGGCGACCGCGGCCGACCGGCGGCCCGGGCCGTGGCTGCCGCACGCGGGGGTCGGGTCGGCAGGCCCCGGGAGCCAGCCGGGCTTCGTCGCGGCGCTAGGATCGGGGCCCTGGGCGTCCCGTCTGGCGGGCCTTACCGTGATGGAACGGAGGCAGCTTCGGAGCTACCTGCTGCAGGGCCGCAACTTCGCAGGTGACTGATGCTGTGACGTTGGTACAATAGCAGGGCTGCCGGGCCGGCTGCCTGTTTCCTCCGCCTTTGGGCTTCAGGTCAGAAGCCCGCTGTATCTCTTAAGAACACTTCTACGGCACCGCGCTGCGGGGCGCTATGGGCCGAAGGCTGGGCTTTGCTGAGGCGCGCGGCCACGGGCTGCGGAGCCCGGCGGGTGGGAGTTTAGGGGTTCAGGAGGCTCAGCCGCGTGCCTGAACCTAGGCCACCCATCGAATGTCCTCGGAGCGCTCGCGTGACCCCCGTGCCCTCTCTCTTGTTGCCCTTCCCGGCTTCCCCCGTTGCACGTCGCGGTCGCCTGTGCGCGCAGGCACCACCCCGCCCCTCACGGCGGAGGGGCTGGACCTGCTGCGCTCGCTGCCCATCTTTGAGGTGTACCCCGACCCGGAACCCGCCGACAAGGCAGCGGCAAGCGCCGACGCCGCATCTGCGACGGGCCGTCCAACCCCAGGGCCACACCCCAGCACCACCGCCCTTGTAAGCACCGCGCCGGCAACGGCAGGCGGCATGGCCGTTACTCCGAGCCAGCAGGCGCTGCAGCAGCAGCAGCAGCAGCAGCAGGCGGCTCAAGACTTCATCGCGCTGGACCTGCAGCGTCACCGCCTGGCGCCGCCGGACACCGACCCACGGGTCCTCTCCTCCGCATTCCTGCGGGCGGACTCCCCCGCCGAGGAGGCCGTCCTGGAACGCTACCTGGGCGTGAAGCGGCTCAGCCACGCGGGGCTGCTGGAGCAGCACGTGGGCCCGCGGGCGGCGGCGCTTCCGCGGGGGGCGCTGGCGGCGCACGTGGCGGGGCTGCTGAGCCGACTGGGCGACGCGACCGGCACGGAGGCGGCGCTGCTGCGGCAGGCGCTCAGGTAGATGCACCTCCGATGCCCTGATGCAGGCCGGGCTGAGCGACCTGCCGCGGTGGGGTTGACGGCTGTGGGAATGTCCTTCTCGGATCGGTCCGCGTTGGTGGTGTAGGCGTGTGCGGGCGGGTCGGACCTGGAGCTTGTGTCGAACGAGAAGCCCACCCATAACCGCCCAGGCCCAGCTTGTGTCAAAGAGTGCCGCGCGTGTGGCAAGACCGAGCCGTGAGTCTGCAGGTGTCGGTTACGGGGGTCGGCGTAGTGCGCACATATGTGCGGCACGTGTGTGGAACGTGTCGTTTATAGGCTGTCCATTCCCCCTTGCTCTTCCCCAATCCTCCTTGTTGCCTGCCTGCCTGCAGCGACCACCCGCTCATTCCCACGGCCTCGCCCGCCGGCGAGCTGCGGCGCGCGTCCGAGCTGCATGACCCGCGGGTCGGCGTCCTCACCTCGCTGCTGCCACCCAACAGCGCCTTCTTCCCCGCGCCCACCTTGGCGCCGCTCGCGGGCGCTGCCACTGCGGCGCCAGGCCCGCAGCTGCCGGCCGCACAGCAGCAGCAGCGGCTGCTGGACGCGCTGGCTGTGCTGGGCATGGCGCGGGCGGTTGACCTGAGGGTGCTGCTGACCGCAGCACGGGCGCTGCACGCGGATTACGCGGCCTGGCTTGCCGCCAGCACCGCCGCCGCCGCCGGCGCCGGCGCTGCCACCGCACCCACGGCGACGGGCGCGCAGCCACCGCACAAAGGCGGTACCCCCGTGACGGAGGAGTCGTTGCTGTCCCGGGGGCGGGCGCTGCTGAAGCAGCTGGAGCTGTGGGCCGGGCAGCACGGCAGCGCGGGCGGTGGCGGTGCTGGGGGCTCCGCCCGGGAGGAGGACCCCAGGAAGGCCTGGGCTCAGCTGATGGGGCTCAATTGGTGTCCGGTGCTGAGGGAGGCGCCGGAGGCGGGTGCGTGGGTGCGTGGGTGGGTGCGTTGGGAGCGCCTTGAGGCTGCCGTTGAAGAGCATACATGCCCGGGAGGCTGGGTACGTGGGTAGGCCGGGTGGGGCCACTCAATTTGACATGTTGAGGGTCAACCTACGGTAAGATTCAGTGGGAGAGCTGCTGGATAGTTAGCGCGATCAGGTAAGACTGCCGTGGCGGAGGCTCAAGACGCGACCGGGTCGGAGGATGGAGGCACGGGTTCTAGGAGGCTTGTGAAATAGGACTTCCCGGAAGGGAACGATCCATTGAAGCAAGAAGATGCACAGGACGGTATGCCATGTGGCAGCGCCTCAGCATAGCGTGCTGCGCTCGCACGCGATTGCATTGCACGCAAGCAGGCACTGTCAGGCACCTTGGACCGGCCCGAGCAATGCTGCGCGGCGCTCGTTGGCGTTCCCCGCAGGCATGCCGTGGCCCTCTACGCCACCGCCCCTGCTCGCCGCGCCGCGCGTGGCCCGGCCACCCGCCGACGCGTGGCTGGTGGGGGCCACCCTGCACATCCTGGAGCACCCAGTGGGCGCGGGACTGCAGGCGGCGCTCGGCTGGAACGTCGTCCCACGGGTCAGTGTACTGGCGGCGCAGCTGATCGAGCTGGGCCGCCTCCACGCGTACAAGCCCAAGCGGCTGGCCGCGCCGGCGGCGGCGTCAACGCCGGCATCGCCGCCGGCGGCGGCGTCCCGTGCGGGCGGAGATGCGGCTTCAGCCGCGCCATCGGACGGAGATGAGGCTGCGTCAGGCGGTGAAGCGGGCGCTGATGACGGCGCGGTATGCACCAAAGAAACGCCCATTGACACCGCGGCGGCGGCGGCGATAGCAGCAGCCGATGCTGCCAACAGTGCGGTCCTCAAAGCAGTGGACGCCGCCGTACACCGACTGTATGGCGCCCTGTCAGCCGCCATCGACGGCCCGGAGGGCGACCTCGTCGTGATGAGCTTCGAGCGCCCCGACTCGCCCTGCGTGTGGGTGGGCGTGGGGTTCGTACTGCCCGGCGTCGCAGTGCTGCGTTCCGAGGGCGATTTCCGACCCTACCTGTGGGTGGTTCCGGAGCAGTTCCACCAGTACGGCAGGCTCCTCTCGCTCATGGGCGTCCAGGACAGGTTCGGTCCGCAGCACTACGCCTCCGGCCTCGCCTCGCTCGCCGCCGCCGCCGGCGGCGCGCCGCTCGACGACGACTCGCTCGCGCTGGCGCTGCAGCTCGCCGACTGCGCGGCGGACTCGCTCGCCAGCTACGGCCGACCCGCGGGTCAGTTCTTCGTGCCTGACGCCGCGGCGATCATGACCCCGGCGGCCGAGCTGTTCTTCAACGACGCGGAGTGGCTCGAGACGCGGGACGTGCAGATGGCGCATGGGGCGCTGCCGCAGACGACGGCGGAGGCGCTTGGCGTGCGGAGCCTGAGGTGCGATGGACACGCAATCGCGCGCGGACGGATGATGAGAGAACCCCCACAAGCAAGGAGCGGTCCGACTTCTACCCGCACATCAGGGCGGCGCAAGGGGCGGTCACGTTTATTTCTGATGGATAAGAGTTGTCTGGTGGATCGGTTGCGCAGCGGGCGTTTTGAGGGGAGCAAGGTTACACGCTGCACGCAAGCTGTGCTGCGGCGACTGGCGTCGCCGTGCCGCTGGCCCCGGCGTGGCGCGTCGAAGGTAGACGGGCTGCCTGTGGGTTGCGGTGGTGTATGACACATGCCCGCTGCGTTGCGCGCAGGTACGCCCACGAGGTCGAGGCTCAGCTGACGGCCGCGCTGCCCTGCCCCTCGCCGGCTGAGCTGCGGGAACGACTGGGACTGGCGGCGCCGCAGGTGGGTAGCCTGGGGGCGACGTGATGTACGGGAGAAGTACGGGGGATGTACGGGCACCGTGCAGCCGTGGGGCACGTGACGCAGCTATGGGTGCTGGGCCGGGGTTTCAGGGGTGAGGGTTCCCGCGTCACACACGGACACACAGATTCGGTCCTCGTTGCTGGCGACGAGGTGCAACGCCCTGTCAATCTCCTCGTCAAAATTAAAACTGGCTGTGAATCACCACATGTTATTTTCCCCTCGCCCGTCTTTCCGCGCGCAAAGGCGGAGCCCGCCGCCGCCGCCGCCGCGGGCGTGGCCGCCGCCGCGACGTTCCTGTTCGAGCTGCTCGAAGTGGCGGACGCGCTGGGGCTGCGCAGCGTGCGGCTGGTGCTGGACACCCGGCAGCACCCGGCCCAGTCGCTGCTGCAGCCCGCGCTGGCCGCCTTCCAGGGCCCCGCGCTGTGTGCGGTGCTGCCGGAGGCGGCCCTGTCCGCGGAGGAACTCGCGGCGCTGCTGTGCTCACGCGCGCAGCCGCCGTCCGTGCGCGGCCGCGTCACGGCCTACTCGGCGGGGCTGCAGTCGGCGTTCCTGGTCTCGGAGCTGCTGCAGGTGGGGTCGGTGGGGTGGCGTTGGGGCGTACGAGGAGGCCCAGGGACTGCTATGAGGGTCAAGGCGCTGCTGCGGAGTGTCAGCTGTTTGCATGTGTAAACGCGCGTGCATGGACTCGGCCAGCATCGGGTGCGACTGCAAACCTTTGGAACCACCCAGTGCGCCGTGGGTAGGGCTCGTGGTTGGGGCGGGACCTGATCACGTCACGTTCAGGGGCTTGAAAGCGTCAGTCGACGACTCAAGTGAAGCAAATGCGGATATGCTGTTGTGTTCGGTGTGCCAACAGGTGGTGTCGGGCAACTCCACCTACATGTTTGACCCCAGCGGAGCTTACCTCGGCGGCGGAGGCGGTGGGACCGGCTCAGCCGCGGGACATGGGGGCGGCAGCGGCCGCGCGCGCGGCGGCGGCCCCAGCCCCCGTGCCAAGCAGTACGTGCATGTCTCCTCGGACTTGCTCTCCACGTTCTCCGACCAGTTCGCGGTCTGGAGCTTCGCGGAGGCGTACGACATCCGTCGCCACGTCAACGCCACGCTGCTGCGCCTGCCGCTGCACCGCGCGGCGCCCGTGGCGGCGGCAGCGGGCGCGTCTTCGGGCGCCGCCGCCAGGGCCAGGGCCGCGGCCGCCGCGGCCGCGGCCGGCAGCGGCGGCGGCGGCCGCGGCTTGCGCAACGGCGGCCTCGCAGTGGCTACCCTGGAGTCAGTGGAAGCTGCCCTACGACAGTTTGTCGTACACGGCCCCCGCAGCTTGCTATTCCTGAGCAATCTGTCGGGGATGGAGGTCTCCTTGCTGCGGCCGCCGTCATCCGCCGGGCCGAGCCCGGCGTCCGGACCGGCGGCGGCGACCGCCGCCGCCCGTGCTCCAGGGGCGGCCGATGCGGGGAGACCCAGCAGGGAGCTGCTGCTGCAGGCGAGTTTGGTGCCCATGGACTCGGACCATCCCCGCCCGGACTTCATCGCAGCGGCGGCGGCCGCCCGGCATCGGTCCGGCGGGCCCGGCGCGCTCAAGGCCCTGGCGCAGGCCTTCGGCCGCAGCCTGGGCCGAGGGAACAGCCAGGACAGCCCGAAGCAGTACATGTGCCCGCTGGTGAGTACGACATGTGTGCCATGCACGAGGGTTTGTGATGGGTGTTGTACTGTGGCTGGGCGTTTGTTTTTGGAGATGTATGGGGGCGTTGGGGCCGAATGGCGCTTGAGTGGAGTCACCGGGGTTACATCTTGTACGTGTAGCTTGTTAATGAAGGCGCCTAAGGGCTGCCGGTACTGCTAACAGTATTCCGAGTGATTTTGTCACTTTTGATGAAGTCTTTTTGGCACTTGGATAGTCTACCGTCTTTTGAAGAATCTCATTGAGGCGATCCGCTGCTCTTGAGGCTTGATCGCAGCCTGAAACATGACGCCGCTGACCCGCGGCCCCCACGGGGTCCTTTTACAGGAGCTTCACGTCATGGCTCATAACGCGCTGCTCCTGCCGGCGGAGGCGGAGGTGTCCGAGCCGCCACAACCGCCGGGCTCCGCGCCGCACGCCCAAGGCGGCGGCGCCAGCGGCAATAGCGTGGGCGGCAGCCTCGGCTTGACGTGCGCGGATGGCGACGCGGCGCACGGCAGCACACTGTACCGGGAGCGCTGGCTCGTGTCGTCCTGCCACGACGTAGAAGGCGTGCCGCTGCCGCCGGCGGCGGCCGCCGCCGCCAGCGGCGGCGGTCGGCCTGAGCTCGTGGCGGCGGCGGCCGTCTGCATCTCCCGCGATGACCAGCGGAACCTGTTCCCCGTCAGTGGGCTGTTTGCGCCCGTCTATCTGCCGCCGGCGCCGTCGGCAAGCGCCGCGGCCGGACCAGCCAGCGGCGGCGCCGCCGCCGCCGTGGCCGGCTCGGCCTTGGGCCGCATGCCGTTCCTCGTCGGCGGCCATTTCTACCTGTCCCGGCGGCACGGCAAACACATCTTGTCGCCCTTCGACGGCGCGGGGGCCGGTGGAGCCACTGCCGCCGGCGCTGCGCACGATAACAGCGCCGCCGTCGCAGTCGGCGGCGGCGGCGGCTTGCCGACGGCGGTGCTGCTGCCGCAGCTGCAGCACCGCTGCGACCACAACCGCCGCGTGCTGGACCTCGCCGCAGCCGCCTGGCAAAATCTCGCGCTGTACTTTTGTTCGCCGGACCAGTACAACGGCCCCCGAGAGCGGTTGTACGACATCTTCCCGGACATGGCCGCGGCGGCGGCGGCGGCGGCGGGCTCCGGCGGCGGCAGCGGCGGCGGTGCCGCCGACGAGACCGCGCTGTACTGCGTCCGCCAGATGTACGCCTCGGCCTCGCGGCTTCCGCTGTGGCGGCTCCGGACGGGCCGCTTCGTGCACCTGCCCGAGGGCTGCTTCCTACAGCCCACTACGACGCAGCAGGGTAGGTCCAGGGTGGGGCCGAGGAGGGAGTTACACGCGTACATAAACTACCGAGGTACCGTGGACCTAGTGATGGGCAGCTGTGTGACAAGCGGGGATTTCCAGGGCTTGGCTCGGCCCCTTGGGGGGATCACGCACTCCGGCCTGGCCTGAGGCGCAATACATTCATCACCGGTGCGCCACGAAGCATAAGGAACCACGCAGCGGAAGTGACGTGGGAGGGCGTCCGCACATGCGCCGCAAGTGCGTCATGGGAAAGCGGGGCGCCGAGCACCAGAAAGGTGTCCACGCCCTTGCCGGTGTTGCGGTAGTCAAATCATCCTGAGGTACTGACCTTACCGTATTTCATAGCGTGACAGCCGGCCCGGCCCGGCCCGGCCTGGGGCCGCAGAGGCCTTGATAAGATCTCGAGGTAGAGCCCGATGGATAAATTGTACGAGCCGGTAGTTTACTTCAACAAGCAAAAGGCATACGATGTACTTCGCGTAGAATAAGGCGGCTGGGTAGGTGACCTGGTGGAGGTGGAAACTACTCCTCGTCCCCATCTCGCCGCGTGTGTGTTAAAGAGAACCTGTGTGTGTTAAAGAGAATCGCCGTGTGTGTGTGTGTGTGTCACTGTGAAGCCGCCGCGGAGGGCCTGGGCACCGCCGCCATGGGCTTCATGGCGCGCCAGATGCCGCTGTTCGACGTCCCATGGGTCATCAAGCAGCACCTGCAGGCGGCCGACGTGCACGGACTGCGCACCGTCAGCCCGGCCGTGGTGCGGCCGCTGCTGAAGAACCTGGGCCGGCGCCAGCCCGCGGGGCCCGGCGGCCTGGCAAGCGGCAAGGTGATGTGGCCGGGGCTGACGGTGCTGGAGGCGACCGAGCTGCTGCTGTTCTGTTCCGCGGACCTGGTCGCGGAGCCGCCGCAGCAGCCAGCCGGCGCCATCCCCGCGGGCGGCGCGGTGGCGCAGCGGGCCAGCGGCCGGTCGCAGGCTGCGGCGGCTGCGGCCGCGGTGGTAGGAGTGGGCCCGGGGGCGGCGGCGCCTCCGGTGGGGCCCGGGAGCCCCCCGGGGAGCGCCGGCACCGCGCAGGGCGGCGGCGTGGGCGGCCTTCTGGACGGCTTGACGTCCCAGGTGCGCGGCCCTGTTTCGCGGCCACAGTGGCGGCGGTGACAGTCAGAAGGCGTCGACGCCTTTCCATTCTTTGCATGGAAGCTGCTTCAACAAGGAGTTCATTAAGGTGTTCAGAAGTACGGGTGCCTGCGCGACCATTTTGTGCCGCAAGGACCAGAGTCGGGGTCGCGCATTGGGTTTGCCGGTCGGGTGGTCGGGTGGTGGACCTGCATGCGGGCTGCGGCGGCCTGGAGGGTCTTCCGCGGGACGTCGTCCGTCCACTACCGAGCTACGGTACCATCGGAAGTGCACATGGGTTACCGTTTTCAGCACGTGGGTGCGCCTGGAGTTCTAACGGCCGACGGCCGTGGTGTCATCGCCCTGTGCCACCTCTGAAGCTTCCCCCCGGGCCTCGTCGCGCAGGTCCGTACCGTCATGGGCGAGCTGGTGGGCCCCGCGCTGTACGACCAGCTGCGTCAGCAGGTACGACATCTGGGTTGTACGGGCGGTGGTCAGGGGTGGCTCGGCCGACCTTTGTCTCCACTGTTGACACGCGGAGGTGCAAATCCTTTAAGGAGTTCTTTTTTCCAGAGCTGCCGCTGACGAGCGGTTTGCCTGGCGTGAGACCGGCTCCTCACCAGATGCGGTGTCCCGCTGCATCGCCGCAGGCCCTGGGTATGCTGGGCGATGCAGTCGGTTCGCCGTCGGCTGCCTCGCCGGGGCCCCCGCAAGCCCCGGCCCCCGCCCCGGCCCCGAAGTACCACGCAGCTCGGCTCCTGGACTGCAAGGGACTGCCGGTGCCTACCGCGGCAGGTGCGCTCGCCAGGCACAGGAACGCGTCCCAAGCCCCTCCCCCTCATCGTTTCAAGGCCTGGTCTGGGGCTTTTGGGGGTCGGGTCGGGTCGGGTCGGGTCGGGTCGGGTCGGGTCGGGTCGGGTCGGGTCGGGTCGGGTCGGGTCGGGTCGGGTCGGGTCGGGTCTGGGGCTTTTTAACCTCCGTCCTATTGCTGTGGGGTGCGGCCCACGACAGCCGGAGACAGGGCCGGGGACTGGGACGCGGGGACCTGTGGGGGTAAGCCTGCCTTTGCACCCCTACTATCTGTCGTGACAGCGCGCGTGAGCGGGTCCGGTGTTATGCTCGCGCCGTCGTACGGTCGTGGCTGTGGACCCTGTAAGTCGGCGGTGAGGGTCAGGGTGATGTGCTGGGTAATCCCAAAGAGAGAGTATAGACGGGCTGCGAGTCCGGCATAGGCCGAGTACGAACCGACCCCTGCACCCCCGGCACGTAACAGCTTCTCCGAAGCTGCCTATGAGGCGCGGTCTCGGTATCCTCTTAAGGCTCTTCGAGAGCGGCTCACCGTCGTGGCTCACCTCGCGGGTCGCGGCGCGCGTCTGTCCGACCCCCGCCCCCGGCAGGCAGCATCGAGTCCCTGGGCCTGCTGGTGCTGCTGCTGGCGCCGCCCCTGCCCGGCCTGCCCAGCCCCGCGGGGCTGCTGCCGCCGCAGTGCGCCGCCGAGTTCGTGCACCCCGACTGCGTGGGGCGCATGGCGGAGCACTGCAAGGTGGGGCGAGAGTGGTGGCGCTGTGCGCGTGCATGAGTGCACGTGCGTGTGTGGTGGCACGAGACGGATCCCACGTCGCCTCGCGTCCGCGTTCAAAGCACACTCCAGGACCCGAGCATACCACCCCAACCCCAACCCATGGCCGCGACTGACCCATGGGTCTCCTGACACCAGGTGTTGACCGTACATATCCCTCCCTTCCCGACCTCCGGTCCCTCCGGTCCGGACGTGGCCTGCCACACGTGCGTCCACAGGATCCGCAATACCGGTCCTCCCTGGAGCTGCGGCTGTACACCCTGGACGACCTGGCGCGCCACCTGCGCAGCGCCCTGCCGTCCGGATGGGACCACCCCGCCCCGGCCTCGGCCTCGGGTGGACAGCACCGCCCGCCGCACCAGCCAAAAGGGGCCGGACCCGTGGGTCTCGGCCGCGTCTGGGACGGCGGGGCCGCCGGGCAGGGCGACGGCCCCAGCGGGCTGTGGCTGTGGCAGCTGTGGGCGCTGGTCAACGGCGTGCTGGACTCAGCGGCGGAGTGGCAGGTGCGCGGTGCGGGTTATGGCGGGGTTGCAGGCCGACGGGTGGGGTGGGGCGGCGCGGGAGGGAGGAGCGACGCAAGGGGCGGGGCGGCGGAATGACGACGTGCGTCTTGACGATGAAGGCCCCTCAAGGGAAGGCAAGGGAGGTCACTGGCCGCCTGGAGTCCCCGTCGGCATGTTTCCCCGTCCTGCGGCTTCACAACAGCTTAACCTCGCGGTGCCTGCTTTTCCCGATTTGCGCATTCGGGTACTCGCGGAGTCGAGTACTCGCGGATTCGCGGCTGGGCTGAGGGCGTGGGATGGTGGTTGAGTAAGCTGTGCGCATTTAGGGTTTCGGGCGCGATCAGATGCCGCCCTGTCCGCGCGCCTGTCTTTGCAGGCGGGCAGTGAGCCCAAGCTGGACGCGCTCCACAACTGGCCGCTTCTGCCGGTCCTGGGGGCCGGCAGGAACGCCGGTGTGTTACTGCCGGTCCGGCACTGCCGCCTGGCGATCTGCTTGCCGGCGCCATCATCACAATCGAAACAACCCGGTAGCGGCAAGGCCGGCAGCAAGGAGGCCGCGGCGCTTGCAGCGGAGGCGCAGGACGAGGGCCCGGCGGCGGCGTCCGGGGCAGTACCCGCGCTCCGAGACCTGGTGTGTGGTCGCCACCATCCCCTCGCGCACGTGGAAGGGCGGTGCCGGGGGGCACGGGTCGGGTCGCGGTTGTCACGCATTCCTGGTGACGAATGCTGGAATGTGTGGTGGTCTCGGGGCCTCGTGTTGGTCCAGCGCGGTCATGTGGCAGGGTCACGGCGGCATGGTCATTTTGTGCATCACCCCTGGTTGCTAGTTCTTTCCCGTTACCCTGCGCAAACACACAGACTCGGGGTCTCTTTTCTAAACACAGACTCAGGGTTGGGCGGGTTCGTTTTCTAGACACAGACTCAGACACCCTGTATCACGTCTAATGGCCCCGCCCTCAGGAGCCCTCCCTGCCGGCTCCCTGGAGCTGGCTGGCCCCGGCGCTACACGCCATCGGCTGCCCGCTGCTGGACCCCCGCTTCAGGGCCGCGGTGGGCCGCCACTGCGCACCGCAACCGGACGGCCTGTCCGCGCGGAGCCAGTCCGAGGCGGCCGCGGTGGCGGGCGCGGCGCCGACCCGTGGGTCGGGCGGCGCGGCGGCGGGCGCCGCAGTGGCGACGCTGGTGGAGAAGATGCGGCTGTGCGACGCGGCGTGCGGCGGGCAGCTGCCGCGCCGCTGCAGGGAGGAGTGGGATGACGCGACGCGGGCGGCGGTGCTGGGCCTGCTGGCGGAGGCGACGCCCACGTGAGTACGGCAAACTCACCGGAGGTGTCTGTCGGGTCGGCCATGGACGCACGGGCGCACAAACGCCACGGGCGCACCAGATCGGGTTTGAGAGTATCGCCATGGGTTCGACCAGCAGATGATGGGATGTATGGGTGGGGTTGTGGGAGCTCTCTCTTTCTCGCGGCAGCTACGGTACTAGGCGCCATCGGGTGCGCCATTCATCTCGTTGGACAGCCACGCCACCACGCCATCAACAAGCCCCCTTTATCCGCCGCCTTGCCTGCGGACCCGCAGGAGCATTGACCCCGCGGACATCATCTTCCTGCGACGACTGCCCATCTTCCCCACCCACGCCGGCGGCTACACGGCGCTGGAGGACGACCCCGCCGACGCCGCGTCCCTCGCCGCGGCGGCCGGCGCGGCGCCAGACCCGGCCAGGCGCGGCTCTGCGCAGGCGGACGCAGCTGCTGCTGCGGGCGGCCGAGCTTCCTCTCCGCATGCCGACACGGCCGCAGCGGGGGCGGCGGCAACGCCGGCCGCGGCGGAGGTAGCCCCCGTCGTGTGCTCGGCGGAGCTGCTGCAGCTGGTCCCTGGTGAGGGCACTCCGTCCGGCAGTGCAAGATGTCCCTGGCCCCGCCCCCCGTCGACGCAGTCAGCGCAGTTTATACAATCCGTGTACCGATTTCCGGTGTGACTCCCATCTACGTCCCCGGGAAGCTGCAGGAACCTGCGCTCGGGAGGACGACTTGACCTGCGATGGTTGTATGCCCCATGCATGCGCGTCTGCCGGCTCTGCGCGTGCAGCAATCTGCAGCCCAGGCGCCTCTCTGAAACTTCCGCGCAGGCGCGCCTTTTTTTGTTGGTTCGCGAATTGCGATCTTGAGGCGTCATCTAGCGGCGTGGACGCGCGCGTGCGCCTTGGTGTCCCGCATGCAGGCCTGGAGGCCGCGCTGCCGGAGTCCGTGCCGCGGCGGCTGCTGCGGCCGCAGCCGGGGGCCCAGCGGCTGTACACGCTGCTGGGGGTGGCCTCCCTCACCGCCCCGGGCTTCCTGGCGACGGTGGCGCTGCCGCACCTGGCCAGGATGCCTGACGCGCTGCAGGCCATGCTGCTGACGCACATACAGGTACGTAGGTGGCAGGGAGGGTACGTAAGGGGGCAGGGACACACGTACAGGGTCTTACGTAGCTACAGGTACCGCTGTCAGGGAAGAGAGGGAAGAGGGAGGAGGGAGCTGCTGTGACAGCTGCAGGGAAGTGGGAGCAGAGACCCCTCATTCTCCGCTGGGTCGCCCTCCCATCCCGCGGGTCTCCAAATGCGTCGCCCTGGCCTCCCTCCCTCTGGAGCTCTGGCAGCAGCGCAGTATAAATATGTCTACCAATTTCCTACATCCCTCCCTCCTCTCCCAAGGCCGTCCCGGCTGCCTGCGTCCTCCTCCCATGCCCCATCCCAATGCCGTACCGCATTCGGTGCCGTCGTCAGACCTGCCTGGTCCCCTGCCTCCGCTGCCTCCTCGCGACGGCCGTACTGTCATGGAAGAGCATTGTTACTGTTGCAGACATACCTACATCTTCTCAGTCGTTGTTATCCTGCCTGTAACTTCATTGCATGCCTGTAACTTCATTGCAACAAAGTGGGCCCCGGCTCTTATGGTTCTCGTTGCTGTTGTTAGCGCCATTACGGGACGGGTGGGTGCACCTGAACAGGGAGCACAAGACAGGATCCCGGCCGTCGATGTGCCTCATGTCGGTCGCAGGGCAACTGGACCCGCCTCCGCTCCGACGATTCGCTGCTGGCCGCCCTCCGAGACACGCCCTTCGTGCCCGCGGCCGACGGCACCCTCAAGCGCCCGCCCGAGCTGTACGACCCGGAGCACCCGCTCTTCGCCGCCGCGTTCCTCGGCTGCGCCGTCTTCCCGCGCGAGCAGTTTGCGATGCCCGCCTGGCTGGCGGTGCTGCGTGACGCGGGCATGCAGCACAAGGTGACGGCGGCGGCGTTCCTGGCGGCAGCGGAGGCGGTGGCGTCGCGCGGCGCGGCCCTGCACATGGCGCTACCGTACGACGGCGTGCCGGAGGGGGACGCCAACCTGGAGGGTGGGTGGCTGCGATGGGGTGGAGGGTGTGTGTGTGTGTGTGTGTGTGGGCGGGGGTTGCGGGTCGGCCCGCTGCGACGATTTACGACGGCGGTTATGAAGCAGTTTCGGAGCAAGGGCCGCACGGCTTCCGGTCTAGATCTTATCAATGGATCCCTACTCATGTTACCGTGCAATACGCATCCAGTCCTAAGGTTTTTGCATCAGATCCCGCCTGGCTGCGTCACATTTTCTTTTGGTCTTTGCCGTCATGTCGAAGCTTGCCACGGTCTTAACTTGTTGGCTACCATGTTCTCCGTCCGGGCAATCCCAAGCAAGTGCGTATCATCTGCGTGTATCCTAACCCCCTCCCTCGCCTGGCCCCGCACACCGCGCGCGTGCGCGGCCGCCAGACCCCTTCCTGGCCGGCGGCGCCACGGAGGTGCCGGCGCCGGTGGCGGGCGCCCGCGCCAAATTGACGGCGGCCGCGGAGCAGCTGGTGGGCCACCTGGCGGGGCCGCAGGGGCCCCTGCTGGGCGGCAGCCGGGAGTGGTGGGCCTCGCTGGCCAAGGTGCCGTTCGTGCCCGCCACGCTGGGGCTGCCGGGCAGCCGCAAAGCGCGACAGGTGCTGACGAGGTACGTAACGGCCGGGATGCGGGATTGAGGGATTGAGGGTCGTCCGTCAGGCGCGGCTCAGCGGCCGTGCCGGGCGCCATGCCAGATGGGAGATGGCCGCAGTGCCGACAGCCTGCAGCGGGCCGGACCTTACGCATACGATGACTAGCCTGGGGTTGTTGCATGGCCGGTCGGCACGGACGGTATCGCGGACAGCATCATCTGATGGATTGGTCAGGTCTCCTTCCCGGCTTGTGGACTTGTGGTGGTGTCGTTGGCTGAGGAGGCGGAGGCTCGTCCCCGCGCAGGTACTCGGACGCCGCGGCCGCCTCGGACTGGCCGCTGATCTGGTCGGTGCTGCCGGTGGTGGCGGCGGACCGGCAGGCCCCTGCGGCGCTGGGGCAGGGGCAGCTGAGGGTCAGGTCGCCGCCGCCCCTGGCGGCGGTGGTGGCGCACCTGCGCAGGGTGAGCGGCGCTGCCGTGCCGTGCCGTGCCGTGTCGAACCCGCTGTGCACCCCGGCACTCGCATCCCTGCTTCACCCCAGTCACCACCTCTCACGTGTGCACACGTGCATCCTCTCACGTGTGCACGTGCATCCACGCGCTATGGGGACATGAAGGGTTAGGAGATGCCATGCAACTCCCGGTGGCCGCCGCCGCCTCGTCCTCAGCACACGGGTGTTGAGGGCGAAGAGGAGCGCGCGGTAGGGCGGACGCGACGCCGCCCCGGGAGGGTTGGGGCATCCACCACACCAACGGCCGATGGTGAGCGCCCACGGCGCCGCGCTGCACCGCGCTGTGCGCTCGTCGCGGCGCCCGGCGGTATCCACCCCCGGCTGGAGGCGTCCCCGCGGGTTGGCAGGGTGCAATGCAACTCATGCCGGCGTCACACATGTCGGCATCATCAGCATGTTGGCGGTCGTACATGCGTCCTGGAAGGCGACGCGCCGGCCGGCCAAAGCGTGAGTGCACGTGATGCCATCTCGGTGAGCCTGCGTGCCTGCGACAGGAAAACGACTCATGCGGGCGAGGGTTCGTCGGCCCACAGCCCTGAAACAATAGAGAATGGGTCGTTTGGGTTTTCGCGAGGAAACCTGCCCGACCAAACGTGTTTAATGAGAAGCCCCGCGACCAAACGTGTGTGCATGGTTGTGTGTCATGGTGCAGGTGGGCGTGGATGGCGGCGAGGAGGCGCTCAGTGCATGGCCCGCGTCCGCCGGCAGCGTCGAGGACGCCTTCCGCACAGTGCTGTCGTACTTGGACCGGGAGGGCATGTCGGGCCCGAAGGTGAGGGTTTCGGTGGTCGACCAGGCAGGCAGTCCATCGACAGCCCTCGTGAATGCGGGGACGTGGAGGAGTGGGAGACGGGAAATGTTCGGGCTGCAGCAAGGGCAAATGGGAGGAGGGCAGCTGGGGATGCTGGGGTCAGCAGGCGGGTGACGGAGGTGGCAGCGGGCCACAATCGGACGTCCCCAATGCTCGCCTTCGGAGAACCCCGGGTAAAACATCGCCTTGGAGAAGTAGGTTGCGATCCGCGTCCTACCGGATATAGCTGTCCATCGCAGCTCTGCCTGCGGCAGCCAGCCTTACGGCCGAGACGCCTAGCATCACTTGACGGTTGCACTCCTTAAGGGTCCCGGCGGTTCCGTCTTGCCGGTTCCGTACGCCGCGCCCGTTCCCCCAGGCTGCGCAGCTGCGCGACGTCGCCTTCGTGCCCGTGGCCCGAGGCACGCTGCTGGCGCCGCCGCGGCGGCTGTTCGTGCGGCTCAAGGTGCGGTCGTGGAGCCAACCCTCACCGCCGGGGGAGGGGAGGCGTCATCTCGAACCCCCCTTCCCCTCCCCGTATTTGTCGGCTGCTTCGTCATGCTGCCTGCGGTGCTACCGGGACTTGCGCCCGCCTTCCTGTCCCGTCTACAAGCCTGCCTTGGCATTGAAGTTACCATCTGCAATGCACGCTCTCTCTCTCTCTGCGAAAGCCATGCCGCATACGCGCTCCGGGTGCACCATGCACATAAGTCACACTTGCCGTGCGGCCCGTGAGCGCGTAAGGGTGACCCCCTTTGTAATTAAGACAGCGAAATCGCGAAACAGTCACCGATTGCGTTGTAGTTATTTGGTTGGCTGACGCGGCCGCGAGGGTGACCCCGCCGCGCGTGTGTGTGGCTGTGTGCGATTGACCCCGCAGGAGGACTTTGCGCCCTTTGCGTTCGAGGTGCCGCCCTCCCTGGCGTCCTTCACGGCGCTGCTCAAGAGCCTGGGCGCGCAGGACGAGCCGCGGGCGCAGGTGCAGGACACGCACACGCACATGCACACGCACACGCACACGCACACGCACACGCACACGCACACGCACACGCACACGCACACGCACACGCACATGCCTGCAAGGTGCAAGCGCGGAGTGGGGCGGATGCGACCGCAGCCGCGTCGGGCGGTACCACTTAGCAGTTACCGTGCGGCATGACCGTCCAGTAAATCGCACTGCCGCCCCGCCGCACTACTGCCGCCCCAGGACCTGGTGGAGTCGCTCCGATCGCTCGCGGCCTCGTTGGGCCTCCAGCCGCTGAACCCCAACCAGCGGGCTGCCGTGCTGCGGCTGCTGGCGCACATGGCAGCCCTGGGCGGCGCCGGCGGCGGCCCGGGCCCCGGTGGCGCCGCCGGCACGGCGCTGGGCGGCAGCGCGGCGGACCTGGCGTACCTCAACACGGCGCGGCGGGAACGGCGGCTGCTGGTGCTGTCAGCGGACGGCAGGTGGGTGGGTGGGTGGCAGGTGGGTGGCAGGTGGGTGGGAGGTGGGTGGGAGGTGGGTGGCAGGTGGGTGAAGGACATTGGTCGGCTGATCCCGATCCAATGGGGCGGTGGCGGTCGGGAGCCAGGTTGGGCAGCGCGGGTGCGCTGTCTGCCGCCATGGTGTGCGCGCACGACGGCGCGGCTCTTCACTGTGGATGGACTACCACGACGAGTGTTGGCCCGGCTAGGTGCGAAGGTCCGGTTTTATGGCACCGTACTCAGGTGTAACGTACCCGGATACCGATCCCAGATGCCTTATACCCTTATCGCCTACGTCTGGTCGGACCCGACCTGGTCCCCTCTGGCCCTGCAGGCTGGTGCCCGCCCACACCGCCGTGAGTGTGGGTGAGGGCGGCGGCGGCGCGGGCGCCGGTCGGCTGCTGGGCCGCCTGGACCCTGGCGCCCTGACCCTGGCGCACCCAGCGCTCCCCGAGGCGGTGACGCGCTGGCTGGGCTGTCCGCGCCTGGCTGACGTGGCGGAGGAGCGGCTGGATCCGGGGCATCCCCTGGAGCCGGTGGAGCAGATTCAGGTAGCACCCTCGCCTCGGAATGTGTGATGCGAATGCATGTACCATATATATGAGTATGTACGGTATGATCTGAGCAAAACACACTGGCTTTTACGGGCGTAATCAGGACGTGACTGATAAACATTTCATGTGATGTGTTGCTGATCACCTCCTGTTGTGACCTTTGCGCTGAGAGCAGCGCAGCTTAAATGTGTCTACCATGTCCCTGTTCCCCTTGCGTTGTTTGTGAGGGGGCCTTCAACTCGCGACCTTGTTGTTTGGTTGGCTGCAGGGCCTCACCCTGCGGGACGCTCGCGCGCTGCTGGCATCGCCCGCCTTCGTCAGCGCCTGCCACGCGCTGCTGCGGACACACGCGCCGCTGGTGCGCGGCATCGCGACCCACGGGTCGCTGCATGAGGTCGCCGCGACGCTGCGCGCCGCCGCGCCGCGCCTCACCTTCGTGCGCAGCCTCCGCACCACCGCCGTGCTGCGCACCACGGGCGCCGCGCTTTCGCCCGCGGCGGAGGCGTCCCGCGTAGCCTTTGACTTCGTGGAAGCCACACCGGGCGCGACCCCGCCTCCCGCAACCCCGCCGGGCTACCTCGGTAACTTGAACCCCAAGGCCCTTCTCTCTGGGTCCGGATCCGGATCTGGATTCGGATCTGAACCTGGCCGGATCTTCATCGCGGAGCCGCCTCGGCACTTGCCGGTGTCCTGGCTGCTGGCCAGCGCCGTCAGCCGCGTTCTGGGCAGCCCCGTCGTGCTGCCGCTGCAGCCGCTCTTCACCACCCCAGCGACCGAGCTGCAGCAGCTGCAGCCCGTGCTGCTGCCGGGCGGCTTCGACGCGGGCCTGGAAACCGCGGCGCAGGCGGGCACCCCGGGCGCGCCGCTGCTCCCCGCCGATGCGGCGCTACTGCAGCTCAAGCCGTTGCGGCGCTACTGCGCGGGGGAGCTGGTGGCGTACCAGCGGACGGCCGTGCAGGGCGTTGCGCCGGCTGCGCCGGCGGCCGCCGCCGCCGCTGAGCTTCGGTTCCACCGCGCCGGCGGCGGCGGTGGTGGTGGTGGTGGTCCTTTGGAGGAGATGTCGCCGGGCGGCGGCGGCGGCGCTGTCTGTAGCAGCATGTGCTACGGTCGTGTGGCGGCGCACTGCGGACCGAATGATACGGCAGGGGCAGCTGGCGGCGCCGCCGGCGGCGGTGGCGGCGGGGCGGTGCACCGGGTGCCTGTGGAGGTGGAGCCGGGCGTGGTGCAGCACCTGCTGTCGACGCAGGTGTTCTGCTTCAGGTAAGGGGCCCGCAGCCCGACGTGGGTTGGGCTGACCGGCAGCGTGGTATGGTGGTGATTGTGGTGACTGCACAGTGCAAACATGTGGCGGCACCCCAGCAGGTGAAGAGGTTGACAATCCGCAAGCCATAATCCGGTTGGTTTGGGCTTAGGGTTTCCTCGCGAAGCATATCCGCTCATACACACATACTATAGCCCTGCCCGTGCTTGCATTGCGCCGCGATGGTGGCGCGGTTGTCTTGCTTTATGGTTTTGCTGTTTGCCCACTGTTGCATCTGGTAAGTAAACCGCAGGTCATCTGGTAAGTATCATGGGGATGGGCGGTTCCGGCGGGTTTCTCACTAAACACACATCTCCGGGCTCAGCCATGCCCCTTGCATGTCACCCCCGCGCTCCTTCCCCGCGGCAGGAGCGCGTCCAACGACACGGCGCCCCAGGACGCCGGACAGGCGGCCGCCGCAGCGCCGATCGCCGGCCCCGCCGCGGGTGACGCCCGCGGTCCCCTGTCCCCGCACACCTCCCCGAGTCCCCCGGCCGGGGGCGGATCGCCCGCAGCGGCCGCCGCGGGAGCGGCTGCTGCTGCCGCTACGGGCGCAGCGACCGCCGCAGCCGCTGGCGCCCCCCCGCCGCCCGGCGGTGACCTGGGTCCGGTCAGCTCGAGCGAGATGATGGCGGCGGTGCGGGACGTGATGGCGGCGGCAGGGCTGCCCCTGGACCCCACGGCGGAGCAGCTGATGGGCCGGGTGGCGGCCTTGCAGGAGAAGCTGACGGAAGCGCAGGAGCAGCTGTCGCAGGTGTGAGGGTGTGAGGGTGCGAGATCGCCCCGTCGTCGTCGGCATGTGGGTTGCGCCTGGTCGAGGGGCCACCTGAACGGGTTGTGGGCGCCGTGCCCTACCTGGGTCGGGGCAGGTCCTCGTGCGCCCTTTGCGCTGTCCCTCTCTCTCTCTCTCTCTCTCTCTCTCTCTCTCTCTCTCTCTCTTTGTCTCTCTCCCGCCCTTGCTGGGCTGCACGGCACGCCGCGCAACGCCTCGCCAACCCATGTCCCGACCCGCGCGGTCGCTCGCTGCTGCGCAGGCCAAGCGCGAGGCGGCCTCCAACGCCACGGAGGCGGAGAACGCGCGCGGCGCCTGGCAGTGCAAGATCTGCTTCAGCCGCGACGTGGACTCGGCGTACACGGGCTGCGGCCACACCATCTGCGCGCGCTGCGCCTCCGCCGCCGCCTCTAGTCGCTGCCCGGTGTGCCGCAAGCCCAGCCAGTCGCTGCTGCGACTGTACAGAGCCTGACCAGGAGCGTGGGCGTGATGGGCTGAATGGCATGAAACTGCCGTACTTGTATTGTTGTACTTGTCGCACTTGAGGGCACTGGGTGTGTGGTGGGCTACGAAACGCACTGGTGGGTGTTAGGGCACGCGGGTTCCTGTCACACAGTGTGGAGTGCAACCCCGGGTGATAATGAACTCTGTGCGCGGATGGGGCTCTGTCCTTGTTTGTTGCGTCCATTACTTGGCGCGTGTTTGCGTGTGCGGGAGAGACGTGAACACTTTGGCGTCTGCATGGCGAGGAGCGGGCATTGTGTGGCGCCCTTTGGCCGCGGGTGGACACGTGTTTGGGGACAACGGTAAGGGGGCAGTTGACATGCCTCGATGGAAGGCATGGATTAATGATACATTTGAGGTAATTCTTCATTTTACCGCGACGGGGGAGGGTACGGTAATCTTTTGCCAAGACGGGTACGGACCCTGCTTTTGCGGTACCCGGCGGCACACCCACAACTGCTGGGTGCTGGACGACATGGGGCGCGGCCAGCAGGATGCCAGTGATACCGCGGTGCTGGCAGCGTGAACCGTTAGCGGTGGTGGACTGGCGGGCAAGCTACGGTAGTGTCATCCCGCAGGATGGCGACGTTGGGAGGCCAGGACGCTCAGGTGGGCCTGCGTGGCAGAGGGGGCTGACGTTTCTAGTGGGTTTCGCGGCGTGTTTACTTCACCGTTTACAGGCGCTCAGGTTGCAATAAGAGTATGCGGTAGCGGGAAAGACCGCACTTTGCAGCATCGTGGAGCGCAGGTGTAACGTAGCACAGGTCCTGCTCGATTTGACATTATGAGACTGTGGACAGACGGCACCTCATCCCATGGGAGCGTCTTGCGTTTAACTAACTGAATTGATAGCACTGCCGTCTACCAAGCAAGGCCTGGCCGATGACGGCGTCCCGCTTATGCAGTGTCGGGGTGCATTTCATAAGCGGGGCCGTCACGGCGAGAGTGACGGGAATCGCAGACAGCGTCAAAATATTTGCAGCCTTGTCACGTGCAGGAATTTTGCTATCTTGCCTCGCAGCTCGGTCAAAGTATTTGGTCTGATGCGCCATCCTAAAGATGGACGACCGCCAGTTGGCGGTGCAGCGCCACAGCGCGCGTCGGATTGCATCAGGCCATCAAAGTCTGTCAGAGAAGTACAATCAAGACCACGTACAGTCCACAATGCGGTTGGCAATCTGCTACAAACGCGCTCATCAAGTGCCAAGCGAGCAAGCAAAAGGTTGCGATGATCGCACTGATTCTACCGAGAGATCACGCCGCTATTTACAAGCATATTTAATTTAATTATTTGCATGAGGAAAAAAATCCAGGTGGAAACCATGTTGAAGATCGGGCGTTATTAATGCGTTGATCTGCCGCTCCCAGCTCTCGGAACAATGCAGACTGCATGCGCATAGATTAAGGATTGACAAATTGTGCATCGGGAATGCTTTAGAGAGTTAAATATGCATGAGATCTTAAGAAAGGACGATACGCCGTACGCTGGAGGTACGTCCGCATTCGGCGTTGTATGGTTGCTGGTACCATACCTGTGTGTTCAGAACAATGTCACTGTAGGGTTAGGTTGGTAGCAGGTGCGCCCATTTCTCATCTTGACATGTCTTGAAAAGCGCGTTCGCAACACACGCGCAGGCGCACTTGCGGGAGGACACACCAAAAAGAGAAGTGTAGCGTAGAATTTGCAACTATTAGCGCCATGTTGCCAGCGGCTTTTCATCGCAAGGGTGCCTGCAGCTACGGCAGCGGCCGCAGCGGTATTGTCAGCAGGGGCCCCGTTCGCGCTGCTGTCAAGGTGTTTGCGTCAGGACCTCAGCAGCCTGCGCCAGATAGCGCCGAACAGCGACCGACTCCCACCATCAACTTCGAGGACCCTGAGGCCAAGTTCCGGCGCTATGGCAAGCATTTCGGTGGCATTCATAAGCTGAATCTGGACTGGCTGGAGGCAGTGCCGCGTGTGCGTGTCCGGACGAAGGACTCACGCCAGCTTGACGAGCTGTTGGAGCTTGCCGTCCTCAACGAGCGCTTGGCCGGGCGCCTCGAGCCCTGGCAAGCACGTCAAAAGCTGGAGTACCTTCGCAAGCGCAGGAAAAACTGGGAGCGTATCTTTGAATATGTGACAAAACAGGACGCTGCTGCGACGCTGGCGATGATCGAGGAAGCCAACCGAAAGGTCTGGTCGGGAACCAGTTTGGCCGTTTCCGAAGAGCGGTTTATAGCTTTGATTACACTTGACTTCACTCGCCCTTTGGGCCACAAAATAAGCTTGGGTTAGGTTTGGACCCTACGACACCGTTCGAGTCCATTCGCGACAGATGTGAGAGTCAGCGCACTTTCGTTGCGACCTTTCACCACTGCGCTTGCTGTCACCTCCATGATATTAGGTCGAGGAGGCATTGACCGAGGAAGCACGCGAGCGCACTGCCGTGGGCGACCTGCGGGAGCAGCTGCAGTCTCTTCAGCGCCAAGTGCAGGAGGCACAGGAGCGCCTGAAGCTCACTCAGGCCCGCGTTGAGCAGAATCTTAATCGTGTCAACGAGCTGAAGGCGGAAGCGGTGAGCGTCCGCGTACCTCCGTGGCCCGGTCCGGATGGCCCTTCAGCTCACGGGAGGGACTGACACCGACGAGGATTGTGCTATGGACTCTGCCACGCCGCATCTCGTGGGGCCGATGATCTCCACTGAAGCCATCTAAAATGTGTCATTTGCAGCCCTCATGTCTGTCAGTGGAAAGGCAAAGCGCGTGACTTGCAAGGGGCATGTCGGCGCGTGTATGCCGGGGGAGAAATCCTTTCGGGACATTCCTTCCGCAGAAAGTTGGAAAGACCTTGTCGTCATGCGGGCTTCACATCCAGGTCAATGTCCGATGCATCGCGCTGACGGCACAACCTACGGTGCCTGGTGCCTTGCGTCCCATCTGCATGAATTTTGCTTCTCACTTCCCGTGTTGCGCAGGTTGGGCTGGAGCGGGTGCGGAACGCTGGCAAGGTAACTCGGTCAGCCGCGACGTCCGCGATGGCGGTGGCGACCGAGGCCACCAGGACCGTGGAGGCGTCGACCCAGTCCGTGGTGCGCAATGCCACGGCCGAGGCGCCCACATCGGTGGGAGCTGCGCCGGCCTCTGTTTTGGACGGCTCCGCCGCGGCAGCTGTGGGGGCGCCAGGCCGCCGCAGCAAGGCGGCCATCCGTCGGGGGCGTGGCCTGGAGAGCAGCCTGGAGTTTGAGCCGGGTCTGCGGAACTTCTGGTACCCCGCGGAGTTCTCGGCCAAGCTGGACAAGAACACGCTGGTCCCCTTTGAGCTGTTCGGGGAGCCATGGGTGTTGTTCCGGGACGAGCGGGGCCAGCCCGCCTGCATCAGGGACGAGTGCGCGCACCGGGCCTGCCCGCTGTCGCTCGGCAAGGTAGGGCAGGAACGGCTCAGAGAGCAAGCGATAGAGCAGCGGATGTGGGTTGGCTCGGGCCCGCACTGCTGACGTGCTCTAGCTTTGGGGGCAGCGAGGCGGCTGGTTTAACAGGGCCGGCGCGGCGTGGTGCGGATTCTGCATGCCTTCGGTTACAGTAATGACAGCAGGGCCGGGGGGATACGCGCTCATCACTGACCAGATGCTGCGATTTCGGGACTGCGGCACCTTGTCAGTGATGACCATCCCCTCCGGCCGAGCCCAAAAACATTCTTGGGATTCTCCGGGGTTACGCAATGCGCCGCGGGTGGGTGTGCGCCTCCGCAGGTGGTGGAGGGCCAGGTGGTTTGCCCCTACCACGGCTGGGAGTTCAACGGCGATGGCCACTGCACCAAGATGCCGTCGACGCCGCACTGCCGTAACGTGGGCGTCTCGGCGCTGCCATGCGCTGAGAAGGACGGCTTCATCTGGGTGTGGCCTGGCGATGGACTGCCCGCACAGGTAGGCAGACAGGGGTCATCCACATACGGCCGGATGTCGAACAGATAATCCTTGAAGTGCTCGTGCGCCATGCCGCATGGCCTCTCCACTTGCCCCGGACTTCTTTCTTTTCGAGTAATGAGTTGAAAAGCAGCGGTGCCGGTTCCCTCCGGCTTAACGTTCCCTCTGCAACTTGCGATTTGGTCCAAATTGTGCATGGTGTCTTGGTTTCCTATGAAATCTCCCGCCTTGCCCGCCTCTGTGGTCTCTGGGCACAGACGCTGCCGGATTTCGCCCGGCCGCCGGAGGGCTTCCTGGTTCACGCGGAGATCCTGGTGGATGTCCCCGTGGAGCACGGGCTGCTGATGGAGAACCTGCTGGACCTCGCTCACGCGCCCTTCACCCACACCACCACCTTTGCACGCGGCTGGCCTGTGCCGGACTTCGTCAAGTTCCACACCAACAAGCTCCTTTCGGGCTACTGGGACCCCTACCCCATCGACATGGCCTTCCAGCCGCCCTGCATGGTGCTCTCCCTGATCGGTCTCGCGCAGCCGGGCAAGATCATGCGCGGCGTCACGGCCTCCCAGTGCAAGAACCACCTGCACCAGCTGCACGTGTGCATGCCCTCGAAGAAGGGCCACACCAGGTTGCTGTACCGCATGAGCTTGGATTTCTTGCCGTGGATGCGCCACGTGCCGTTCATCGACAGGGTCTGGAAGGGCGTGGCGGGCCAGGTTCTGGGCGAGGACCTGGTGCTTGTGCTCGGGCAGCAGGACAGGCTGCTGCGCGGCGGCAACACGTGGTCGAACCCGGCCCCGTACGACAAGTTGGCTGTCCGGTACCGCCGCTGGCGCAACTCGGTCAACCCGGACGGCAGCGGCACCGACGGACCGGCGCCGCTGAACCCGGTGGCGATGAGCGCCGGGGAGATGTTCTCGATTGACGAGGACGAGCACGAGGCGCGGATGCAGTGAGGGGGGTCTGCTGCTGCGCAGGCAGTCGGGGCGGAGGGCGGCTGACGTGGTGAGGGACGGACAGCAGGGGTTGGGTGGAGGGGCGGCGGGTGTGAGGCACTGGGTTGGCTCCGGCTAGGGCTGACAAGGGGCGCGCAGTACTCAGTCGCGATGCGGGCGACGGGGCCGCGCCGCGCTCTGGAAATGGTGTGGTTGGCCTTGAGTGGCGAGCGGCCCCTGCGACCTTGGCCCCCGGTAATGGCTTTTATGTCTTGTCTGGTTTGTGCTTGGGAGTTTGTGTTGTGTAATCACGCCAGCTGGGCTGATCATCCGGTCGGGCTGGAAAGGTCTGAGCTCTGGGCAGGTGTCTTTGCAAACGTGAATGCAGATCGAACTTACCGTATGGGGTGGGTGGGTGGGAAAGCGTTTGGGGCACGTCGCATGTCCAGCAGGACGGCGCACGTGGAGGAAAGTTGGGCTGGGGTTGGTAGTTGGAATGCTATGATGCCGCGTTTTGAGGACACAGAGGCGGAGCCTTAACAGTAACATGTAGTCGACAAGGAGAAGCATAGGCTCAAGACATTTCCTTCTGAAACGTGGGGTTCGTTTCTAGTTCGGGAAGTCAGGACGAATTTGCACGAGAGGGGTGCATGTGCGAGTGTGTTCTGCGTCATTCCGGAATGCCCAGCTGTGCTGTATGGCTGAGCTCGGAGGTGTTGGTACGGCACTGACATGGAGACGGGTTGCGCCGCAGACACGGCGCCGCACGCCTAATGGTTGGCTGTGATTTCGTCGGTTTGGAATTGTTGCGGCGTCTGAAGTTTTCGTAAGTCTGGTTGCGCGAGAGTGCGTATAGCCTTTGTCACGGAAGGTAAACATGTGTGAGGCCGGGATGGTAGATCGGCCCATGCGTTCGTGTAGGAACACATCCAAATCGAGGGAGTGCGTGCGCGTGTGTGGTGATGTGTTGATGATGAGCGATGCGGTGGTGTGCGTGGTAGCAGTGATGGCTGCGCGCCTGCGGCGCACGTGGTGCAGCTGAGGTGGACTTGTGCAGCCGAAGAGCTTTGAAATGTCTCCCTTTTTGAGTCGTGAGGAGGGAGACATTCGAGAGCCCGGGAGCGAGCACTTGTCTGGACTTGACACCCGCCCGCGCTGTTGCCATTTCTGTATCGCTTCGTGGTTTGCTCAGTGAGATCTCAGGGTGACAGGTACCTGAATTTTCCAAGCTGCCGTGTACGGTCTATCGAGTGTGCCTAGTATTCCGGGAACATACGTCGACGCTCCGTGTTCCGGTGACGTTGTTTTGGTCTCTGTTTTGGTTCATGGTCTAGGTATTTGGAGGAGCTGCGGCGTTTACCCGCGGGGCCATGAGTGTGCCGTGATCGCTGGGACGTGGGCCCGGAGATGGGAGGTCGGTCCTGCGAAACGGGGAGAGGGAGGCGGCCTTCCAGGGCGGCGGGCATGTTGCTCTGGAGGGGTGCGGCTGTTTCGTGATGTTTCGATGCGAATGAGCTGTGCCCAAGATGCACACGGCTTGGTACAGCTCAAAACACAATTTTGGCGCATGAGAAGATAACCCTTTAAATGTCTGGGACGGAGGCGTCGGTTTATTACCACGTGCGACCTGCAGGGATTGGATTTTGCAGGCAATGGCGCTTGTCAAAGCACGGGCTTTGGAAAGTAATTGTGCATCAGTTATAACGTGTGCACCTGGAGTCACAGCGAAGGGTGTCCCGCGAGTATATTATCTGAATCATGCGCGGGCGGACGCATCCTGTAACAGATGTACCCGTGTGGCCAAGGCTCCTTGTCGCGCTGCTGCCGTCAGTCTGGGCTGATACGGTACGGCAAGCTACCACGACGGCCATACAAGGCTTGCGGTATGTATAGTGTAGTGCGAGATATTAAATAGGATGTTATCAAGTGGCGGCTCAATTGCATCAGCTCGACATTTTTCTTGCCGGGGATAGCTGTCAATCAACGTATAAGAATTGAACCGTCGCGAACCGTACACAACCACAATGAGCAACATCGAACCGCATGTACCCTTCCTGAAGAAATACTTGATAATATGACATTTTCAAAGTGGTAATCATAGATCTTGCATATCTTCCAGGAACTTGCAGGGCATTTGGATTTTTACGAAAATGTCCACTTTGGTCGCTGACAGCGCGAGCACCGCAGTTGTACCATCAAAGAGCCAGATAGAATACCTTGTCAGCCAGACTTCTCCGTGCCTACTGCATCCCATGGCCTTCTTTGTCAGCTGGAATGGAGTCCTAACGCTGGCATACAGGTGCGGTCACTCCTCCAAACCACTCCAATCATCCTACCCAGTCGTTTGAATGAGAGCCTATTAAGCGTCCTTTCTTTCGCGGTACTGCGCGACAGAACATGTCGTACAACGGCAGTTGCCTGCGCACACACGCCAGCAACGCATCTTCCACGCATTCACACCGGTGCCCTGATCTGTACATCAGCGATTCAACAGCCCCGTCCCCGTCCACTCCCGCGGGCAGTGGCTTTCCCCCCGCGCTCGTTGACCTGAAGCAGTCCATCAACGACACGGTGGACGGTCTGCCGACCGAGTATTCGGGATCCAAGTGGCCAAAGACCTCACTGGGTGCATTGCACGATAAGGCCCGACTGACACCGGAGCAGCTTGAGCGCCTGAACGCCATCTGTAGGTGCGGTCCAGCGGGGGGCTCCATGGGCGCCGAAGCCGGTGGTCGGTCGGGGGGGACCCGCCTTGGCCGCACGGACGCCGGGGGCGCCTTCACCCCGCCTGGCGGAGCCCTCCTGCCCGCTGGGCTGGGCTGGGCTCGTGGGCTGTCTTGCCCGCGTGCCGCATTTTTGGGCTGTCATCGCTTCCTCCGCGTCTGCAGCCCTCTCCTCACCACGGTGTACGGTATCAGTGACGTCACTACCGCGCATGGAACGACGCGCGCTGCCATCGATGAACCACTTGTTCGACGTCACGGCAACCCCGCTCAAGGAGGCCTCGCTTGTCGGGGGCGTACACCGCCCGCGTCGCGTCCTGACCGTCCCGCGGAAACGGGCCCGCTTCCCATTCCTTGTGATGCGTGTACCGCACGCAGGGAAGAGAGCGCAAAGCTGCTGCAAGGGGCGGATGAGCAGGTGCCCGGGCGAGGGGCCGGGTTCGCGGACGGTGGCAGGGCGGTGTCCCCGGGGCCCGGGCGCGTCACTGTTGGGGCACTTTTGGGACCCTCGCCACCTTCATTCTGTCACTTCCATAGTAGGAACGTGCTTCCTGCCACTGTATCCCCAGTCGCGGGGATTCACCGACCCTTCACGTATCCTGCGCAATGTCTGACGCCCAGCCACCTCGCCGCTCGTCGTGTCGCCGTCGTCCTTCTTCCTGATCAGTGTACTGAGCCCGCGGATACCTCCCCGCTGCCGTCCTCGTTGCCCCTGGCCGCAGGCGGTGCTGGTCGACAACCTGACCGTGGTGTTCTACGAGTGCAGGTAGGGCCCGCTGCGCCGCTGTCCCATCTTCCACCTCATCGACCCCCTGGGAGCTCTGCCCCTCTTCCACCTGATCGGCCTCGTTGGCCCTCTGTCGGCCCTCTGTTGTTGGCCCTATACATAGTTGGCCCTATACATAGTTGGCCCTATACATAGTTGGCCCTATACATAGTTGGCCCTATTACATAGTTGGCCCTCTGCCTCTCTTCCTAGGGCTCGGCTTGCTTCTCTGGCGTCAGGCTTCACGATCTGCCTTTCCGCTCTGCTGGCCGTTCTTTGTTTTGAAGGCCTGGGCGGGGCGGGGTGGGCAGGACCTGCCGTCATATCATGTCGCGCACCTCGCATCTGCCTCTGCTACTGGCCTCCGTTGCTCAGGTGCCTCGAGCGACGCCTGCTGGAGCACGTGGTTCCGCTGCAGGCCTCCGCCCCGCTGGACACCCGCCATCCCGACGCCGCGGAGCTGGAGCGAGTGCGCGGTGTGGTTTCGGAGGCGGATTCTCCAGACTACTGGTTCCTGGCCAGCAAGGACGGCAGCCGGGAGAGCCACTACAGGTGCGTGCGTCCCAAAGTCCGTAGCCTGTACGGATGCGGTCCCGCGTATCGTGTAGTGGTGTGTGCACACGAAAATGTAGCCGCACGTTGTGGGTGTGGGGTGTGTGGGTGCGGGTCTGAATGTGGATGCGTTCCAAGCGCTTGTGTGCGTGCGTGCTATCAGGAAGCGACCATCAGGTGGTCTCTACCGACCATGAAGACGGGCGAATGCCCTGGTCTTGATCGCCAAAGCTACGTCAAGCTACGTACGGTAGAAAGCAGCAAGCAGTGTGTCCAAGATGCTGAGTGACCTGGGATCGCTCAACATCACCTTGCAAGCGCTCGATAAGGCGGGCCACACGAGCAAAGCCCCCATCACAACCCGTCACGAAGCAGCAGACGGGTAGGGTCTCGGCGCGTTGGTGACCGCGGCCGCCGTGTGTAGGTATCCATCCTACCGTTGTGCGTGTACGGCACAGAGTGCGTCGTACCTCCAGGTCTCACGCCAGTGCCGCGCGTCCTTCGCCTGCCTGTCCCCCCGCCAGGAACTCCTGCCTGGGGGTCACGCTGGTGCACGACATAGCGGCGTTCCGGACGAGTGCGCAGCCGTTCGGCGCCGCCGCCGCCACCAAGTACGGCGCAGCCCTACCAGGTATTATGGGATTTTCCCGTGTTCCCGTTTGGCGGGGACCAGGACTGGGACCCAGATGCCAGCTTTCTTCCATGGTGGATGCTGCTGCTCCGTTCGTGCCTAGGCCGATAGGGATTCCCCCAAAGGGCTCAGCACGGCGCTGGGTGCTCTTGACTCATGTCCAGCGTTCCCATATTGAACGGCTGGCGCGAATGCCCCAAATGGTTGCGGTGGCTGAACGAGCACGGTCCCCGTCAGGCCGCCTCGGAGCGGATGGGGTGCATGGAGGCGTTACTTTGCGAATGGACCGGACTGCCCCTCTGCATGTTCGGTGCCTCGTGGAGGCCTCCAGGTGTTCTTCCCAGTTGCTACCACCATCCCCCCGCCTACCGCACCCATAGGCCCCCCGCATACACTCACTGCCCCGCCCCCTCGGCACCTGCCTGTGGCCGCATGGTTCCTTCGGACCACCGGTAACCCTGTCTGCGTGGATTGCCTGAACAGGCATCGTCAGCGCCTTTCGAGCTCGCGTCGACTCCGAGCTGCCCGGCCTGTACCGCTGGTTTCGGGACTCCTCCTTGCATACCACCGTACGGTCGCTCATGGGGTGATGACCAAGCCCGTGCACGCTGCGTCCTACCACGGCCGTCCATTCTGCATTCCACGACGGCGAAATGTGCCAAGAGGGTTGGTTTCTTGTGGCTGGTCGGGGGATGCAACTGGCGAAGGGGAAGGCAGCTGGGGCGCCTGAGGGCGCTTGCGGGCTGCCTAGTTAGGATCGAGGCGCCGCACCATTCGTCGTACCGCGGGCAGGCAGGAGCAGGTCGTGTTCTCCATCCCGGTGCCATGTCCTGTTAGGGCGGGGGCGGCTGTCCACCCGCCACCCTCTTGGTCAGGAGTACGGGATGAAAGGTTGTTCTCAGTGGTAGGTGCCATGGGGTCGGCGGGGGCCTTGGGTTTCGGGATGGTGAGGAGGGTACCGTAGGCTGAGGAGGGAACCGAAAGTGGCCCACCTTCCCAGCGTGCGCGCTTTCGCTGCTGCTGCATCTGCTGCTGCTGCTGCTGCTGGTGAGGGTTGACGCGGAATGGGAAGGGGCAGCTCGAGTGTCGAATGATGAGGAACGGGGGCGTGTGCGGTCCGTCCGATCTGCGTGTTGATGCCGGGTTGGCAGGGTCTTGACACGGTCTTGACACGGTCTTGACACCCCACACATGCACTTACGTATACATGCACATACTGCACATACGTGTGTGGCGGACAGCCTTTGGTGGCAGTCAGGCGAGGTCAGGCGTCAACTGCAAAGGTCCCACGCAGGCCGGCGTCGCACCCGATGGTGGAGGCCTCCGGCGACAACGAAGTAACTGGCGTGCGGAATGAGGACGGGCAGTATGCATGGTGGTGCTGTCTAGAGGACCACGACGTGGCTTCCCCCATGTCGACCCCCATCTGGTTCAACTACGCACATGAGCCTGGCTTCGCATCTCGTCACTTCCCAAAGGGCCGGGCCGGCTGCGCTCCGTCTCCCTTGGGGCTTCAGCCACGTGCGATGGCGTACCGTCCCGGTCGGGGCTTTGACTGGCATGATGAATCCCGCCCAGGCTTATTGGTGTTATGCATCCTGTTCGATCGGAACCACCCGTGCCTCTTCTTCGTATCGACTTCGCTCCACCGCAGCCGTTCAATGGGTACACCACCCGTGGCAACGCAAGGAGACACGGTGCGCGCCGGCTGCTGCGCCAAAATCAGTCAACTGCAACGACAAGTTAAGTGGGTCGGTGGCCGGCCTCCCTCGTCGCCATGTCATCGTGGGAGCAGCAGTGCGTGCATTCCGTGAGAGCGTGAATCGCGGTGGCGGATGTGCGCCGAAAGGAACTCCGCATGGCCTTCACCAACCACACATCAATAATAACCCCGCCAGCGCCCATGCAACAATCTCGCAAGTGGATGACCTTCCCACTCATACCTACCAACGCAAGCACATGTCGTACTGTCGCGCCCCGGGCCAAACCGCTCGCTCTCCGTTTAGCGGGGTCCTTGCCGTGCTCCAGCCGGTAGGCCGACCATCCCGGTTTGCGCAATGAGGGCTGATGATTACGTCATCAGCCACCGTTACCGTTATAAGCCACAAATCGTCCAACTGGGCCCGCCGCGTATGCGGGTCGGGGAGGTCGCGGAGGTAACCCAGCCAGATGTCCCACCGCTCCAGGACAGACAGACAGGCGCAGCCGCACCACTCAAAATCCAGCGAACGAAGCGCAACAGCTTACTTACTCCGTCCAAAGGTTCGTACCTAAGCAAGCACCTTTCCTTTCCTTCGTCCACGTACACACGCTGACGTTGTCAGCAGGGCGGGGAATGCCGACATGCCGTGCAGTTCTAGTAATGCCGATCCACCATGTAATGCATCACATAAAAAACCACCGATCGACACACGTCGTCACACCCTTACCCGTCACTACTACTGTCTTTTGTCATTCCGTGAAGCCGCGCGTGAAGGGGCGAGGCGACGCAAAGCAGCAGGCCAACGGAAGGAACCGTCGACCGCACGCGCGACGAAGTAGTAACGTTCATTCATTCGTTCAAAGTAGCATGGACGACAGCCGTAGCCGAGCGATCCTCATTCCATCCTCAAATCAACGCAAGCATGTATGTATGCCGTACATGAGATGCCGTACATGAGCTGAGGCAGGGCTGCCGTCCGCCGAAGGCGACTCCCTCACGTCGCTTCATGGACGAGCGAGGCAGCAGCCGTGATCCTGCTGGCGAGCCAGCACAGCGACGTGCGGGAGCTGCCGTACACACCGACCGCGGGTCAGTCAGTCAGTCAGTCAGTCAATGTCAAAAGGGCACCAGCCGCGCACGAGCCGCGCACTAATCACTTGCGCAAGAAGGCAAGCGCTCGCCATGCATTACCGCTCCCCCGGACGGCCGCCCCACACTTCGGTCAGGACCACACACGTACAGATTTAAACCCGCCCTGGACCGCCTGCCGCCCCATACAACACCACAACCTATGAATGCTAAAAATGCTGCTTGAGAGACGGTCGGAGCCCGACCGCCAGCCAAATGCAAGCGTTCCTCTGCAGCCCCGCCCTTCTGATTCCTGTCCGCTTGCCGGTTTGCAGGAGTCGGCCATTCGCGGCAACGAGAGATAGAGCGAGGTCGAGCGAAAGAATGGTGTCCTAGTGGCTACGTGGCACACACTCCCTGAGTAAGTCTGGGGTGCGCCTTGGGGCTCCCCCTCCCGTGGGAGTTGGGGGCGCAACACCAGCGCCGGAAGGCGTGCTGCAGATGGACTTGGCACGCAAGCTTGAAGATGCGCATCCTGCAGAAAGCGCTTCTCAAGCAAGGATGCAATCAAAACGCGATTTAGAGATGCGAGCAGGCGGGCAACAAGCTAATGCCGCCCCGCCTTGCGTCTGACTGGTGCCAACATCATAGAGGCAACATCATATGCAGAGGCCCCAGGTCACGATACCAAGCCACACAAACCATCCATGTCAACGCGCAACGGCGCTCCATTGGGAGAGCGCGGGCAGTCCAGTTTGTCCAATGGGAGACACACCGACGGACGACGACGTCCGTCGTTGTGTACGGCTGGTCAGCAGCACTGCGTCACTCAAATAATACATACAGCGCACGCAGTTCCAGTTCCAGTTCCAGTTTGCGGTGAAGTAATAATAATGCCGCGGAGACAACAATGCGTTGCACATATGGGCGCGTGCAACATATGCATGCGCTCAATGAAATGACGTCCTATGAATAATACCGCACCGCACCGCACCGCATCGCACAGAGCATTCAGTACATGAATGTCGAGGCCGCGGCGCCCTGCTGCGCCTTTCCTGGAGCCGGGGCAGCGGGCGCCGGATACGACCCACACTGGCTGCATGCGCCGTCGCGTGGAATCCGCCCACCACGGTCATACCCACCTAGGTCATACGATCGCATTGGCAAATCAACCTCTCACGACCACCTACCGCACGGCACCGTACCATACCGTACCGTACTGATGTACACCGTACCAGCAGGGCGTCAACACACGCCCCCCTTTTTCACTCATCGAGACCGACCTTCGGCCCAATCACTTTGATCACTTCTACTTCTTCCAAACATTTCCATCGTCCGCTGGAGATCGGTCGCCGCACGGGCGTACCTACCTCTGCCGCATGTGTGTAGGGGCGGGACTAGCTATGGCAGCCGGGGACTGCCAAGGAGCCGAACGAGCCACAAGCCGTCAGCGGCCGGCCGTCGCTACCCGCTGGCGACGGCGGCCTGTGGCAAACACATGTTCGTTAGGCCTAACGAACCAGGGGGTATATGTATCCGCACCACCCACCCACCCATCCACCTGCTCAACCAACTGACTAGCTAATCCATGAGCTCAAAAAGAAGACGACACCTACATACACAAGCATACATAAAGACGAGCAGGAAGGACGGAGATCGGAGCGGTAGGCTAGGCACGGCGGCCTCGACGCGCGAATCTATCGCGGCCACGCATTCACATTCACGCCGTGCATTCAAGGTGATACTGAGCGCTGTAAGAGAAAATCAAGTGCCGTACCACCTACCCGCGTGCACGTGACCGCACTCCCAACACCATAATACAGGTCCCACGTACGTCCCCGGAGACCCACGGTCCCGGTTTTGGTCTCGGTCTCGTAGCCGCGCACCCAAATAAAGCACCGAAGGCACTGAAGGCAGCAGCAGGCGGCATCAGATGTCCAACGCGTCGGCCCCGTGCAGAGATCCCTCGCTCATGTTGCCCGTGGATTTTTGTCGTCGTACAGATCCGCCGATCTTGTCCGTGCCCATGGAGCTGGGATGCACCAGGCCGCTGGCGCCGCCCCAGATCGTCGAGTGCACGAACATTCGACACGCGCCCAGTAGGCCCAGCACGAGGGCCAAGATGCCGAAGGTCATGGACGCGATGGCGATGGACTGCAGAATCGCAATCTGCTTGTGCATGTTATCCAGCTTGGCCTGCAAGTTGGCGGGCACATCGGCCAGCAGGGAAGCGTTGACTGCGGTCGTTGAGTTTGTCCCGTTAGTGCCGGCCTTGGCGGCGGCCGCCTTGTTGGCCGCCGAGTTGTACGACTTGTAGAAGTCGGCGAAGGCGGCGGCCTCCGTGTTTTCGAAGGTCCCGGCGAAGGAGCTGACGACGTAGTCCTTGCTGCCTCTGCCTGCAGCCATGAAGGCGTGCAAATAAAGATAAGCCTAGCTAGAGACGGAGGAGTGGATATGGCCGGAGATATGGCCAGCGATGCAGAGCTTGAGGTACGGTAATCGGGCGGTCGGGACCCACGCACGCGAGAGGCGTGTCGGTTGATATGACCACCAGCGACCAACATCCCGTCTGCTTGCGCAGGTACCAATCAAGTACTCCAGCCATTTCACGAGCAAATCATTGGAAACCTTGTCCCTGCAGCAACGCCATGCGCTTGGCTTCAGCTTGCACGGCACCTCTGCTGCCCACCCAGTCGAGCGCCACGGTCCGGTGCGAGGTAGGTGTATATCTGTATATATGTGCCCGGCCCCCCCCGAGCAGGAATCGTAACCACACAGAAGCTGCGCCCGCCCGCCCCCGCCCCACTCAGCTCAGCCCGGCACGCCTGCCCCTGCAGCACGCCAACCTACGCACGGATTATGCGCTACGCCCTCTGCCCGTCCAACCTATCCGCCGCGAACAATGCGCGCTTTCGCGCGCCGCCCTCCCAAGCAACCTACCGGCGGATAGCGCGCTGCCGCTCTCAAACGTCCACTGCTTGGCTTTGGAGTCCACCTGCAGCAGCGGCAGGGCCCGCTCGATTGCGTACTGCCGCACCTCCGCCGGCAGAGGGCTGAACCCCGTGGCGACGGCGATGTTGCCCTGCGCGTAGGTGTCCAACATGAACGTCACGAAGGTCTGCAGGAGGGCCCCCGCGTCGCCTCGGTCCGTGAGGTCGGTGCGCACGAACATGAAGGGCATGGCCACGATGGGGAAGGTGGTGGCGCCCGGCTGGTTGAGCACGGAGACGGCGGAGAAGGACTGCGTGGGGTTCTTGGGCCAGGAGTCGGTCTTGAAGAGCGCGGAGGCTGCGCCGGGTACGTCGCCGGTCTGTTCGGATTGGAAAGGAGGTTGACGCGGAGGGGTGGGTGCGCGGCGCCGGCTCGATACAGGTGGTGTCGCGGTCAGGTGAGGGCGTGCGAGGAAGAGGGGACCGTCTAGTCATTTGGTGTGAGGGCGTGCGAGGAAGAGGGGGCCGTCTATTCATTTGGTGGATTCTTGGGGTCAGCAGTTCAACACCAAGCCGATGGAGTGCGGTTCATGAAGGCCGGGTGCAGCGCTGTCGTCAGGTGCAGCACCGTCGTCAGGTGCAGCGCGAGGCAACGTACGATGGGATGTGCGCTCACACCGTCCCAAAACCCCCCGTGACGCTCGCGCACCACATCGGAAATTCGAGATACCGCCGATGCGAGTGCTGTCCCTGCGTGATTCGCAGACCTCCGCCCACACCCGGACCCACGACCACACCCATCGCCCTGGTTCTTGGTGTGGATTCCAGAAGGCTTGCTCATCCTTCCCTCACATCCCCGAGGTCCACTGCAACACCACTATTCATTATAATCCCCAGCCCGCCCTCCGCCCTCCTCCTAACCTGCGTGGTGACGAAGTTCCCATCCCTGTTCTTGACCGCCACCTCCATCAGGTTGAGCTCCAGGCCGTTCGCCGCATCCATGTACCCCACGGACCACGGGGTGGTGGCGACACTGGTGGACATGTTGGAGCTGCTGGCGGTCGGTCGGAAGGTGGTGGGCCAGGTGGACAGCAGACTGCCGGAGCCCAGGCGCCAGGCTGTGGGCGGCGCAATCGAATCGTCGAGGAAAGCGACCAAAGGGGTCAGCGGCGGACGATAGGAAGGGGCCGGTGCGTGTGTACGGACGCTGTGGTTTGGTTCGCTCGGTGCGGTTCGGTTTGGGTTGCTTGGGACTGTTTCATCAGGCGGGCTGGGTTGTGGTGGTGTGCAGGCGAAGGCAAGCCTTGGGTGAGGCTGGTTGGGCCTCGAGCGGTCGGAAAGGAGACGCCGAAAGGGGAGGGAGACGGCTCGTGTGAGCTCGGACCCCACACAGCCAACGGGCACAGGCTGATTCGGTGCATGACCGGCAGCGGCGCGATAGATAAGCGGCGGTCGATGCAGTTGCGTGTGTCGCGCACGCAAGCTGTGGATCTGGATGCCGCGTTTCTTGCCGAACGATGTATGGGAGACAGACACGGAGCAGGATGCGAGACAGCAGCAGCGAGTCGTGACACCCACGCACATGAGCAGGCGGCTGTGAGGTAGGCGGTGATGACCGCGGTGGTTCCGGAGCTGAGCTGCCGGTAGAAGACGGTGATGGGCTGGTCGGGCAGCGTGAAGCCGTTGTCCGCTGCGAGGTCCGGGTGGGACCACGAGGTGATGTCCGCCTGCGGGAGTTGTTCGGGTGCTTGTCAAGGATTCCTACTTTGCGAGTGCCCATAAGGTGCAGGGTTCCCATACCGTACGCGCCGGCGCGCCAGCAAACATCAGTACATACAGCCGACACACACAACCGACAGCGGAGCAGACTCCGCCACGTTGTGTTTCGAACAGGAAAAGATGCAGCGCGGGTATGCCGACGACGCTGCCCCCGCGTTTCCCTTGCGTACGGCACACCGTGTTGTACGGCATTGCCGTACAGTCGACACATTGCGGCGGCCCAGATCGCAGGGGATGGTGCATGCTTCCGAGAGAGGCAGGGCCCCGTGCTCCATGCGAGGGAATAGGGTTTAGAGGGTTTTTGGTGTTTCGAGGGCTAAGGCTACACACCTGCATGATCTTGGCGATTGTGCAGGGGCTCATCTTGAGCTGGCGGGAGGGCAGCGCTGCGTCAGGGATGTTGACGAAGAAATTCATGGGCTGCGAGGGGTTGAAGCAGAGGCAGGCGGCGCGAAAGGAGCGTTCAGTTAGGTTTAGTCGGCGATTTTGTCGGTTGCTTGGCAGTGTGGAATGCCGATATGGTGGTGGAAGGGGCAGGGGAGGGAAGCCAGTTGCCGCGTCAGCAGGCGGCACTCGAGGGCAGCAGGACAGTCGACCATCACGTCTTTGGTGCGAACCCGGCCCCGGCTGGTCCCCCGTACCAGCAAGCCAGGAACAGCAACCCGCCACCCCACAACCTCGCCCTTAGCCTCAGCCACCACCCCCATCCCGCCATTGACCCTGGACCCTCAAGCCCCAGCCAGTAGTCCCCATCACAACTACTGAATTGTCTTCGCCAAACTGCAGTCTACTCCATCTCAATTAACTAATCATTAGCGGGCACAACAAGTGGGTGCGGTCCTTTAATGTTAAGAAGGTAATAAGAGGCGAGCACCCACCGCCAGCAGCACCGGGATGTGAACCATCGTGATCTTCGCATTGGCAGTGAGATCCGCGTACGACGTATCCGGCATTGGCGTGTCCGAGATCCCGAAATCCACAAAAGCCTTGTACTTGTTGGCCTTGGCCACCACCTCGCTCTGCCCCGCGCCCGAGCCCGCGGCCCTGTACACCAGGTGCATGGGGCTGGTGGAGCGCGCCCGCATCTCGGAGAAGCAGCGCCAGATGAACAGCGACACGGCGGAGCTGCCCGCGCCGCGCATGACACGCGCAGTGCCGATGTCCACAGTCTTACGGAGCTCCTCGAGCTGCGCAGGGAAAGGCGGTGGTGGCGGTGGCATTGGTGGGGGCGGTGGCGGGGGCGGCAAGGGTGGTGATGGCGGGGAGGGAGGGCGGGCAAGGAGAGGGAGCGGACCAAGGCAACGATCGAGCTGCTTTGACCACGCACGCGGTATGGTCCGGACCGGGGAATATTACAAGCGCTATGTAGGCGAACACCCTGCCGAGCTGTCCTGGAAGGTGGCGACGGTGGGGCCCCCGGCCGAGCTGCGCAAGCCATGATCAGGACCGACAGCTGATCAATGATGACCCGCGGGGTCCACTGCAACATCATCAATAAACAACTAAAAAAGATAATCAGCAACAGTTCAACACGGCCGGAAACACAAGTGATGAATGAATGAATGAATGAAAGAACGTGATGTCATTCGTTCCATTCTGGCTGCGCTCAGAGTGACACCGCAGCAAACCTCCGCCTGGGCCGACGCGACGACTGACCCATGGGGCTCTCTCACTGACCCATGGGACGCACCTGCGCAAGAACGTCCATGTAGATCACCACGTCGAATGACGACCTGGACGAGCTCACGACTGCGGGTCAGTCATACGGGTCGGTCAGACGGGCGTGCAGGAACGTCGCATATCCTCCTCTTTTCTGTCGCCCGAATGCTCCGCTCAGGTAGACGATCAGGAAGAGTACTGGTACCTCACTTCGTCCGATGCGCTGCTCCGTGGGTGCGCTACTACTACCAATGGTACGCCAACGGCTCAGCGATGCTGCATCAAAGGTTCACCAACGATGCACGCATGGCACAATACGCACGCGATGCGCCGGGCAGGAAGGCCCATGGGTGCCTACCTATCCACCCCGCCCAGTCTGTTGCCGGGCCGCTTACCGTTGGCGCCGTTGCTATCCGTAAAAGTGTACGACGTGGCGCCCGATTTGGTGGTGAACACCGTGGCGCTAGCGGATCTGTGATTGGAGGGGAGACGGAGGCGAATCGGGCCGGCGTGGCGGATGTCATACCCACGTGCACACGCACGCACACGCGCACGTTTTGGACGGAGCGATAGTGCGCTGTGAGTCCGGTCTGACTTTCTGCTGTCGTTTCGGTGCCTCCATTCCCCGCCCGCTCCGCAATTCGGCCAGCTTCGAAACGGTATGATCAGCTACCTTCGTTGCGAGCCAACCCAGCCCACCCGCAGCCCATAATTACAGCCCACCCGCAGCCCCCTGCACAGCCCACTGCAACGCCTGAGTGGATGGAGTGGACCGCCGGGCCGCCGGGCCACCGGCTGGGGACTCACGATAGGGAGGCCGTCACGGCGGAGCCCAGCGGCAACAACCCGTAGTCGCCGATGAAGCCACCGCTGCCGTCCAGGCCGTTCACCGACGGCACCAGGAAGAACCTGCACAGCGCCCGTATCGCCTCCCCCCGTTGCGCCTCCGCATCGGACTGATTCCAGGTGCTCCGGGTGATGAGGTAGGCGACGGTGAGGATGGGCGCCACGTCGGCGGCAGGGAGGGCGGACACGGAGACGGAGCTGTAGTCGCCGGTCAGGGCTGCGCGCGCGTGTGTGTGGGGGGGGGGGAGGGGGGCATGGAAGGACGGGAGGAAGGGAGCAGGGCGCGGGCAAGGGAGGGTTACAGCAGGGTCGCTTTAATCCCAGAGGTCGGACCTGGGTAGCCGGACTGTCGGTCGATCGGTTCACGGAGGAAGGGAGCAGGGCGTGGGCTGAAACATACATACGTGGGCGGACGAGAGCACGCAAGGCGCGATGCAGCACAAGCTGCGGTGCAGAAGAGGGTTCGATGAGCACGTCGGGTGCCAACAGAGCTGCGGGCGCCGTTTCATCAGCACCGTTTCCAGCAGTTGCCCCCGAGACGCCACACAGCTCCCACAGGACCTGCCCCCGGCCTGGCAGTAGTCTCGAACACTCCCCTTGCATCCTCCACACCGCATCACCCGCCCGAAACCTGCCCGACCGATATACAAATGCAGCATTGCGAGCCCCGACATCTATCCGCGGCCTGTCGCCATCCAACCTACTTGTGGGTACGACGGTTGTCAGTTTGTCGTACATAGATGTGGCGTTGGTGGCCCCCGACAGAACGAACTTCCCCGGCGTGGATGTCTCCACCGCGAATTCGGGTATGGACGCGTCCCCGACGCTGGCGCCCATGGCCCACCCGAACGCGAACGGCGTGGACTGCAACCTGGAGATCATGGAGCTGCCGACCATGACGGCATCCGTACGGATGGTGTCGTACGTGACGGGTATGGATGGACAGGCGACGGAGAGCCAGCTGAGTACGGCGAGGGTCGCGCCGGAGGTGGGTCCCTCGATGAACACTTTGATTTTGAAGGAGTCCGTGGTGGCCTGAGGGCGGTGGCGGCGCGACCGGGCGACGGAGGTAGGGTCAGTCGCGGAACGGGCAAGGAACGCAATGGTGGGGGAGCACCGCAGAGACAGAACGTGTCTCCGGGATCCAACATACACGTCTGCGGGATCGAACATACGCGTCTCCGGGAACGCACGAGCGCCAGGTGAGGCAGGTAAGGCCGCATGAGGCAGCTAGCCGTGATCCAGACAAGGCACAGCGGGTCCTACGTTCCGTGGCGCTTGTGCTCGAGCCCTACACGGCCAGCCCGACCTTGCCAGCCCAACCGTGCCAACGCAACCGTGCCAACGCAACCTGCCGAGGACGGCCGCCGGACTCCTCAGCCTCACCCTGACGAAGTTTGGATTCTTGTCCAGGAAATCGGGGTGCGTCCAGTCGGAGACATCCTGGAGCAAAAGAGACGATCGATGGTTTGGGCGGCCGGCGCATACAGCAACGTCCGCGCAGGTATGGGATCAGGAAGCGATGGTCTGCCGCTGTCACTCGTTCTCTCAGGGCAGCCCGCGGTGCGCGCCCGCAGCTCTAGGACGCCCCTAACCGCCCCTGAGCTGGTCGCGCCGCGCGCCATCAGCAGCGGTTGAAGGTGACTCACAAGGTGGCTCATATATATGGTGGTTTATGTGGTGGTTGATAACAAACGGGCGCCCGATCACCCGCCATGCGCCCAAACAATCCCCATGCACGAAGGCAAGCGACCATACGCGTCTTTTTGGGCGCATACGGAGCTATGGCTCCTCCCTTTCTTGACGTACTCACCCCTTTCAGAATGCGAGCCGCCAGACAAGCCGTGATGTTCAAAGGGGTCACTCGGTTGCCTGCACAGCCAGCAGATAGCCCAGGTACGAATGAGCTCGCTCGCTCAGCTCCATTCGCTCGTGGTGGGATTCGGGTCTAGCTACGACATGTCGTGTGCGCCATCCGCGGTGCGCGCACGCAGCCTACCTGGAACGTTGTAGAAAAGGCCGTACACATTGACGTACAACGGAAAGTGCACGGAATCGCCGACAGTCGCGGCGTTGTTCGTGAAATTTGATCGCTGCGCGGCGGTCAGCGGCCGTTCTGAAATCGCGAACTGCAGCAGTAAAGAGGGCGGCGCGGCAACAAATCGGGAAAGAACAAATCGGGAAAGAAGCAGTTGTTGCGAGCGAAAGTGCTTCCATCCACGCAGTCAACCCGTCGTACATGCAGCCCAAAGGAACATCGATCCGAGACCGCTTTGACAGAGCGCTGCTGCAAGACTGAGTCGCAATCCGGTCTAGAGACTCTGCCGATGCGATGGCTGCAGGTCATCGAACGGCGCAGCCGATTTATTGGGACGGCATGGGCAACTGAAGAGGCGATCTGGGGCGATCTCGTACGTGCAGCACCCGCCGGCCTGACGCACCGCGGAGGCACAACAGCAACCCTGTACCGCCACACTGCGCAGGGTTGCCCTAGCCTCAGCTTCGCATGTCACGCAAGCTTGGAGAGCAGCAACAGCAGCAGGAGCACAAAATGAAATAAATCCAGCCCCTCCCAAGAACAGCAGCAGCAGCGCGTCCCGAAGGCTGACGGCATCGTTGCAGTTAGAGACGTAATCAAACACAGACACGTCGGTACGAACGACCACACCAAGCATTTGTAACGGGTTTAATTAACCACAGATAGCTCGCCCATAGCGTGGCACGAGGGGCCACGTGAACAGAGTCTGACCGACCCACATCCCGGATCACGTGCGGGTCGTACCTGCAAGCCGCTACTGACGCTTCCCATACCCCCGACGGTGGCAATGCTGGATGCGGCCGATGGGGACGAGGTGGACCGGTAGAAGATTTGCAGGGGGATGCCCATGCGCGTCTCAAACACGCGGAATATCTGCAGATGTGGATTGCGGGGGGGAGGGCAACCAGCAGTCCTTACCATCGTTGACACATGCATGTGGTCTCTGAAGCACATTTGTGTGGCGTGCAACAAACCGCGATTACCTCTAGCTGTTTGCAATCCGTAGTAATTCGTGGATACATCCAACCGCGCAACGGCGCTATGTGACGCGGCGCGGGCTAGAGCGGACCCCGACGTAGGGTCCCAGTCTGTCCGTGTCTGCCCGGATGCGTGTCGGTCTCGACCAATCATGATTTCACATGCAATTATGGCACTTACTCGCAGCATGACTGCTTGGGTTTCCAATGGGCCTTCTCCGTTGAGCGTTAACACTCCAACGCTGCCCTCTTGTGCACTGACTACGCTTGAAAGGGGTCCCCAAGCAAGCACGTATAGGACGAGCATCAAGCGTGTAGAGATCCCCAGGGGACGACCCATCATGTTCATTGCACCTGCGCCGAGGCTCTGGCTGGAGAGCCTGCTGCAAAGTGCGACTCGGTCGCTGCTGGCCTCGATGGACGATATCCGTGAGGCCTGACGACTCAATTGGCCAGGACCAACCACTGGTGCTTCGACAACTAAAAAGTTGCGCGTACGGAACTCAGCTTGTGCACACCACCGTGGGCAGCCGCTGGGGTATCTAGCCTTGCGCAGAGGGCCTCGAACCTCGCGCGTCTCGGAGCTTCTGGATTGTGCCTATGTTGATTGGTTACTAAGACCCGTTCGACTCTGTTTACACCCTGTTTCAATCACTCAACAGCAGTTCCCCATAGGATTGCTCAGTGCTAGGCTGCGGTTAAGATGCGGCCAAAAGCGAAATAGGCGGAATTTAAACAACGATCACATTGAATCACGAACATGTCTTTTGGATGCCTACAGTATGGTGGAGCCCTTGGTTTGACACAGTTTGACAAATGCAAACAGCGCAGTGCGGCTTTGCTCAGGGCTTCATGTAAAAGCGTTGAAGGATTACCTTCAAATTACTGGTTGTTAGGTGTACCTAAGAATTGATTCTTTGTCAGGGAATCCACGAGCGAGCTGTACCCATGCCGTAACTGAAAAGCGGTTGTGATGTATGCCAAAGCCGGGAACTTAAAAGCACAGAAGTACACAAAATCAGGATTAAACCTACAGAAATTTCCCTTTTTAATTCTGGACAGAGCGTCAACAGAGATTAAGTCTTGCGTCTGACTACGACGACCGGTCACGAAGTTGGCTGCTGGCCGGAAACGATGCAGTCAATACTAACATTCTGGAGGGATTAACACAAATATAAACTTTTATTTAATCGTACGCACGGCGCCAAAGATGCATAGCAGATTCAATCGTACATGGTTAGGAAACGAATCAACGAATTATTAAGAATCTTTCCAAAGGTATTCCACGTGAGAGAAAGCCTCGCAGTGCAATTGTCTACCTTCGCCATACGTGAAAAAATTGAAAGCTGTTATACCTCTACCTTTAATCCAAACCAACTACGTCTACAGTTACACATATCCCAAAACGGCAGAGAAGCCACTCGTCAATAATGTTATTTAAATCTTTAGCAATAAGATGAGCAGCTTCGCGTAATGATGTATGTTTTGATCAGCGAGGCACACGCTCCTTAAGTATCCGACCGAAGCTGGCATCCTGACGTACAAACGTGGCACATTCAATGGCCAAGTATCAGAACATAGCGCTTATGTGGGCTTCTGACCCCAGTGGCTACCTACAAATTGCATAATAGCAGTGGGAATGGTACGGCATCATCAACGTCTGAGGTCTAGTACGGCCTGCAGCAGCAGCAGCAGCAGCAGCAGCAGCAGCAGCAGCAGCAGCAGCAGCAGCAGCAGCAGCAGCAGCAGCAGCAGCAGCAGCAGCAGCAGCAGCAGCAGCAGCAGCAGCAGCAGCAGCAGCAGCAGCAGGAACAGGAGCAGGAGAAGGCCTGGCTCTGCAAACCTGTGGCTCCAAACCGCCAAACTCAATCACGCACAGCGGTCGCTGGCCTGCTGGCGGAGCTTTGCGGTATTGCCCTGTGCGCTGTTCCTGCTGCTATGGCAGGCCAGCAGCTTTGGGCGTGCTGACACAGCAGGCACATTCAAGGCGAGTTGCGCCCACGCAGGAACAATGAGGCCCTAGCTCTCTGCCGTCGATCTGGACTCGGCCCCCTCGCTCGATATCTTCGTCCACGACAGATTGCTGAACGTTCGTATTTACCTGATGCCTTGTGCGCGCTGTTGCGTGCCTGCGTACCCTGTCTCGCTGCCGCCGGCGTAACCTCCCTCCACGCAGGTGGGCGTGGTCGCCAGCTTGACAGGGGACTTCATCCAGTGGTCCGAGGCCATCAACGGTAAGTTATTAACAGATCAATCACACGGAAATGACCCGCGTCGTCCACTGTACGTATCCACATGGAGAGTGATGAACGAAGGACGACGGATTGCTTGTATGTGTTTCCTCTTCTTGATTACAAAACCTGTTCACTTGTCTCAGTCGTAATAGCTGGCCACACATATTCCGCGATCGTTACGTATCACGGCTGATACTCTACCTGCCTGATACTCCTCACTGGCAGGCTATACCATGTGGACAAGTGCTGTAAACAGTGCCGGTGGCATCGTCATTCGGGACATTAACAGTACAACGCACCGGTACGGCTTCGAGCTGGTCGTACTGGACGATAATAGTACGGCGGTGGGCCATGCCAACGCCGTCAAAGCACTCCTTGAAGATCACGGCGTGCATTTTGTTCTTGGAGCTTCCCCTCCGTTTGCGGACCTAGAGAGTGTCCTGGTACAGAACGCCGGGCGGTTAAATTTCCAATGCTGCGCCACCGCGCCAAGCACTTACGAACGAGACCAAAAAAACGTGTTCGGTAAGCGGGGACTGCTGCCTGCATGTATAGCTAGGGGTGCCTTGCTTATTAATTGTGCGGATGGAGCGACTAGCGCACGCAGCACACGCACTGTGTGCTGTTCGCCCTGCCTTGCAAAGAAGCAGATAGAGACCCTTGTTGATCGTCCGAACTATTTGCTCACAGATAGAGGTAAGCACGTTAAGCCGCACACGAATGATTGATACCCTGTTTGACAGTTACGTGCACTTACATAAAGCGGTATCTAACATTTCGCCGGAAGAAGGAGCGAGGGAAGCAGGCCAGCCAGGTCACCATGGATGATGTCTCCGCGTCTCCCCAGTTGCCGCCGGGTCTCGGTCGGTCGGCTTAAATAGTTTAAACGGGATTCAGCCAGCAGCTTCTTTTGAACTTACAGCGGAAGCAGCCATACATATATATGGATGTATGATATTGGATGGTATTGGATGGTTGTTGATTGCCCGGCAGCGAACAACAAAAGTGTTCAGTTAGTACAGTGCGCTTTATTACTGCAAGAAAACACCCACTACTGGACGCGCGCGCCAGTCAGGCCTGCAGTAATTTCCAACTCCGGGAAGGCGATACCCTACCCACCAGCCTGTACAAAACTCCGGGAAGGCGATACCCGCCACGCAGCCCGTACAAATAAAGTAATGCCCTCCATTCGGAGCTACGACGGGTATCATAGATCGGCCTGGAGTCGCCCGAGGACGTTCATTCGCGCCAAAAGGGGGAAAGATTGTTACAGGAATTCGAGCGCCTTACGTGGCATCAAGTGCACGTTTCTGCCTCGTGTTACAACGGCGCCCCACGCGTGCGACGCTGAAATGAGGTCGTCATCATTTCCCGTTGGTAGCTGATGAAACGCACATACATAGGTAGGTGGGGTCATTTATTTCTGAGCGAGTAAGCTAGTACTGTTGATCGCTTGGTGCGTGCAGGCATGTCCGTTGACAACGCAGTCTACACATCGGAGCTATTCACGGGTGCGAGAACACAGACGCACATACACATGCGTACACACTCGCGCTCAGTTTCTTTATACACACATACACACGCACCCTGCCAGAAACATATCAGGAAAATGGTCGCCTGCTGCTTGCTGCGTGCTTCCGACCCGTCCGTCGGTCGTCGGTCATTCGGTTCGCTTAGCGGCTAATCCTTCCAGCTGCCGCCGCATATACATAAAAAACGTGCTCGTGCATAGATTCCATCGCCCATATTATCAATTAATTCAAAGAACACCTGTCTGGTATGGATGTATGCATGTAGTCCATGTAGTCGTCAGAACTTGCCAGCAGGAGCAGACTGCATGTGTGTCCGTCAGATAGACTTCACCCATGTTAATCTACCGACACAAATCCTATTAAAAATGCATGCATACCTTCCTTTAATTATATTTCTTGACTCCGCAGAATTTCGGGCTAAGGACATATACCAGCTGGCGATTATTTACCGGGACGACGTCTTGGAGCTGAAGAGCACTTGCCAAAGCGTCGTGGCTCAGGCCAAGGCGATGTTGCTGACTGTGGGCCTGGAGTTGCGTTACTCCAACAGCAGTAATGCCACCATATGGGGTCTGATGGAGCAGATGGCTGCCTCCTCCGCGGAAGCCCTCATCATGTGCGGCCTGTCTACCGAAAGCAGCACGGCGGCTGTGATGATCAACCAGCTGCGAAAGCCGCTTAAGGCGATCGTGTTTACAAGCAGCCCATATGACAGGTACGCATGTATCGCTCGTCATGTGCGTGTGCTGTTTGTTGGCCGTACGTCCCCAGCGTGCACATACGTACCTGGATATGTCGGAGGCACATCGTAAATATATAAACATGTATTTGTTTGCGGGAAGCATTCGGTGCATTCATTTCCATATATTTGGAATCAACGCATGCAGGCAGTGGAGCGATCAAATCGGGAACCTGTCAGTGAGCGTGCTGACCTTTGCGCACTGGTCCAGCGACCTGTCCCGAAAAGATGACTTCTTTGGTGATTCGTCGTCATACGCGGGCAAGTACAAGAGCATTTTCCATGAGGATGCTACCTACGTCGCCGCAGGTATGTGCTGTGTGGGTGTAGTTATATATATATATATATATATATATATATATATATATATATATATATATATATATATATATATATATATATATATATATATATATATATATATATATATATACATTACTCAAGCACTTGTTGTACCCTTCGATTTGTTTTCATTATTAATTCGTTCATTTTATTTAATATAAATGTAAGAAAAATTTAGGATAAAATATTTTAAATACGTAGGATATTAAGTACAATAGTGATCATCTCTCTATATTGGCACACCTGCAGGGAACAAGTACGCATTCAAACAATTATTACAACTAACCCGGCGGCGCCCGTCGCATGGTGCGGGCCTAGCCTTGCACCTAAAAACCGGGCGTGCGTGGTTGTTAACAAATATCATTATGTCCTTATTTTTGGGTCATATATGTGGGCGCTATTTTCAAGGCGCATATTCAGGTCATTCATTCGGTTTTTACGTAGTAGTGCTGACAACATCCTGCAAATGTTAACATTATCGTGCGTGACCAATATAACACGCACTTTACTACCCGTGCGAGGCACGCACACATAACAGGCACGCATGCTAAAAATATACTTGTGCTCGCTCTGCCGCCGTGTACCTGACACGTTTTCAATGCAGCCGCCTCCGCCACGGGTTACGTGCTCCAGACGGTGCTGTCGGACCTCTTCAAGAGCTGCGTCCTGAGCCCCGCGGCTCTGGCGGACCCGACCGTGTTGATGTTCACCCAGGGTGCTATCACCTGCACCGACAACGACAACCGAGGACATGACCGACTTATTGCCACGCTTTCCACCACAGATATGAACACATTTTATGGAGCGGTCAGCTTTAACAGGTATCTGGAAATAACGAAGCTGACCATCAGTACCTGGAAGGATGGGCGTAGTGTAACGCTGCTTGGCAACTATCTACCGCAGCCGCACCTACGGCTCTTCAAGAACGTCTTCCGTAATTGCATTATATAAAATGTCACCGATGACAGACTTAACCCCCTTCATATTTTATTGCTGCGACAGAGGAAGTTGTGGTCCTCTAACATAATTATGATTGAAAGAACAAAAATATATGCGCAATCGGTTTTTATTGCGTCTGTTATGTGTTTGGCGGGCCGTGCGTGGACACGCTCATAACAGTCACCGTAATTCGTGTCTTCATTAATGCCCCGTCGGCATGCAGGTTCCGCCAGAACCAGGGCTACACCACCGTTACGCTGCAGGTTTACGAGATTACAGAAAACCTCCAACTTTCGTACAAACCCTCCCTGGTGCTGCCTCTGAGTGCCGCAACACGCCCCATCATATTGCCCCAGCCCAACCGCTACGCGCCCGTGTGCCAGCCTGGAACTTACCGGGGTGAAGATGACTTCGAACCTTGCATTGAGTGTAGCCCGGGTATGTTCAGCGTGCGCGCGCGGTGCTAGTGATTGTCTGTCCTTGTAGAGCACGTATGTGGAGCAACTTAAGATATACACCCATGCATGATGAATGAATGGCAGAAATAAAATATATGTTCACATATATTATGTATATATATATATACCAGCCAGGAACGAATGCTATAGCTTTTCGTGTCTGAATGCCGTAATAGTGAATGGTGTGATGTGTGATTGCGTGCGTGGCCTCCGGCACGAAGACCCATTTACTCAAAACATATTGGCTGGCGAACGCCCCGCCCTACCTCAGGCAGCTTCCAGGAGTTCTCCGGTCGCACCAGCTGCGAGCTATGCCCGAAGGACTACTTCGCAAACAGCTCATCCATGCCTACATGCCTCGCCTGCCCGGCCAACACGCTCACAATACAGAGGGGCTCCACTAATCTGACCGACTGCATATGCAAGGTACATACGCACGCACACACGGAATGCGCAGGAGCACCTAGCTATCCGCGCACGCTTCATCCCTTCGCCGTGAAGTTTTATTAGAAGGCAGGAAAGCACAGCGTAGTATTCTTATTATTCATAATGCTAATACCGTACTGATTCTTATACCAATACTCATGAAACTGATACTTATTAATAATACTAATACTGATACCTATATAAATTATACCAAGAACAAGGGTAATGAAGATAATGAAAACAATAATGATAAAAATATCAAGGACAAAAATAAAGATAATAATAACAAGGATAATATCGATATTATATAATGATGCAATCGTAATTATTTAATGATGTATAGTATAATGATGTAGTGATATAATAATATTGATGAAATGATATAATGAGAATGGAGCATAAACGTCAGCATGGTGAAATGTATATATTCCAGGACGCAAAACCGTACTTGCATGTGCCCCGGTTCAAGAGTGGCGCAAAATAAAAGTGTTGAGTGCGCCTTCAATAGCATGCATGTAAGCCTCTATTTGTGAGTACCATGCTCGCTGTTGCATGTCAGCAGTAAAAACGTGATTGTCGCCGTTCAAATGTCTTGGTACCTCGCTCGCTTAACTAACACAGCCAGGGTACTACAATCGCCAGCGCCTCCCCGGGTTGCCCTGTGAGCGCTGTCCCGACTACGCCGTCTGCGCGGGAGACGTCAGCAAGCCATCCCCCCTGCCGGGGTTCTACGCCGAACCGGATGCGCCTTTCACCATGTACCGATGCAACCCTTCCAGCGTCTGCTCCGGCAATTTCACCTGCAAGGCCGGCTACAGGGGCCGGATGTGCTATTATTGCGCGCGCGGGTACTTCCGGTAAGCACGCAATCCTGTGACCCATCCATGCATGCCTGCAATGATTCGTTAGTTGTTGCTAGCAAATAAGATATGTAGCCGACCCGCGCCTGTCTGTACGCCACGCACCTTACCTCCTTCAACCTCCAACCAACGAGCTTCAACCATACATGCGCATCCACGCACGCACAATGTTGTTATACCTCCTTCAACCTCCAACCTTCTTTATTTAACCATCCACCCACACTGCTGTTATTCTTGTATGCACGTGCGTAGGTTCTTGGGGAACTGCGTGCAATGCCCCCGCGACAAGTCAAATGTCCTTGGCTACCTTATTGTCCTGGCCCTTCTTTGGATTTTCATCAACGTCTGGTTTGCGCGCGCCGTCGAGAACCTTATGGTGATTGTCAACTTCTGCCAGCTGATGTCCATTGTGGTGGGCTTCTCACTGAATTGGCCTGAACAGGTAAGCCGGCGCTGGAGTAGCTAGATGGCATAGATGGCAAGCTAGCGTGCGTTCGGGGTCGACACCGACTCGCTATGGTTTTGCAAACAGCAGTGCCGTGTGTGCCTGTCGACTGCCTCGCCTGGCATTTTAGGCATTTCGTGGTCGTCACATTGCTTCCTTTTTTATTTTTTTCACAGCATGTTGTGTATTATTATTAGGATGTTACAGCGGACCCCGCGGGTCATCGGTGACAGCCCCGGCGACAGCCGAGGCTTCCTCACCATACACTGCCTAAATGAACTAACGCCACCATGGCGCTCCGGACAGGCTCCCCAAGTGCACCGAAACACTCCCCGGGCCCACACTACCAGGGAACCACCCCGTTCCTGAGAACCAACCATGGCAAGGGATAAAATAAAGCCCGCTCAGGGGGAGTTAGCCACCATGTTGTGTGTATGTATGGTGTTTTGCTGATTGTCGCGCGCGTCGTATGTCCGTACTGCTGTGCGAATCCGTAGGCGAAGTAAGGTTAGTCTTACTAGATACGCATACATCCCTACGGTAGGTAAGCTCCGGCGCAAACGATCGCTCCAATCGCTCGTTGCTGCTCGCTTCGCCCCCTTCGTTCGCGCACACAGCTGTACCAAGTTATGAGCTTGTCGAGTATCCTTTCCTTTGAGATGGATTCCCTGGAGCCCACCTGCCTGGTGCCAAGCTGGGGCTTCGCGCATAACCTGGCGGTGCAGCTCTTGCTGCCCATCATTATGGCGGTCCTGATTGGAATATGGATACTTGCCACATACGCCATCTTCTACATGCAACAGGTGCGGGCGCGCGAAACGCGCAATATTATTAATGCCCACTACTGTGCATCGATGTTGATTCATGAACTTATTATTACACTTTCGAACATACACCTCTTTTATTGGTAACGAGTGTCGTCGTTAATTGTTCCGGGGTTCCGGGGTTCATTCGGGGCCTCTGCAATACTGATTCGTTGTTCATGAGGGTTCATGCGTGGCATGCCTCATGTATGCGTCCTATATGCTATCTACGTACCTCGTGCATGCAATCTTGCAATATCACCGCTGATGATCCTCGTGCTTGCTATGCGACTAATGCGACCATGCATCCAGGAAACGGCTGCACCATGGCAACAAACATTGTGTGTAGTCGTCCGTGTACGTAGGTCGCTAGCTAGCCTGAGCCTAGCCCGCTGATGTGGAGCATGGATGGCCAATGACATGATGCCAAGCAAGCTACAGAAAGTGTGTGCCACAGCCTAAGCCTGCCGTGCTCCTTTACACATTCCTCTAAATCCACGTCAAACTCTGACGTGCGTGCCCAAGTAGTTGGGTTAGACCTAATAATACCGTGTGTAAGACCGTGCTTCGGACTTAGCGATTTCGCGGGTCTGACCCACGGGCCGCTAGCTAGGTATTCGCCTATCGTTAAGGTAGACGGACCGTCCTTACACCGTGTGTATCACCCCGTCGCAGGCCAGGCTCAGTCGTTCGGCAAAACAAGCCAAAAGCTTGCGGAGAGCGGAGGAGGCGGCCTGGAAACAAATGCTCTGGGAGTTGCTTGATGTGCCTGCCGGTGAGTGCGGTTGGTGCGGTGCGCGGAGCGAGGCAAGTAGTGCAAGTTGGTAAGCGAACGAAAAGATCACACGCACGACAGCTTTCAGAGCTATCAGAGCTTGCAAAATGAACGGCTTTCATAAGCAAGGCTAACAACATTGTCTTCACAGCATATATCTTCTACGTATGTTTTCTATGTCTTTATTTATATGTGTATATATGCTATGGAACAGGCATTTCGTTCGCGATCGCCTTCTTGCTTTTGGGCTTTTATATTGCTGCGTGCATGCATGTACGTATTACGCACAGATCGCCGTGAGCTACAGAACATAGTGCTGGAGAGGTGGGCCATCCCTCTCAACTTCCTCAACATTGGTTTCTTGGTGCAACTGAAATACAACCTGAATACATTCAGCTGCACTTCCATCAACGGCGTTCAGTATATGTCGGCATCACCGAATGATGAGTGCTACACGCGCAAGGTAATTTGGCCGTTCGTTTACGGGATCCTAGCTGACATGCATTGTGCACGTTGCGTCATCGATTGTGTCGCTGAATCCGTTGTCGCAAAGGCGAAGCAGTAAACAACCGCAGTCCCTAGGCAACACATGCGCGCGTGTACGCACCAAACTTCTGTCCGCTGCTTCATGTTGATAGATAGGTCCTGCACGCTGTTTATTTGCATGGCTAGCTAAATACGGTAGATTTCACCTAGCTACATATGTATATATATATATATGGTAAATAGATAATGTTTTATTGCACATGACACACGCATTAGTATATATATGATGAATTTTTGACATCTACCTATGTACGGACCTACAACGACCAGTCGATGTCGTCTCCCTTGTATCTTTACTGACACCCACAGCACTGGGACTTGATACTTTTCGGAATCTCCGGAATAATATTATACAAGTGAGTGTGTTGAGTGCATCGATAACGAGTAGCTGCGCATTATATATAGCTACGTATATAGATACATCGCTATCTCGCTCGAACTCGCTGCCACTAACGTTTTAAGTTATTAAATAATTATTGGGCATTTAGATTGTTTGGATTTTCCAAAATCTCTAACAGGCAGCCGGAAATTTTAGAGGTTCCCCCCTTCCTAAAAATATTCATAGAGGCGCCCGACTCCGCGCCTGCTTCCGGGCTTAACCTGCTGCTTTTAGGGCACTGTTATTGTTGTTGAAGCGCTTCTTAGAATCTCTTACAAAGCTTACGCAGTTTGGAGCGACTTTCTGGTGGCGCCAAATTAATCCAGCACTCTAAAATGTTTACCACGCACGCAGTCCATCTACGTATCTAACAATTATTTCATAATTATTTTGAAGTTTTACTCGCTAAACAATTGGTTCCGAATACATAAGTGGCAGTAGGCCGGGTATATATGTCTTTTATGTGCGGCTTGCTTGGCCATTCGCTCGATGAACTCATTTTCCTTTTATCGTATGCAGCTTCGGTTTCGTGTGTTTGTACGGACAAGTGATTCGCCAGGTGCGAAAGTATCGCAGCCTGGGCGACCGGCGGCCGCTGTTGCTGTACGGCTGGATGTACGAGCGATATGAGGCACAGTTTTGCTGGTATGAGACCGTCAGCATATTGCAGAGGTGAGTCAGGAGGGCGAATCAACGAAATGACGAGCTTCATTTTTCGTCGTTCCCCGTGGCCGGTCGACCCGCTGCACGCGTAAATATCGCATGGTATGATTCTAAGTACTTGTGGACCATGCCGCAACCATTGCCGTTCGTCCTCGCAGAACTGGTTTCGTACTTGTAGCTCTCTTTTTTAAAGACCCCGCACTCCAAGCCGTGCTGTGCTTGATGCTCAGCATCGCCGTGCTGCTGATGGACATCAGCACCTCAGCCTTCATGGACAAGCACATCTACCTTCTTCAGGCTATCACAGACGGCGTCCTTGGAGCCCTGCTGGTGTCCGGCCTCCTATTTTACAACCCCCTGAGTGAATCGTCGGTTGTGAAGGTCGTTGAGGTAGGTCAGAGGCCGCGCGTGCGTGTAGTGTGTGAGATGTAAGTAGTATGCTGCATGCCTTGCTTCGTGTATGATGATGTATATAAATGTATGTATGCATCCATCATCAGACACGAGGAAATATATGTATGTATGCTGCTCAGACCTCACCCCATGTATGTAATGCGCCGATCCGGGACAGCCCGATGATATGTATGCTGGTACGGGGTTGATACGTGCACGTATGTATTGTGTACCGCTGTTTCGGCTCGATCGTGGACTACGTGGATGACATCCGTAACCAAACATTTTTTTGCGGACATCGTCATCGAGCGATGGATGGTGAATGTATGGCATGCATGTGCTTGAATCGACGCGCGCAGATATTGCTCTTCGCGGCCGTAATCGCGTCCTTTGTCACGGCGGTGGTCTCGGTCTTTGAGGCGCTGGGCGCTCGCCTGATCATCATGTGGCTCATGTCCAAGCACCGACCTATAGCCTCCAAAATTGGTCAGAGAGTCAAGGGCTACCGGCATGTGTATCACGTTTTCGGGCCCATCTTTTTGTTCAAGTAAGGAACGAAGCATGCATGAACAATGAGAATGCGCTCGCTGTGATGTAAAGACCCGCCGGGCCTCACGTGCACATCTGATTTGAAGGCAGACAGCTGGCTGCCGCCCCTGCATGTTGACATTTGTACATATATGTCAATTAATGACGGACTAGACGGACACCTACATAGCGTTCTACGTTACCTTGCAGCATCGCGCTTGCGTGCGTGTTCTGCTTGTTAGCTGTACGTATGTATAATCGCCACTTTGCATCGATGTGGATATCGGGATTGCCTGACTACGTCATAAATCACCAAACACGCACGCCACTGTGCCCCCGACCCTGCGCAGTTGGTTGCGGCGTTGCTCAGCCGATGAATGGTCCGACTGGCACCGCCTGTAAGTATCTCCGTTGTAGACCACAGTGGCACATCAATATGTACACAGTGCTTCATCAATTTGCACATCGCTGTGAAGGGATGCATGCCAGCCAATAATAATATATTAATAATACTAATAACAATATTATACTAATAATATAAAATAACATTGTTATTATTATATTATTGTTGTTACTATTATGGATACGTCCTAGCGATAATAGGGCGTGTATTTAGGGGGTTGCAGATCGATCAGGGACGGGTTGGGTTTGTGGCCGGTACGCATTTGATGGGTATAATATACGTTGATGCAGCACATTACTGCTATGATCAGAACTTGCCCGACGCATATTATTGCTAGTGTTAGTGTCAGTTAGTGCTTATTGTTATTGTTATTGTTATTGTTGTGAAACCCACAACAATAACAAGCATAGCATACATGCCCCAGTTGGTATTGTTAGAATGGTATTATTATTTACACATATTATTAACCCAGTAATTTTATATGTACCAGTATTATACGTATTTGTTATTTTTTTGTCGTGTTATTACTCGCAATTGTAATCAATCTTTGTACCGTTATTTATTAGTTTAGCTAGCCTTACCTAACCGAACTCCCTGCACTTCGCCCATGCAGATGCACCATCCTGATCGACTACGTGCACCCAACCTCCGAGGTCTCATACCTGTCGCTGAAGAAGACCGGACGCTTCTGGCGCTACCTTCTGAGCAACTTTCCAGAGACCATTGGTAGGAATAATGTCACAGCATATAGGTTAGTGTGCAGGTGTATCGAACGAAAGCACGCTGCTCGAGTCACCAGCGCACTGAACAAAGACAAGTATGTCATCATCAGCGCACGAATAAACGGTGGCACTACTGCCGCCGTCGTGTAGGTATGTATGTATGTATGTATGTATGTACGTATTGCAACCGTTACAAGGTTGAGTCACAACCGGCGGGCGTCCGTTACAAGGTTGAGTCACAACCGGGCGTTCATGTAAATATGTGGACAACTTCATTTGCATTCCTGCCTTCGATCATGCTGTCACCGCGCGCTTTTGCCTGCCTATATATTCTTTCGTTATCTACCCCGAACATATCCTGCTATCCCGTCTGACCTAGAACGAAGCCACAACAGTTGTCATTGATGTCATCACATTACGAGCGAGCGAGCTTGTATGTCTCTCCTACTATAAGCTAAATCTTCACACGCACATACGCACGCAGACTATCTGGTCTCGGTTCAAGAAGACCACCGTGAACACTTCAACACCTTTATCGAGGTATGTCCGAACCTCGATCAACCGTGTCACAGTCGTTGCTTGTTGTGGGTGGGGGTCCGGTGGATAACCAGATGAGCCCAGCCACTCCCTGAACCCTGGCCCCCTTGAATTTGCCCAACGTCTTATCCTTATTCCTCTTATTTTCTTACTTATTCTTCTTACTATTCTCCTTTTTATTATTGTTAGTATTATTATTGTTGTTGTTATTATTATTAAAATATTTATTTTATTATTATTTTGTTTTAACTATTAACTAAATCGCGATTGTCAAAGTAAAGCGCTGTGAGCCGACAAACCATTCGACTAGCATTGCGATTCTAGAACTTGCAGCATTTGCTACATACATCAGAACCCAGTAGCCTGGATGGCCTTGCTATCGTGCGTTCAGCACGCGGGATATACTGTAAACAAGCCATCAACCGGCAAACTCGGCAGAGCAAAGCAAATTTTATTCCCTTCACATCGTCGTTAATTGTGCCGCGGTCCCGAATGTACGAGCTCGCCATACGCATGTATGTTTGTACTGGGGCGACAGGCCATGTACGACCAATTCTTCGACACTCGCGAGGAGCATCAGCACCAAGTGTACTACTACATCAACGACAAATTCAAGGCCGCGTTCGCGCAGTGGCTGAGCAGCTGCGACGATGAAGACCGGGCATTCTGCCAACAGGTCAGCAATTGGTTAGGCGCGCGCGCCTTGCTTACTTGCTGCTGGCGGGTGGGCGGGCGGGCGGCGGCGATGGCTGTATCTTACTTGCGGTCTTGTGTCCTGCATATCATATATGATTTTTACCCGTGTGTATGTGTGCATGTGTGCATTGTATCGGACGGACACCGACGATCGACTTGCTTGCGCTTTCCCGTCGGAAGCCGTAGCTAACCTATCTGGATCACGTACATATCTCGCTTGCCCGAACACGCCCCGTGCGCTGTTGCTGCTGCTGCTGCTGCTACTGCTGCTGGTTGCAGGTCATGAAGACAGCCCTGGAGAAATCCAAGGGCGTGCAGGCCGCCAGCCAGCTCTCCGCGGCAATGGCGCGGGCCCAGCCGATCAACAACGCAGTCACCGTGTTGTCCGCCGTCGAAAAATTCAAGAGAGGCGCCGCTGCCGCCCGCCCTCCGGCCCTGCTGTCCGCAACGAGCGAGGCCAGAGCGCTTGTTGCCCGGCCCTCCATTATGCGTATGTCGTACTCGGGCGGCGTGGGCGGCGTAAGCGTGCGCTTTCGAAACCCCGACCTCGGCGGCATTGCGTCTCTCGCCGCCGCGGCAACAGCGTCGGCGTCGCCGCTTGGAGGAAGCCCGCCAGTCAGCGCTTTCCGGGGGAGTCGGTCGCAGCAGCTGGCGTCATCGTCAGAAACGTCGGACGCGGCGACGGCAGCCGAGGCGAAACCCATTGCGCCGTCTGGCAGCAGCGGCACGCTGGCATCATCACCCCCGTCCGAATCGAACTGTACCGCCGCCGGCGGGGGTGGTAACAAGCAGTCTCCAGCTGCTACGGGCCCCGCTTCCGATGCTGTGAAGGCTGCTGTCAAGGGTGGGGTCGTCGTCACCCATGCCGGCAGCTCAGACCTCACCCCAAAGAAAACGCCGCTCCCGGACAGCCCGATCGGTTTGTATGAGGGGTACAAGCCGATGACGCCCTCAAGATCGCCAAATGAACTGATGGTCACGGCCGTGTCGTCCCTATCTCAACGCGGCTCGGAGACCCTCACCGATGACATCGACGGACGGCGGTCCACTGCCAGCATGACCTCCAAGCCTGTGCACGACCTGATCGCAAACAAACCCACGCCGCTGTCGGGCGCCAGCAGTTTCCTGCGGTGGTCGGACGGGCCGCTATCGGCAGCTGACGAGATTGAGACGCTGCTTGATGCTCCTCCTGCGACAGCACCTGCTGACCGCGGTCAACCGCAATCACGCTCCGCAACCGGGGGTGACCGCCGCCTTGGCGCCATCACTTCATTGGATAGGAGGCCGGACAGTGGACTGCAGCAGCAGTGCACCAGCGGGTCCGGGGCTGGAGGAGGATCGACAGCAGCAGGCTCCGTCGGTGACCCGCCCATGACCCGCAGCAACACCTGGGCAAGCACCTCCACTGTCAGCGGCAGTAGTCCCACACAGTCATCGAGCTTCCTGCATCGGGGCGGCGTTGACGACGACACGGGGGTTGCCCCATCATCAGCCGTCGGCGGGGTCACCGCACCTTCCAACCACACGGCTGCGGCTGGCGGCGTCGGTGACATGGTGCTGACCATCGCCGATCCAGACGCCATGCAGCAAGCAGATGGCGCTGCTGCTGCCGGAACCACCCCGAAGGTCCACGCCAACGGCGGCATCAGTGGTGGTGCCGCCACCGCCGCAAGCTCGATCAAGCTTCGAGGTGACAGCGCCGACAGCCTGCTGTGCGACATCGATGGCTCGGACGTTCTTGCCGTGGAGCTGGGATCCCCGGCGCTCCTGCCGGTGCCCAGAACTGTGGGGACACCAAACCGACAGTCACGGCAGCCGCCGCAGCAGGATGTGGCGCAGCAGCATCTGCCGCCGGGGGCGACCGGAAAGCCGGCCATGCCGCCGCATACGTTACATGGGGCATCAGCCGCCTCGTCATCATCACAGCACCGCCTGGCAGTGCCGGCGGCGGTGTCGAGTCCAGTTTCTCCGGTGGAGGGCGCCACTGCGCGGACGCCTGCGCGGATGATGTCGCGTTTCGGGGCTGCGGCGCCGGTGCCTACGGCGAAGGCCCCACCGTCGCTGGCGGAGGCGCAAGCCGGCAGTGGTGGCGGAGGTGTTGCTGGCAGTACTACTGGTATCGGCAACGAAAGGGCAATAATGGAAAGAGAGAGCGTCCCCGAGGTGCAATTGTTTGATGATGACATGCAGCCGCCACACGGCCCAAAGGCGTAGTCATTGTAGCGGGGGCATGCACGCATCTGCAATATACAAAAATGCATTCTTACTTCCTTTACATTGATGAGCTGACGGATATTTGGCTGGTATTCATTTCCTTTCGGCAGCGCATCCGGGAGGAGGCACAACATACATTGGCACCTACCCGCATGCATGCGCGTTGCTTGAATGATGCCGCACGTCACTGCCTTACCATCTTTCCGTTCACTGCGCCACGCACCCTCACGACGCCAGCCACATACATCCACCCGCTCGCTCATGATTCATTTGCCGTCGATGACGGTCTGGGTAGTCTGGGCCTTGCACTGAGCGACTGGACAAACGAACAGATAGAGCGACGGACGCGGATCCGCACGGATGGACGGACGCCTCCCGCCGACACTGACACATGCTGCTGACTTGTGTGGGCTGCACTATTCTTGCAACCTCTCTGCTGCATGTATGATTGCTACCATCGTGCCATGCGTCCACGCGCGCCTGCGTTTGGATTCGCTCGCTCGTTACCGACACGCACCCGAGCACAAAGCTTGTACGTACGATACGACCAAAACATCTGCGTTCCGTCGCTTCAGTTTATCAACGGATGGACCGCATCGGTCTTCTGACGTGCACCGGATCGCGTCTGCCGTGACTGTTGCGGACGTACTTATGGTGGCTGCCCCTGCTGATGACAGTATCATCGCCAGATATATAGAGCGGGGTCGACGAATGGCTATCTACCACGCAGCCCACGCACGCACCATGTGCGTGAGAACTTCTTTGCTTCTTGACATGAAAGAATTCCCGCCATGCGCGCACTGGATGGACTAACTAACGCAGATCGGTACTTCAAAGCACTGCAGAGTCGGTCGTACGTTAATGTGTACACGCAATGTGCGTGAGGCGCACGTGCGCGCGCGAGATAACTGCGTTAGCTGGCAGGCAGTGAGGATGTGTGTGTATGTATGTATGTATGTATGTATGTGTGTTTGGCGTTTGCGTGCGTTTGGGCGTCGACGGCGGAGTAGCTAGATAGTGATGATCTGCTGTCTGCGTACGGGAGCGGCAGCTTCGTACTGTGCACATGCTTGTAAGGTGCTGCACTGCGAGTGACTGTTATGAAGGTGTCGCCCCAGGCTGGCTACGAGCATTTCTTGCTGCGAAGGCATTTATCGAGGAAGGGGCGGACGGCGTGATGTGCGTGTAGATATGTGTGTTGCTTGAGGCCATACATGCACGTGCGGGCTGGCGTACATACTTGCTTGTATGTTGTGCACGATATTCGCTACCCCCCGATTTGATGAGCAGGGTCTGGCAAGCATGAATGAGAATGGTACGTACAGCAGCAGGCGGCGGCTTTACTAAAATGATGTTCATTTAGGGTGGCGGGGCTCTACTACTGTTGTGCGAGGGCCTCACGCTTGTAAACGATTCCACGCCTGCACATGCATGCATGCTGATTGGTGGGTTCCACGGCGGAAAGCAACATACACCGAACTCTGCTAGGTCCACGCATCCTACCTGTGCATCTGTGGCGTGCAACAGGGGCTAGGACGGGAAACGTGGGTGAGACATGAAATCCATCACGTAAATGTTTTCGCGTCCTCAGCCAACGGATCGTTGCTGTCTCCCACCAGGGTCACGACAGCCCAGTTTGATGACCAGGAAGTCCTGAACCGAACGGTCGTACGCAGAACCCATCGCAATGCGGGGACCAGCAAATATAAATACCGTTACCGTTACAGTGTGGATAGGCTTCCGGGCCCTGTCTGTGTATGTCGCGTTTTTATATGATGCTATAGGACACCATCAACCATCATCACACCGAACCTACGCCATACGAACCGAGGGTCCAAGGCGGTTGATCCTGCCAACTAAGGATCCCACCTCATCCATTCACCCGCACATCCGTAGAGACAGAGGGTTCAGCAATCGCCACCGATCTAGCGTGCGAATCTCAATCCATCAACTGTGATCTCAACTCCACATCTCAGCAGCTAGCCATAATCTCATGCTCCCGAACAATGTCGGGGGTCACCCTGGGACAAATGCAAAGATGATAATTAGATAAGGCAGAGGAACAGTCACCAGCGTGCGAAAGCGCGACACCGGGATTCCGTCTACTACCATGACTCAGCGAGTTATGCCAACTCGTCCAAAGATGGCCAACTGATACAAATTCAGTACAAAGTTAATATGCAAACGGTTTTGAAGTGGCAAAGTAATTACGTCTGCCCACGATTCCGCGTAACACGGACTGGGATGCCACACATCTATCTGCTCGCTACCATACACGCGCGTTTCAGTCTGGACCCTGCGTGCTTCTTTCGTGGGTCAGGTCACCATCACGTCTCACGTACGTACAAGTAGTGTCAAACGTTTCCGAAGCGCGCGCGCACACGAACAATCCTTACAACACACTCACCCTGAGAGGCGCGACCGTCCAATCTTATGCCTGGAGGAACTGAGGCCCACGAAGCACACGTGCTGCAGGGAACCCAATCGGAGTGTCGACGGCATGGCCGACGGAGGCTTTCTTCTGTGGAATTACCGCCGTGTTCCTAAGCAAACGCGCGTCCGCAAGGGGGAAGATGTCTAGGCAGATCTTGCTTTCCCCACGATTTCGGCGAATCCCTGGGTTACGTAAGGCTGGGTTACGTAAGGCTGGGTTACGTAAGGCTGGGTTACGTAGCACGCAGCCCTACCGTGGCCAGCGTCAACCCGGTCAGATACAGTACGTAACGAGTAGACGACATCAGCTCAGCCAAACTCCGGCCTGCTGCCGGCATGTGCTGACCTACGCGGCTTGTCATTCGCCCTTTAATATGCATCATTACAACTGTTTTATGGGCTAGGGCAGGGGGCATTGTGTCGTATACGGTACTGCCATCTCCGACTGATGCCCCTAGCACACATGTCACGCACTCCGCCCTGCATGCTCTGCCTGCCTAGGAACATAAATACACACACCCCAACACATGGCTGCGATTTATTAATGGGCAAGCAAGAAGCCACGCACATGCGCATTCAAGTGATGGAAACCGATATCCGCAAAACACGCACGCACAAGCACAGCTTGTACTACGTACGGCTAGTACGGCAGGGGCTGCCTAGGATTTTCGGTGCAGGACAACTCGATCAAGTGGCCTTCGCACCGCCCATTCCGCGCAACACACATACGCACAACGAATAAATTGGAAACGCGCACGCGTGACGAGGCCGTCAGCCTGCGCTGTTTGTTCTGCAGCCCATACATCGATCCAAATAAAGTCAGTCCATCATTTTGTGCAATGTACAGTTTGGAGCATGAATGCCTTGATTGTAACTTTTCGGCGGGGCCGCTGGCCCCTTTCCAAGTTCGCGGTTCCAAAAAACACACACACATATAACGCGGGTTATTTTCCTCAACGCACAAAACGCTCGCCACAAGATAACCGGACGCGAGAGCTAATCCGGCTCTCCCGTCGTTCACGTGCTCGTGAGCGCGCAGATTGAGCGAGCTGAAACAAAACGCAGCTATTACGAGGATAACAAAAGTACCCAGGTCAGCCAGGCCTCCACGCACCGGGCCGCCCGCAATGCCAGAAGTTAGCAACAGTACGAAACAATCATTCCTACGTACGACAGACCTGCGTGCGTCAAGATACATGAATAGACTGCTCTTCGCTGTTGATGCAATGACGACTGGGTACGGAAGCGTCCGCCCTCCTGCTCTCTGTAGCAGTAGCATGAATCGCTCGGTAATGTGAGTCACTTGAATGTGAATCACGCGCACGCAGCCGTCACCGCAGCTGCGTAAATGTGCAGCCATACATGTTTTATCAGGCGACCGTAAATTCCCTGGTCAGAATGCAGCACACTGCCAACCTACCTCTCATCCCGGGCTGGTGCCGCCGAAGCGAAGGCTTCGGTCGCGACGCAAGGCCGGAATCCTGCCTGGCCACTGGTGAACCTACATTTGCCGCTTCTGCAGCACATGCATACCTGCATGTGATCCGAGGCATTGCCGTCTGCCGATGCTGCTGGCCGCACCCGCTGCGTCGCTGACAACAGCGCAAGCGCCCCCGCCTCCGCCGGCGGTTGGTCCGCGCGGTTATCGGATGACTTCCTGTTCAGCGCTCTCGAAACATCCGAGTGCGAACCCGCAGACAAACAATGGCGACGGCGTCGTCGGCTGCTGCCGCCCAGCAGCCATCCTGCTGCAGCCTACGAAGCTGGGTATGTGCTGGGGCGCAGCACCACCGTCGGTACTGCGCTGCTGCACCCTCGAGCCCGGGTCCTGAGGGAGCGACCTAGCTAGCCTGCTGCACAGCCCCGACGGGCCCAGGACCGGCCCGCTTTGACAGGACATGTAGCCCGCCTACGCTCATCGGGGGTTCGCCCCCGCCATGGCTATCCGAACTGCCGCTCCATAAGGATCTCCCTGCAGCCGATTCGGCTGCGGCGGAGCTGGCCAGGACACCCGCCGAGCTGCGGCCACCACCTCGTTCCACGCCTCCGGCTGCTGCGCCCGCCGCGGCGCCACCGAATCCAGTAGTACCGTCCTCCGGGAGGGCCCCCAGCAGAACCTCCTCTTCCACTTCGGGGAGCGGGTGGACGGCGTTCAGCTGCCCCAGTCTAGTGGGGTCGGCCTGGTGGAAGCGCGACGTGCCGAGGCGGCGCAAATTGCTGGCGGACGGCATCAGCAGCAAACGGCTCCCGGGGGGGCTGCAGCTGCCGTGGGATAGCAAGGTGGCGGTGCTGGGCCTGCCGGCCGTGCTCATAGCCGTCAGAATGGGGCTCGCCGATAATGCAGGGCCCACTGCGACCTTAGTCGAGCTAGCCGAGCCGACGGACCCGCTGCTGACAGCTTTGCCGCTGCCTGGGTTTGGGCAGTTCAGCGAATTGTCATCCTCCTCCTTGACAAAAGCCTCCACCGCCGATGATGAACGCTTAAAGCTGTCGGCGGCCAGCAACGCCGCCTCGGATGCTACGGGTCCTTGCGGCCCCATCGCTTCCAAGGCCACCGCCACGGGTTCAAACGACCCTAGCGCCCCAACATCGTCGTCCGGGCACGATGACAACGACCGGGCCCCAGAGTTGGGCTGGAAGCTACCCACTGCTGCTGCTGCGGCGGCGACTGCTGACGTCGCGGCACCAGGGGGTAGCAGCGCGCTGCCGCTGTCACCCTTGTTTGACAGGCTGCTAGGCGGAGGTTTCGAACGGGCGTTCAGGATCATCCGGCCGCCGGCTGATGGGTGTCTGGCGATGACAGGAGAGGCGGGTGACGCCAGCACGCCAGCAGCAGCTGCTTCACTAGGCGGCGTGGCAGGCCGCAGCGCGGCCTCGCCGCCGGAGACGCTCGAGCACAGCGAGCCGCGGCTGCTCGGCTTGGAGAGCGACTGCGGATCGCTGTCCGTGGAGCACAGCTCCTTGGGGACCCCCCTGGGGGTCCCGATATCGCCGATGGTGGAGTAGGCTTTGATGCAGGGCAGCGGCGTGGGCTCCGCTCCCGCCGTAGCAGTCGCCCCTGCTGGCTCGCCACCCGTGGTACTACGCTTCAAGGCCGCTGACGACCTGCCGCGAGCAGAGCGATCCGCCGTCGTGAGCCCCGGTGGCAGCAGCAGCAGCGGCAGCTGACTTTGGGACACGGTGCTTCGCGGCTGCGGCGACCCGCCGCAACCATCGTACTCAGCAGCGTCCGCTGCCGTGGACGCCGCCAATGCTGCGCCTGTTAGGTCAGCCGAGTTCCGGAAGCGCACGCTTACGCTGCCACCCAGGGCGGAGTTGCGGGGACCTGCCCCGTAGATGGACGAGCTGCGGCGTGCGCCTTTAAATCGCTCCGCGGCGCTCAACACGGTGACTGCGGTCGTCAAGTTGGTGGTGCGAGCGAGAGCGGCTGCGAGGTCGGTGGCTGCCTGCTGCCCCTTGGCCTTCCGCAGTGCGTTCTTCATGAGCTGCATGCGGTCGATCGAGTGGGTGTCAGTAATAACGGCCGGCGGACATACATTCAGCGCATAAGATTTGTACTAGTATACACCATCGACAGGTCGGAGGTTGGAAGGGGGTTCGTTGCGCTGCTGCAGCGCATGCGTGATGATGTGGCGTGAAGTGTCTTTACACCCAACGGCAAACACGCACGGCAGAGTCCCCGGTATGCCAGCCAGCTGATCTCTTCAGCTACGATATCTTCAGCTAAGAACCCGTACAAGATACCATTTACTCAGATTCAGTGCTCACGTGGGGTGGTTGGGGAGTACGTACCCCCCGTCAGTCCGATGGACGGTGTAGTCGAGGTTGCCGCCGCGTTAACGTCGCATTGGAACAGAGTAATAACACGCACGGTCCTAGGTCCCGCATTTTACGCGCGCCTCAGTTAGGGCCGAGGCGTGGGTGAAGTCTATTGCTACCCCTCTATTAATACTCCATTATTAAAAAATATTAAATCTCGCACGTAATCGACCATCGGTATCTTGCCTGCTGGAAGAAATTCCTGTCGTATGTTTCGCAGCTGCAGAGCCACTGCGCGAACCCCGCCCTGTACTTTTCATCAATGTAGTAATACACTTGATGAGTGTGCTCATCCTTGGTATCAAAGAATTGATCGTACATGGCCTGTGATTGATTTGGGCACAAATGTGCAACGTGTGGCGCGTATATACGTACGTAGGGCATGCAGGGCAGGGCGCGCGGGCCGCGCATATGCATGTGTATGTATATGCACGCACGTTCGTTACGCAGGTATCGCAAGCAAGGCCCATCGATCCACATGGTGCCGGATCCCAAGGATCGCCCGGTCGGGACTACGGGTCCACTTCGTTACATATGCATGTATGCACGCAGACATTCTTTCGTGATCCCTGCTTTTAACGTTCATCCATTCATGCAACACCTCCCTAAGTAGTACTCTTAAGCAAATGAGCATATCCAAGCATTTTTTACTCACGTGCAATCAAGTTTACATCGTGTGCAAACAAACAAAACGCCATAGCTGCAGTTGTACAGTTCGTGTACGTCCTACCTCGACGAAGTGGTTAAAGTGCTCTCTCTGGTCCTCTGGGACCGACACGAGGTAATCTGCATTGAATGGCGTATTTAGCGCAGTCAATAATCATAAATGAACAATCATTATATTTGTAACAAAAATCATTCATATTATACTCGTAATAATAATAATAACGCTGGGCAAACCCTATCGTGGATGAAAGGGGCCGGGGCGGCAAGGCTAGCTGACCCTGTATGTCGCTAGTAATGATAATATACGTAAACATACGTACACATACTACACATATATACATGCATGTCCTCACCTATCATCTCGGGAAAGTTGCTCAGTAAGTACCGCCAGAAACGCCCCGTCTTTTTGAGTGACAGGTACGATGTCTCCGACGTGGGGTGCACGAAGTCCACCACGGACGTGCACCTGCGTGTACCGCACAGCCGGATGTTACTTCATTCGTGGTTTCGTTCAACAATTTGCATGCGCGTGTACGGTCGGCGGCACAGTGAGTGACGTGATGCCATGCATATTGACGACCGTCCACCTTACATTGTACATACAAGCAGGCCCAGCAGGAGCCGGCGGGGATTCATTGGCGAGCACTCAAAATATCTAATTCGGGTGGTGACAGCAAATAATTTGCTAGCTGACGATCATCAGTTGCGCGCGATATGTAAATTCCATCTGGACGTATTTGTACATTCACGAAGGGATGGACAGCCGATCGAAGATGCACACAGCCAGCGCGAAACTCACAGTCGGTGCCAATCGAGCCACTCGTCCTGGGTGCAGCGACGGAGCCACCTGTACCCAGCAGGCCGCGTAGGCGGCGGTAGAAAGCACTAACTAAGAGGCACTTCAAAGTAAGTATCAACCAACAGCGACAAACCGCCACAAGACATACCGAGCGAGGCTTCGGCAGTGATGAGGTAGCTAGGTAGTAAGCCGATGTTGTGGCAGCAGGTACCTTTACCCTATCCTACCTGCTGGCTGGATGCATGGCTGGTGGCCCGTGCGTGCGTGCGTATACCATCTGAGACCAATCCACATAATTAAGTCGTCCGAGAATGCACAGACGAATGATGAAAACATCGCAGTAGTGAAACGAAATCATATCGAAACGAAAACAAGTTATGATGAGGAGCATTGTAATTACGGATGTGCGTGTGCGTGCTGGTGTGGGCGGGCTCACCGGAACAGGAAAATGGGCCCGAACATGTCGTATACGTGGCGGAAGACTCGCACGCGCAGCCCCAGCTTGTTCGCGATGGGCCGATGAATGGAGATGAGCCAGGAGATTACTAGACGTGACACGACAGCCTCGATTGCGGACAATACCGCCGAAACAAACGCGCCGATGACCGCGATGAATAGAATAAACTGCGCAGGCCGTACACACCCATTAGAAGATAAAGGGCGCAGGTTAAAACCTATTGTTGTGCACCTCCTAAGGAATAGGTAGGCATATTCGGGCTGAATGATGTCGCGCAGCAACCAGACACGCACTGCAACAGGTACAGTTATTCTTTCTTTATTTAATTTGACCGACGGGACAGATAGGCAGGAAGACTAAATTTAGAAACCTTCCCTACCTCCACGCCTCGTACAACGGATGTCTCGCTGAGGGGATTATAAAACAGGAGCCCGGCCACCAGCAACGTAGCGAGGACGCCGTCCGTAATCACTTGCAGAAGGTATATCCCCTTGTCCATGAAGGGCGCCGTACGGATGTCCATGAGGAGCACTGTGATGCTGAGCACCAAGCAGAGCACAGCCTGGAGCGCCGGGTCGGTGAAGAAGAGAGCTACGAGCACAAATCCGCTCCTGATGAGACACGCATAAAACAAGAATACATGTGCTTCGTTAAACCTTCAGCTTTGAAAAGCTAGCTGACGGCGACTCGGGCTGGTATGGATCTAAGGAATTGAGAAAATGTACGCATGGTGTTCTGAGTGTTCTGTCATACGGTGTGACCTGCCCTGACCTGCTGGTGTGACAAACATTTATCTAGTACACATAGCTATACTCGACCGTCTCTTCATCCTCGGATAATAACCTATCTATCCGGGTATTTTGGCATACACGGCCGTGTGATACATTCACAGTCGTGACACTGAGTACATGCATCCTGTAAAACGTCAAACGTAGCCAGCGCCATATATAAGAAGTATTACTTAATAACTATTCTGTATTTGTTATCATTTTTACGACTATGTTATTACTGATATTGTTGTGATTGTAGTGTGGACGTATGCTGAACAGATAAAAATGACTGTTGTTTGCCTGAATGAAACCAAAATATCATATTTATCTTGTAATAAAATCAACAAGAACACTATTTTATTTATTATATATTCAGGGGGCAGGGGTTGCTGAGCTGGTACACAGCTGTCGCCGGAAAATAAAAAAGGCCACGGAAAAGCAAACAATTTGTGCAACATCACGTTCGCATGTACATATACTGCTTTATTTGACCGCCATTCATACACAGGTAGTTTCCTAGTTTTATTTCCCAAGCCATGTATGCAGGTGTGCAAACGAAACCTGCCCAAATGACTTCCGAAACGAAATGCTGGCTAAGCTAGCTGACCTTTGTATGATGCTGACGACCTCGTACCAGCAGTACTGCGCCTCATACCGCTCGTACATCCAGCCGTACAGAAGTAGCGGTCGTCGGTCTCCCAAGGCGCGGTGCTTGTACAGGTGGTGCATCACGTTGCCGTACAGCAGGATAAAACCTAAGCTGCGGTCGGGTGATAAATCATAACGAAACTGAGAAGAGTAAATATACATAAGTTCGTAGACGTACATCTTAGACATTAAATGAAGGTTTTTCTTACCGCGTCTACAACTACACGGCGAAGCGCCCTTGTTGCTGGGGTCTATAACGGAGGAACCGGCAGTGCATTGTATTCCGAGTATGCCCCTTGGCCAATCACAAATACTATTTGCATATGCTTGCTCCTGAATTGCTTACTTGAAGGCTAGAAGACCCGACAACCCAAAGATCATTAAGGTCCAGTGCTGCGGGGCGCACAGTAAAAAACACATACAGCAGCGAGACGTAAGGGAAACCACCAGCAAGCTCGCGTAGAGGACAATAAGGATAAGGTGGCACGGCGTACGCAGCTATGCATGGGGTGAATATTTAATTTCGTCTTGATTGAACAATTCTGTACAATACACAGTATATTTCATAAACATTATCACATAATGACATAACGTTCATTTATTTTCAGTATGTATATATATAATATAACAATATTACATAGTAATGTAGTACAGTGTAGTACAGTACAGTATAGTAGTACATAGCATTGCATAATACGCCTCTGCTTGCTTCAGTGTCTGTCTGGGTGGGGTCATGGCCCGGTGTGTTTTTTATTGCGGCGTTGAGGTGTAGAGGTAGGTGTCTTGCCGCCTTGGCGGTGGGGCCTGCTGGGGCTTGCCCTGGTATACAACGTTTATCCCCTTGGGGTCCGCTATAACGTTCATTCATTCAGTATTAATTTATATTGTACAAACTTATTTTGTAATGTATTATATTATACTAAATTTTAGAATTTACCTTTGAAAATTATGGTACAGTGGACCCCGCAGGTCATCGGTGACGGCCGCAACCTCTTCATCACACGCAGCAGAAAACGAAATTGCGCCACCGTGGCGCACCACAAGCGCAAATTATGAAGATCTAACATTTAGTCTGATTGTATTTGTTTTTATAAACATTACAGCATCATGGTAATAATGAAATTCTTTATCAGTTTTAAGCTAACAAACAAATGCTAACGCGGCTAACGCAGCATTCAACGGCGGTCACAGATTAATATCAAATTATTTAAAAAAAATTATATTGTAATTCACTAAAAATACAATATAGAAAAAATATGTTTTATGCATGCATCGAGGGGGAACCATAGGGGAAGCTATATGTGCGATGTGATGGAACGTAAAGCATGCAATGGGGCACATCTTTAAGCCAGTCGTTTATTTACCATACTCGTCGCTAATTTTGCCCATCCTTTTTCAGATAGAACCTAAAAAGGAGAAAATATCACTCGCAATGTACGCATGTGTAAGGATGGGTCTCCGGAGACGGATCCGTCACACGACACCACTTTCGATGCAACTGACGACCACTGACGACCCCCGCCGAGAGCTGCACCCATCCGCTCACAAAATTCAGAGCCGCACCTTAAGTGTATAGCACTCATCGTTAGGGGATGCCGACATGTACTTCACGCCGTTGATATTCTTGCAACTGAATGTGCTTAGGTTGTACTTCAGTTGTATGAGGAACCCAATGTTGAGGAAATTCAGGGGCACGCCCCATCGCTCCAGACGCATGCTCTCCAGCTCGTGGCGATCTGGAAACCACAGCGCCGGCAGACGGACATGTTTGGTGAATATGCAAACGACTATCATTGTTACGAGCGATCGATTATAAAGACGAAGCGGCCTGTACGGATTATAGGCGGCCCCGCCCTTTTCCGGCTTCGAGGAAGCCGACCCCTACTTGTTCGGACCCTCGTCAGGCGGTCCAGCTCGTTCAACGGGACCAAACAACAACAACAATAATGTTAATAATAATGATAAATAGTGATATCCTAATTATCATTCACTCGAAACAAAATTAGACAGCAAGGGGTCCCTGACGGAAGGTACCCTACCCCGGGGTCTTACGAAAGGAGAGACCGGACGCCCTTCAGACGGCAAATGCGCACGACGATATGGGGTTCGCAGATGGTCTGGCCGGCTCCAAAACAATTGCGGACAATCAGGTATGATAGGGACGATTGCTGGGGTCATTAGCGCACCGGCGGTGCAACCGGTGCAATGAAAAAGTGACCTGACCCGGTGCATTGTCCACGTGCACATCGTCGCGCCACGCTTGGGGCACCCAACCATTAAGATATTATAACGGTACCTGGTGAATGCCCAGCGCGGCCATGTAACTGCCCCGGCCTATGCTGATGGCATCACGAAGTCAACCGTCAAAAGACTGTGCTGGTTGTGACGGCTGAGGAAAAGCACCGGTACCTGGAGGGTGCTCCCCGGATATAAGTAGGCCGTTCAAGGCCGCGGATTTCCCAGAGAGTGACTGAAGGGCAACCCAATTATATTCACAATATTGGCTATTCAATGGCTGACTTGGGCGGTAAACCGCCTATGGCTCGGGGGCATCAACCCTCGTCCGACGACGGGCCCCCCGCGCGAGCACCAAAACAATTTTGTTTCAAGTGATTATCATTATACGCTGGGCAATTACCCTGGCGTGTATTAACGGGCCCAAAAGATAGTATGGTCCTAGTCGATGTATTGGATATAGAGCATGCGTGGCCCATTCCATTCTGTGCTGTCCGCCCTCAAATTTTATTGATGCGAAACTTGGCCTTGACGGTTTGACGGACCGAGCGAGCGAAAAAATAAAGGCCAACAGGCAACAGTCGACTTCATTATTCCTATCTCTTGCCACACGCAGACCACTGCCATGCGCACCTTGCGTCTTTACAAGACCAAACAATGGAAACCTGATGTATATCGAGCGAGTGTTACATGCCTACCTGCTGGTATGTCCAAAGCCCTCCGCAAAACGCGCTTCCACTTGGGATCCTTGGCCCACTCTGCTAGCTTGGCGCTCTTCTCCAATTTGGATGACATGCCGCGCTAACGGAATCGACGAACAACGAGCAAATGACACACGCGACTAAGGTTTAGAGAGTATTACGGTTATAACATGATGACGATGATAATGATGAATATATATAATATAATATAATAATAATCATATAACTACACATATATAATAAATATAACAAGTAGGGGTCGGCTTCCTCGAAGCCGGAAAAGGGCGGGGCCCCCTATAATCCGTACAGGCCGCTTGCTTTAGAAGGAAAACTCTATTACCGCGCAACAGTGTGAGAGAGTGAAAGGTTGACATTGGGGGTGTCGTTGATGTTGAAGGGGGATCGGCGTGCATAGATTCACCAAGCAAGCCCAAACACGTCGGCAGCCCCGAAACCATCCTGCAGTACGCGCCGCGGGCGACGGCGGTCACCGTATCGGCACTATGGTAACGATAGTCGCCTCTGCACTACCACATCCGTCTGTCAAGCAGATGATCACAAAGCAAGCTTGAAGCATCCTTGTTTTGCCGTGAAGCTGTAGTTGTTTGGTCCGTCGGCAGGCATACAACCCTTCAGTTGCACGCTCGCAGCAGACGTGAACCTCTAAAGTTTGCTATCAATAGTTACATAGCAAATGTAAGGCAAAAACAGGGTGCGAAAAAGCCGCGGTGAGACCCGGACTTTGGGCCATCGGAACTGGAGAACTCGTTGGCACTCGGTACGCTATCCCTTTGCATCTTGAAACTTTGATTCAATACATATTGTTGAATCTGGCAAGACAGAAAGGCAAATCTTGATGTTGGTGGTATCTTGATGTTCAAACATCAGAACACTATCGAAGTTCAATTTAGCACGCGCCGCCCATTCCTAATCCAAGTATTCATCATGCGGCACCTGTTGAAACAAATAGCAGCACGAGAGGAGTTGGTTTGACGTTGACCCGGGTCCCTGGAGACCGCGGAGCTTTGCTTTGACCGTTTGTGCGCAAAGAATTTTTTTCAGCCAAACCAAGGATACCTTGCAATAGAGGACAATTAATATGACAAATATTGCGAATTAGTTTAACGGATAATGAACGTTTTGCCGTTACCGGACACACGGACACACACACACACACACACACGGACATGGGCAATCCTAGGGGGCGGGGCCCCCCGAACGCGCTTCGCGCTGGGGCCCCGCCCAAAAAAATATATATAACTATTATAATTATAACATGTTGTCATCAGCGTACAGCTTTATGCTATAAGCATCCTTGATTCATGCTCGGGTCTGTTCATTGTATTACATTGACTATAACACACGTAGTAGGAGCCTCGTGTTTCAGTACATATCGCGTGGCTAACGAAACGGGCACTCTAACAAAACAACACTCTAACAAAATTACATGCAGTTCACGTCTTCCTATCAAGCTAGTCTCCCCTCTATTCACGTCATACCTGTTGATACCGATAAATGCTATAAGTGAACAGTATCCAGATGGCCACCAGCAACGCCATAATGATGGGCAGCAAGAGCTGCACCGCCAGGTTGTGCGCGAAGCCCCAGCTTGGCACCAGGCAGGTGGGCTCCAGGGAATCCATCTCGAAAGAAAGAATGCTCGACAAGCTCATCACTTGGTACAGCTGCATTGAGGTGATAAGCGAGGGACCGCTACAATTTGCTTGCTGGTGTCAACTACCATATAGGCACGTAACAGCAGTGCAATCAAGCACGTGTCCAGTAGCAAGTTGATGGGGCCTGACAAACAAGGGCTAACCAACCATCCACGCATCCTGGTGCCACTGCGTGTCTACCCTGCCACGGTATATATGCAGCCGTCACAGCGTGACCGTATGCTTAGTAGTATGCGCCCACCGTGGGGTGCGTTAAACCAATAAAGGCACGGAAGCAAGCAGGACGACATTACACATATTGTATGTGTCTGAAGATCGTAAGTGATCGAAACGGCACGAATGAATAGAATGAACGCCCGCCCGCCAGCGGCGCGCGTACCCGGGGCGGCCAGTTGAGCGAAAACCCCACGATGATGGACATCAGCTGACAAAAGTTGACCACAATCATCAGGTTCTCGACGGCGCGTGCAAACCAGAGGTTGATCAGAATCCAGAGAAGAGCAAGAACGACGAGGTAGCCAACCACCTTGATGGCCTCACCAGGGCATGAGACGCAGTTGCCCAAGAACCTGGTGGCACAATCGTCATGCATCACAACAAAAGGTAGGGAAGGCGTCGCGCCGATCGATAGCGGTTTTGAGGCAGCGATGACTGAGCGATCGGTCCGTGGGGACGTCCTTCACTAACGACCAGCAAGCAATTATGCACATGAATGTACAGCTACCCATGGCGAAGAAACGATCAAATGCTGTAAAATTATATGTAGTTGATATTATTTGTAATAGTTTTATTATTAGCATTAATGTTATCAACCTATTGCTCGTTGTTATTTCTTTGATATGATTTTATCATTATTGTTGTATTATTTTATTATTGACATTATAATTATTTTATAATTTGTACTACTTTATTCATAATTGTATATTTACCTCCCTAGTGTATGCATGCAAGAACACAAGCAACGTGCTCGATGGTATAGCTGATGTATGCGGTCTGGACCCACGCAGTCGACGCACCCCTTTGCTGTACCTGAAATATCCGTGGTCACAGTAGAAACACATCCGACCCCGGTAGCCCGGCTTGCAGGTGAAGTTTCCGGTGCAGACGCTGGAAGGGTTGCAGCGATACATGATGAACGGTGCGTCGCGCTCGGCGTAGAAGCCGGGAAGGGGCGATGGCATCCTTGTTCCGCCAGAGCACTTGCCGTTATCGGGGCAAACCTCACAGGGCAGGCCCGGAAGACCCTCCTTGTTGTAGAAGCCAATCTGTATGGCAACACGTGCACGTACGTAGCACCCGCGCATGGCAAAATTTACGTAGTAATGTCAATGGATAAACCCAGAGGAACCTTGCTTTCGCCGGCGGTACCACGTGCGCCGCCAAGCATATGCATGTCAGAGCACGTTGGTACGGCGGGCAGGTAATCGGAATGACCGAAGTACTGCATCGGACAAACATTGGCAGTACGAAAATCGATGACATCATACATCAGTCACATTCGCCACACGCAGCAAGCGGCCCTGCTGGTGTCATTAGTGGCGTGGCATCAATGTCCCGACAGATGCGTCTAATGAGTCACTACCTGGCAAACGCAGTCGGTAAGGTTAGTGGAGCCCCTCTGGATTGTGAGCGTGTTGGCCGGACAGGCGAGGCACGTGGGCATGGCGGAGCTGTTTGCGAAGTAGTCCCTGGGGCACAGTTCGCAGCTCGTGCGACCTGAGAACTCCTGGAAGCTGCCTGAGGTTGGGGCGTTCGCCAGCCAATATTTGTTTCAATAATGTGTGTGGTGTTGTACGTCATAGCCAGTGCGCGGATCCTGGTATATGTTGCGCTAGCTTATTTATTTCACGGTGTATATGCGGACACGCACGCACTCTATGTTGTCACAAATATTCCTTAATTCGTGGCACATTTGCCGCCATTATCAGTTTATTGGCGCCCCAGCCAGCAGGTGGGTGTCCCAAGAGGTTTCGGCGGGACACATATTAATTAGTGCCGCGCGCTGAACATACCCGGGCTACACTCAATGCAAGGCTCGAAGTCATCTTCACCCCGGTAGGTTCCAGGCTGGCACACGGGCGCGTAGCGGTTAGGCTGGGGAAGAAGGAGGGGACGTGTTGCGGCGCTCAGAGGCAGCACCAGGGAGGGCTTGTACGAACGCCTCAAATTATCCCACATCTCGTACGTCTGAAGAGTCAATGTGGCATACCCCTGGTTCTGGCGGAATCTGCAAGCACAGAATGATTCCGTCAGTGATACATTGATCATGATAATAATGATAATATCTGGGCCCGAGCTATCTGGGCCTGTTGGCACACCCGGTCGGGGTACGGGTCCACCTTGTACCGGTTATAGAATATGATACTTATATCCGGGTAATAATAACTATTATCATACAATTATTATAATAATTACATAATTTATTCATAATACCAGGATTTTAATTGTGTGACTTACTGTAACAACGAATAGTAACAATATCCAATCCCGCATACGGACACCGTCGGTGACGCTAGCTCTGCTCCGTTTGAACCGAACACGCACGCACGCATACACGTATAACTATGTGCGTGGTTAATTATAAGTTGGAGTTCGTACAACCAACCTGTCGAAACTGACGGAGCCGAAGAACGTTTCCAAGTTGACAGTCGAGAGGGCTGCGAGGAGTCGGTCATGTCCTCGGTTGTCGTTGTCGGTGCAGGTGATAGCGCCCCGGGTGAACATCAACACGGTCGGGTCCGCCAGAGCCGCGGGGCTCAGGACGCAGCTCTTGAAGAGGTCCGACAGCACCGTCTGGAGCACGTAACCCGTGGCGGAGGCGGCTGCGGTCCGTCCGCCGCCGTGCATGCGTACATGAAACCGCAAAGTTGATCAAGTGCGCTTTTGTGCCTCGTGTTATTACAACAGGCATAACCGGTACCGTACATGTCCGTTCTCATACAAACGTTGGTACATGTCTTCAAGCAAGTCGTCATAGAAGTCGTAGCTAGGCAACATGGCAACCTATCTAGGCGCGCCTTGCACAGTAAACACCTGCGACGTATGAAACATACATACTAGCAGGGTCCCCTGCCCTGTACCTTGAAGTCATAAGCAGTTAACGATAGTCAAGCATGGTGAGGCACGTTGGAAAACTATTTACAGAAACTCCTTGCCCTTGCATGCCTACATACCCGCGGCGAACTGGTTCGCGTGCTGCCCGTACAGCATGGTGTACTTGAAGTCGTACGATATGGCCTGGCCCCAGAAGGCATCCGAGCGCTCCACATCCGGTGCCCAGTGCGCGAACGAAAACACAGCGGTCGATATGTTCCCCAGGCCGTCATTCCAAGCTCTACATGCATACATACATGCATTACAGCTGCGGTTTAAGGCCCCGGGTTCGATTCCTAGGATGCCCCCGATCGACATTGTTCGGGAGCGTGAAATATATAATGACTAGCTGCTGAGATGTGAAGTAGTTGCGTGAGATGACAGTTGATTGATCGAGATACGCACGCTAGATTATTGGTGGCGATGGCTGAACCCTTTGTGCTACATACGGATGTGCGGGTGAAAGCGGTGGGATCCTTAGCTGGCAGTATTAACGAACCGCCTTGGACCCTTGGTTCACTCGTATGGCGTAGGTGCGATGTGATGATAAATGCATAGCTATCGAACAGAAGAGTGTTAATCGTGCGTGCCTTGTTTCTCGCACACCAAAAGACATGGCCCGCGGGGTCGGTCCACTGTATCATTAGAAAAAAACATATGTATTAAGTTGTGCGTACGTGCCTACCTGTCGTAAGCGCCGTTCGAGAAGACGAGTGCCTTCAGTGGCTTGCGTCGCGCATGTATCATCGCCGCCGCCAGGCTGCTCTCCACGGACAGGCCGCACATGATGAGCGCCTCGACGGGAGAGGCCGTCAGTTGGTCTATAAGGCCCGAAATGGTGGATCGGCTGCTGTCGGAGTAGCGCAGCTCAAGACCCACGGTGAGCATGTGCTGGCGTGCCTGGGTCATCACCCCCTGACAGGCGCTTGTGAGCTCCAAGACATCGTCCCTGTAAATGACTGCCAACTTGTAGATGCCTTTGGATCGAAATTCTGTGGGAGACAAAGATGGTTAGATAGGGTTAATTACATGTATGGATGAATACGGAGCCGCGCGCCCGGGGTACGTGCGGTTGTTTATGTTATCGTGGTACATGACGCCTACCGGAAAACAGCTCGCCCGAAAAGCCGGCGTTGTCCGTGGCCATCCCTGTACATACGTTTGTGCAACAAATGCGTGTCAGCAGACAATCGCCCCCAGGCGGAAGTAAAGCAAATGACGTGTGCGTGTGACCAGCCACTGCACGCCGCCATCAGCTGCTGCGGAGTGCCTAATTAAACAGACATGTAAAAAGGAGCCGTAATCGGTACGTGTGGCTCGGCTTCTTCCACGAATGTTCAAGGTATCCTCATTGGCCTTACAGCACGACCGACGACGTACACGAAAGCAATCATCTCACCGAAAACGCTGCGTAGGTTTCGTGCATACACTCTCGCGGATCCGGCACAGCAGTGGAAGTTAAGGCGGTCTGCGGCGTCCACCTGCACCGCCTCTGCGTCCGCGAACGCCGGAGAAGCCCCCAGCACGAAATGGACCCGCGACACCGTCAGGAGGGTATCGATGGCAGCCTCATGGCCGGCCGCCGTGCTGTTGTCGTCCAACACTGTGAGCTGCACAGCGTAACGTCGCGAGGTGCCATTGATGTCCTTAATGACCAGACCACCCATGGAGGTCACCGCTTGTTCCCACATCTTGTATCCTGCGCCCGGAACGAAAGGAACACGCATACGCAGATAGAGCCCGTGGCATACATGTAGCTCTAGGCTGAGGTAAAATGAATCATAGCCAAGCAAAACATTTTAGTGGACGCGAGTCCAAGATCGCCCTCGCTCTCGACAACTCTTGAAAATATTCAGCGGAAGTAATAATAAGACACACGTGGGATCAACCTTCCGGGTGGCCATCCATTCCGCCTTGTCCCTTTGAGCTGTCGATTTGATAAATACAAAATTCAAAGTGAACGAGCGTGACATGAAAAGTAGTTAACGTAACTTAATATGTAAATGTATGCACTACGTTATTTATCTCTTAGCAAAGCCGTAATGCGGCAGCGCTGCAGTGAGGTCGCATATGTGTCGTAACGGAAGTCGTTGGGTTGCTTGTAATCCGATCGCGGCCGAACTGTTACGCTTGCCTTTCACAGCGTCAGCCCATTCCGAAAACTGTCCTGATAAGCTCGTGGATACGCCAATCTGTGGTTGTCAACACAAATAGAATGTCGTGAGCGTACAGCAGCATGGACGACAAGGACCGACGCGTGATAGTCGCTTGCCTGGAAAGTACCAGCCACAGTATTTTGTGAATCTGCAGATTGATACAATGTCATTATCGTTAATATGTGCAACATAAAGTTCGTACGCGCCCTCACACGGGTGGCGGTAACATAGGTCATTCTGCAGAAAATTACAAAGTTAGCATTTAGTAATGTAGGAAAGAGTATTATGTTTATTGTGTATGTTGATAAATAGTAAGCATGTCGCAGAACGAGCGCCAAGCAAGGCTTGGCCTGTGCCAATCCCTGGCCTGCTGTGAGCAATTATTATTGGCCTGCATGCCTCTCGGCCCGTGATACCACAAGCAAATTCATGCCTTAGATGCAATGATTGCATTTCTCGCATGTATAATATCGAAAAGCAGCGCTTTACAAACTACATGTACGCCCTGCAGATAGTAACTAGCTCTATAGTTCCTTGTTTCCTAATGGTGTTGATCTTGAAATTTTACTGACTTCTTGTTCATCGGCAAGAGGTAGGTCGGCTTTCTCAAGCACAAATTAGGAAACGTACAGCCCATGGTTTCATCACCTATTCACGGCATTCATTACACACTACCGCTTTGTTCGATGACATGCATTTCAGGAGACCAAGTCTTTTACACGATAAGGACTTCAGCCGGGTGGCTTTCGTCACATGTATCTTCGAGGGTATTCGCCTGCAGCAAGGCGGCATAATACAAATGTCAAAACATTATGGCAGCTTTAAAATGATCAATTATTCAACATACAAGTGACTTGGAAGCATCAGTATTCATGTCTTCTGAAGCAACGTGGCCAGCCCACAAGGGCCCACATCACTTGCCAATTGCATAGGCTCAAGCTGAGGGACCTCAAATTATATTACAATCTCAAGGAACTTTTTACCACATGGTCCGTGTTTATCACTTTACGTAAAGTCGCTCGTCGCGTCGCGTCAACGGTTCCGTGAGACGCTCGTGAGAGCACCCGGTGAGGAGGTCTGCGTTTGCCATTATCCTTAAGACCAATGCGGTCATGTCCGCCCGGATTTGCTTGTAACAGGCGTCGATGCCTCGGGCTCCAAGCGCCGTCGCATCCCGAAGCCGCTGCTACGTTCATTTCCCATGTGCATTGGAGATGTCGAGAATCGCTGCAAGTTTTATTTTCAGCTTGGCAGCTGCCTGCTGGCTGACCTCGGCACGCGTCAACGGGCAAGAGGGCGACACAAGCATCTTGACTCTCAGAGGGGAGGGGCCCGCGGAAACCCAGTTGCCAATGCTCCAAGTGGGTGCGACGTGACCACTCATCACGCGCTGTCTGTTTGAGGTCTAATTGGCAGCATCCGACAAAATTGATCACCGGGAAGACAACGTTCTGTGTCGTACTGCGTTGCAGGCTTTCCACATGTTTAAAGACAGCATGGGCGTGCCAGTGCAAGTGTTCTATCGCAACACCAGCTCCCCAGCCGCAGCTGCCAGTCTGGCCGCTGACGCCGGCAACCAACCGCCGAGCGGCAGCAGCAGCAGCGCCGGGGCGCTGCAGGTGGGCCTACGTGTGTGCACGTCGCGCGCGTCGTCTACACGCCGTGACCACGTGTGGTCCGGGACATGCCCGCGAAAGCTGCCCTCTAAGCCCCCCAAAGCATCGTTTCCATTTTACCAGCTTGAGCTTTCACGCTTCAGCATCGTTTCTATTTTACTACTTGTGCTTTCACGCTCGGCTGTAAGGCTGACGCCATGTTTGCCTGTTTGCCTGCCCGCCTGTTGCTTGTTTTGAGCTGTGACCATTGTCGTCGATCGACTCGACAACCAACTTAGCCGTGCACTTGCAGACGGAGGCTGCGGGCTCACAATCACACTTTGCTTCTCGTCCTCACTCCCGCAGTTCGCCATCTCAGAGCGTCCCCTGACCGCCGCCCAGCGAGCAAACTTCTCGGTGGCCAGCGGGACTGCAGCAGGGCATTCGGTGCACTTTCCGCTCTTCGTCAACGTGTACGGCCTCTTTCACAACGTGCCGGGTACGGATGGCTACGGAACGCAACCGTCACATGCATGGAGTGAACTGAATGCATTGTGTGAGGGCACGAGTAGGAGTATCCGGGCTTTCAAAAATGAACACAGTCCGCGCGGTGCGGTTCGTTGCAGGCAACGTGCAGACGCCCATCAACATCACTGCCTGCTTGATGGCACGGATCCTGAAGGGGGTGAGTTTAGAATTGCAACCCGCCCGCCCGCCCGGGGGTGAGTGCGCGCGGCGACTTGTGTTTCAATTACCGTAGCCAGCTAGCTCTCAAGCCCAGCGCTGGCTTTTCGGCGGGTATCAGGGTTAATGTAACCGTTACAAGGTGGACCCGTATCCCGATCAGGGTTGCTATCAGCTGGGTACGAACCGACAGGGCGGTACCGTTGGTGACCTCGTCCGTCTTCGATCCCTGCCTCCTTTCTGCCGGGCCGCACTTCCCCCACAGGAGATTTCCTATTGGACCAACCCGGACCTTCTGGAAAAAAACCCAAACTTCTACAAGGTACGCAGGCCAGTGAGACAGCGCCTCATGAGTGCGTGATAGATGACCCGATGATGCTGAGGTTGCTGACCCAATTCAGACGATGCCGAACCAGTGCCTGGGTGACTTCATGCATGGCAGCATCACAGGGTGGTTCCCTGGTAGAGTGGGCACGGGGAGTGTTTCGGTGCGCTTGTGGAGCCTGTCCGGTGCGCCGTGGTGGCGCAGTTTCGTTTATGCAGTGTATGGTGAGGAAGCTTTGGCTGTCACCGATGACCCGCGGGGTCCAGTAGTGTAACCTCCTTGGTAATAATATCAATGAATGCAGCGGTTACGTACCAAGCATTGTTGTTTGTCCAGATGAAATACATCCTGTACGGCGCCGTGCCTCATACGGCGCCGTACACGTCGATGACAGTACAAGAAGTCGGCGCTCGACGGGTCGACCCGCCGGCGAGGCCCCGCCGTTTACCGTTTCGGCGCTGACATTCCCTTGCATGTCGCTAACTCCCCGCAACCTGCTCATCAACAGGCTGCAACTGGCTCGTACCAGATTGTCGTACTGGTGGACTCAGCCACCTCCGGAGCCACCCTTGCCGTGCTCAGCTGGCTCGCCGCCGCATGCCCGTCCGTACCCGTCACGTACGCCAGCCTGCGGAGCGACGCGCTCGCGGTCGGGTCCAACTTGGTCGCCAAGCTGCTTTCGACGCCGTACTCGTTGGGCTGGGCCATGGCGTCCGTGGGTCATGCGGCATCGCTTCCTGAGCTGGCGGTAGAGACGGGCATCCCTGGACAGTTCGTAGTCACCGGCGGATCCAATGCGACCGCCATGTACCAAAGACTCGCCGCCACAGTGCCAACGAGTGAGCTAACGAGCCCAGCTAGCTAAGGGGGTGGCTAGGGGTCCACCTTGTAACGGTTACGTTCATGAGGAGGTGGCTAGGGAGTGGCTGCTAAGGTGCTGATGGGGCGATCACCATGTTCCACCAAACAAAGTCGGCCTGTTGCGTGCTTCAATTATGCATGCAACACACGCTTACGTGGGCTGTTTTCAATAGTAACCGTTACAAGGTGGACCTGAGTCTCTGGCTGTTGTCAGGGACGTGCGCGCATCCTTTTACACAGTAGTAGTAGTGCTGGCATGGTCCACGAACATACCGTACAACATGATTTTCGCATGGTCCACTACTGTTTCCTCGTCAGTAGGGGGCGATGAGATCCGGGTTTGCACAGAACAGGGTTTAAATCCTGCTCTTGATTGTCCTCCTCCCATCCTTCCATGCCACACACACACACGCGCGCGCAGCCCTGACCGGCGACTACAGCTCCGTCTCCGTGTCCGCCCTCCCTGCCGCCGACGTGGCGCCCATCCTCACCGTCGCCTACCTCATCACCCGGAGCACCTGGAGCCAGACCGATGCGGAGGCGCAGCGGGGGGAGGCGGTACGGGCGCTGTGCAGGTTCTTCCTCAGCGACCCCATTGCTTCGAGTACGACCGGCGTGATCACCAAGCACGGCATGCTACCGCTCGGAAGCACCACCATCACAGCCATTGCGTGAGTAAGAAATCGTTTTTGTGGGATGGGAACGGTGTGGGTAATGAATTTACGGTATCTGGTGAAACACAAATGGGCTGGCCTGGGCTAGTTGATCTGACTGCCGCCTTGATTACCGGAGATGTGCCGTAGCGACGCAGATAGATAGGCTGCGTGACTTGGCTGCTGGTCTCCGCTGCTGCGCGGTCGGTCAAAGAGGCTGGTAACCCTCATATATGCATTCTTGGTCGTACAAGCATGACTGGAAAATCAGTGTGTATGTGGTGCCTCCCTCGCCCCCGCTGGCGGCTGCTCCGTGGCGCCATCCATCCATCCAACAGATCGGCATCCAGCACGGCATTCACCACGCTGCCGTCTGCCGTACGGTACGACTTCATCGACGGCAACGGAGAAAATGGTGGGTTGCGCACCACCCACCCTTCCTCCGCCGTACATCACAACTCGTCGCATCCGCCCATATCTTGTTTCTACCGTACCCGGAAGTTCTTGCTTTGACGAAGGTTAGTGCGGTGTCATCAGTTACTGGCAGCAGCTAACTTTATGTGATGTGTATTGTTGCACTGTACTACAGTTTTGACTCCAACCCGGTCGTCGTACGAGGTGTTGTCCTTCCAGGAAGTCGACAGCCAGGTACGTACGACACCGTGCGAGCCCGCAGGGCCACATTCAAACAGTTCAAATGGCGAACACCTCATGCGATGCACGCCACAGGAGGTGACAAACAATTAAAACTGCTTTCGGTCACAATAATGTATGTTAATGTGAAGATCGAGCAAGCAAAGCTTTAGGGGCTGAACTACTCTTGCGGCGCGTTTGGGCCCTGCTGGCCTGTGGCCACGCCTCGGCTGTTGGTCCCCCCCTTTTGTCAATAAAGACAACGAAGTCGCGAAACAATCACCGATTGCGTAGTGGTTGTCCGGTTGGCTGACGCCGCCGTTGGTCCCCCCTCCGGTAGCTGGCGCCCACCCCGGCACTCAGAGCACGCAGACACGCTTCATTCCAAACCAGCCACCGCCGCCGGTCGTGCACCAACCGGCCACATGTATGGCCTCGCGGGCGCGACACGCGCCGTCACCTCCCGCCCGCCTGCCCGTCCGCCCGCCCTGCCGCAACATACACCCCAACGGGCGAGCTCACAGCCTGTGTCAGACCGCTTTGACACTCGATGGACACACACACACACACACGCGCCCTGGCTGCATTCCTAAACACACGCGCCCTGGCTGCCTGCTGCCTGCCTACCGCCCCTGGCTGCCTGCTGCCTGCTGCCTGCTGCCTACCTACCTACTGCCCCCAGATCACCTCCTTGAAGCAGCACGTGGGCAGGGGTGCCGCGCGCGTGCTCCGAGGCGCCGGCAGCTCCGCCGTGGCGCTGTTCGTGTGGCGGTGCTTCTCGGACATCAAGGCGCGCTCCACCAGCCCCATGCACCTGGTGTACAGGGCCGCGGGCTCGGGCGCGGGGCAGAGCGAGGTGGTGGCCAAGGAGACGCGGTACCAGGCCGCCGTGGACTTTGGGATATCCGACACGCCGATGCCGGATGCCCTGTACGCGGACCTCACCACCACGGCAAGGACGACGATGGTGCACGTTCCCCTGCTGCTCACGGTGCGGTCGGTGCATGGAAGGCTGAGCAATGCACGTTATGTATGGGAAATGCGGCGGTATGTGACATGTGTGTATGTGGTGTACGGGCGGGTACCCTGGGCGGTACTCAGGGCGTGCTTAGCGAGGCCGGGAGGCCGCACGATGTTACTGTTTGAAAAAAGAGCGACCGGAGGCAATCTATCTACGAGTTGAGCCAGTCTGAATGCGGGTCGCTTGCCTACCTTTGCCATTACCGGAGTGGCCGTAAGACCCTTTGAATGATGAGAGCCGTCCGTGCGTACCGTGCTGCGCCGTACTTATCGTACCCATCGTACACACCCAGCGTGAAGAGGTGACCACTTGTGCTGCTCCTGAATCTGGCACGCGTACCGTTCTGTTGAAATGCGCACGGCTTTCGCCCCGACTACTGCGCACCACGCACCACGGCTGCTGCAGGCGATGACCTTCTACGTCAACATCCCCTCCACCATCCTGTTGGCACGGCAGCTCAAGCTCAGTCCATGCACGCTTGCCAAGATCATGCAGGTGTGTTCGTAGGCAGGCAGAGCAGGAGTGAGGGAAACACATCATGCAGGTATATGTGTGTTTGTGTAAGGTTATGCCTAACAACGTACGGCAGAGCGGTGACTCGTGTTTCCCACTATCGACGTGTTTGGCGGTTATGTACGGCAATACGGTGTCACCGCATGATCCTCACCTACTGGGGCTACGAAGCAGTCACGCACCAAGCAATCACTAACCCGCCAGCATACATGTCATGGAGTCCCAACCACCAACCGCCGCCAACCACCAACCCGCCATGCACTCACCGCTCCAGGGCGACATCACCGCCTGGTCCCACCCGGACATTACAGCGGACGCGGGTTTCTCATTGCCCAACAAGACCATCACCGTCTTCTATCGCAACGCCAGCTCCGGTACTACCGCGATCATCTCAGCCTACTTGGCAGCCAACTGTCCCGGTGAGCGATTCGTTTAGTTCCGTTGCAATTACCGTAATGTCCGTCCGCGCCCCTCCCCGTGGTGCGGGCATACAAGGGGTGACTGAGCTACCCCGCAGTTCCCCACCCAACCCCTTAACACTTGCCAGACTCCAGCCGGCGTACTGTTCTTATCACTGATTATTATTCCGTCCGCCCCCAAGCCCCGCCCCATCCCCCGCCCCCGCGCTGTACCTCGTCCACGTACCTTCCGTACTGCGTGTACGACAACTGACCAAACACGTACGTCCGATGCCCGAACTGACAGCCGACGTGACTACCCACGCACACAGACTGGCGCCTTGGCTCTGGCACCTTGCTGACGGGCTGGCCGGCGGCGGCCGTGCCGGTTGCGACCGGTCTCCGCATGGCGGCCTCCTTGGGGCCCACCCCCTGGTCCATCGGGTACATGGACACGGGGAACGGCCGGGTGGCCTCAGCGGTGGAGGTTGCAGTGCTGAACAAGGCGGGCAATTACGTCACTTCGGCGGTGCGTCACTACTTGGGCGGTCGGGGCAGATCAAGGCGTGGTCCTTATCAACCCCGCATCTTCGTCGTGTCTTGAATGAATGAATGAATGAATGAATGAATGAATGAATGAATGAATGAATGAATGAATGAATGAATGAATGAATGAATGAATGAATGAACGTACGTTGCAGCGGACCTCGAAAGGGGATCAAACCGTGCCTTGCTTGCCTGGTCAAGCCACCACCGCAGCCACAGCCTTTTTTGCCGTCCTGCGCGCGGAGGACCACCAGTGAACGCGCCTTGCCTCCTGCCCTCCGCGCCCCGCCTCTGTTGCCTCTACCTGCAACGAACCTGTGCGCGCCGCCCATGCGGCCCATCGGGGATGGCCCCACATATCCCCGACATCAAGACTGGAGACGTGGCCGCCGCGGCCGCCTCTCTGCTCCGCTCGGACTCCTGGCCCAGGACCCCCACGCAGCCCTTCTCCGCCGTCTCCGTGCTCAACCAGCCGGGCGCCACCACCTTCCCCATCGTGGCCATGCCCTTCATGTTCGTGCGCACCGACCTCACGGACCGAGGCGACGCGGGGGCGCTGCTCGAGGCCCTGGTCACGTTCGTGCTCAGCAAAGACTACCAGGTGGGCCCCCCCTGCCACGCCTCCATTCTTGACAATTTGCTTGGTACGTGAGAGCGGCTGCTTTGATTGGCTGGGTCTTTCTCTCGCTGCGGCACAGCATGCAGCCGTACGTGCCGCCGTACATTCTGCGTCCTGCCAACACATGCGGGTTGCACGCTTGGGCCAGGGCGTGGACCACAACCCGCCCGTACACCGATTGGCCCCTGCTCGTCGCGCCACTCGCTCATCTGCGGAGTGAGGGGCCATCCGTACATCCGTACACACCGCCCCGCAGGACGCCATCGCGTCGAGCAGCGGCCACGCGCCCCTCCCCGAAGATGTACGGCAATACACCCTGGAGCGGGTGCTCCCGCTGATCCTGACGGACACGCGGGCCGTCACCTGGACCTTCGAGGGCGACAGCGTGCTGCCGGCAGGTGGGTGGCTGGGTGGGTGGGTGGGTGGCTGGCTGCTGGGTGCTGGCTGGCCGCACGACGGGCTGGGGGCGCGCGCGTGTGAGGCGAGCAGGGCCGGACTGGGCGGGGTCCCTTGGCCGGTAAGGCGTGCCTTCTCCTTTCGGGCGGTCGCCGCCGCACGGCGGGGGTGAGGGGGCGCGGGCTTCTCATCGTGCCCCTCCCGAGTTGTGCGTATGTGTGTGTGTGTGGGGGGGGGGGTATCGACGGGGGAGGCAGGGTTTGTCCAGTCTTCTGTCCCATGGTTCGTTCAGGGCCCCCAAAAGCGATCAACTCATTTGGATTGTGACGCCGCGGCGGTGTTACGGCGGCGGTACCACGCCGGCAGCACCACGCCCCACCCCCGCGCCCACGTGATAATCCCAAGCGTCAAGACCGACCCCAACCTAGCGCCTTGCCTGGATGGGGCCCCATCGCGGTCTTATCTTTGGACGCACGTGCCGCTGGACCGGTCTCGGAAGGAGCCCCCGCCCACCCGCACGTGCGCGCCCCCTCGTTCATTCACTTCAAGTGTGAGCCAAGCTGCAGCCGTCTAGGCGCCGATCCGCCACAACCGGGTGTTGTCCGGCCATTCCGCCCATCGCCGCCACCGACCACACATCCCCGGTGGACCGGCCCCCGACAGGCCGGGGCGGTGCCGACGGCGTCATCTCCTCCTTCGCCGGCAGCTTCGAGAGCACCGCCGCCGCCTTCTTCACCGACTTCCTCAGGGCCTACACCGCCGCCCAGCAGGCGCAGCTGCTCGTGGCGACCGGCAACGCCAGCAGCGCCAACGCCTCCGCCTCCGCCGCCTCCTCCGGCGCCACTGCCGGGGCCGCTGGGGCCGCTCATGAGCTCCAATCGGAGGTCGCCGGCCTGAAGAAGCAGGTGGCGATCCTGGAAGCGCTCGCGATCACGGCGATCTGTTTCGGCGTGGCGGGAATGTCGCTGGCCATGCTCGCCTCGTGCCGCGTGTTCGTGCGGTCCACGCTGCTGTTCGGCTTCGCGCCGCACGGCGGCGGCGGCGGCGGCGGCGGCGCCAGCTCCTCGGCGGTGCACCCCTCCGCCAACTCGTCCAAGTTCGGGGAGACCAGCAGCGTTCGGCGGCAGAAGTCCATGGGGAACATAAGTGACAACTCGTTGACGGGCGTCGACATCTGAGCCTGTAGGTACGTCGGGTCGTAGGCCCGACCAACCGACCAACCGACAGACCGACGGACAGGCCTGAGGGCCCGTGATGACCATGCCCTGTTGCTGACAAGTGGGTCCGCTGGGACATCGTCATTTGTACACTGGTTCTTCAAACGGCACTCAGCAGCCATCAGGCATCAGCACGCGGCCGATGTATCGTCCGTCGTGGTCGTCGCCGCCGCCGTCGTCGTCAGACGCATTCGTCGTGCGGCGCTGCTGCTGCTTAGTTTCGCGCTTGGCAGCTCGCGCCTGTCGCATGGCGCCGCGGGAGGGCGCCCGGAGTCTTACGTGAATTTAGAACGAACGCAATTTTAGTATTGCCTGGAACTTAATCTCCGAGCTGCGGTTGGGTTGTCTCTCTGTGGTTCTGTTCATCCTACGGTCCAAATAAACCCACGCGTGCTCCTTGCTCCTGGTACCGGCGCTGTGCGGGAACGCGTCCGTGGCAAGAGGCGTAATAAAACGCGGTCTGCGGGGCGCGCGGCTGGTGTATGCACAGGCCTGCTGACGGGGCCTGGATCTCCGGGGCAGCAGGCTTATCATCAAGGATGTTACAGCGGACCCCGCGGGTCATCGGTTGTCATATCCATGGGCAGGTCATGTCTATGTCCCGGTGAAGCTGCAGGTGCGGATAGATGCAGTCTGGGGACGATCCTGCTGTGATATCTCCTCGTGACGTGCCGCTGGCACAACTGAAGGCCCTGAAGGGGGTTCATTCTGTCATTTATTCATTCATTCATTTGGGAAGCCCAAGGCAGTTGCTTGCATGCGCATCGCCCGTGTGATGATGACTGGGGATGTTGACTCGCGCAGCAGCGAAGCGCGATGCACCACCACCGTTACAGCGCGTCGTGCAAATGGCCGGCACGGACGGACGGACGGACGGACGGACGCAGCCCCGCCTGCCTCAGCTCCAGTTGGTACCGTCATGTCCAGTAGTCATGCGCGGGCTCCGTCAGCCCAGTTCCCTCAGCCCAGTTCCCTCAGCCCAGCTCGGTCCAGCCCAGCTCGGTCCAGCCCGGCTGGGTCCAGCCCGGCTCCGTCAGCCCAGCTCCGTCCAGCCCCGCGCTCAGTCCATGACGGAGATGAGGTCTCGGAAGGCCTCCTTGGGCAGCTTCACATCTACCTGCGCCCCGCTGTCGTCCCGCGCCTGCACCCGCTGCGCGATGACCTCCCAATCGCCCCCCGCGAACAGTGACCCCACCACGTAGTCGTCCGTCAAGTCGATCTGCGACCAGGGAGGGGGGCGAGGGGGCGGCAATGCAGTTGGACTTGCTAGACATCATGTAACGGTTACAAATATATATTGGTTGGTTGTTACATGTTGTACAGGCCTTACGGCTATAAACATGTGTTCCCCCACAACGGTCATCCGTCAAAGGGCGCATCATGTAACGGTTACAAATATATATTGTGCGCGGTGCCGTACTGATGGATGGCCAGAGCAGGACTCCAGGTGAGTGAGGGCACATGTCAATCTGCATGGGAGGTGTGCGGCCGTACCCACCCTCCCTGGTCTCCGCAAGCACTCCGGCAATGACGAAGCGCAGTCGTCCCCCGCACGACCCCTTGGTTCGGTACCCGCCCAGGTAGACATTCTGCGCCACTACCCGTCCTGGTGACCTGCCCGACGTTCAATCTTCGATGCACCCCAGCGCAGCCGCTGAATGGTGCTTTGTCGGGAGGCGTGGGAGTTGTGAAGACATGACGGCCGAGCACCCGAATTAAACCGCACCCCAGCATCAGCCCACACCCACACACGCGCCGCCAACCTGCAATCGACACCCAGCCGCACCCACAGCTGCAGCACGAGGCACTCATCCCGTGGCGGCTCGCCCTCCCCCCGTGGCTTGCTTTTTGTTTCCAAACCCCCAAGGTCCCCCGACCTGCTGGATGTTGTTGTAGGTGATGAAGAAGATCTGGTCCTGGGGGTCCCGCAGCAGCATGGTGCCAGGCAGCTTTGCGTCCAGACGAACCTCCCACCAGCCGCCACGACCGTCCCGTACGAACACGTGGCCGTCGTAGTCCCGGCGGAAGTGCAGCTCGCGCCGGAGCTCGTCTGGCGGTGGTGCGGAGCGGCCCGGGGGGAGGGGTTGGGTGGGGAAAGGGATATAGCAGGGTGCACGCAGAAGGGGGTGGGTGCGCGTTGCAAGGGTGGAGAGCCGTCAGGTACAGGCCAGGCCAGGCCAGGCCAGGCCAGGCCAGGCAGCTGGCAGGCCAGGCCAGGCAGCTGGCAGGGCCGGCAAGATAACGGTTGCATGGATAAGAGGCTGTCCAGAATATGATGAGCAGCCTCGACGATGGCCGCCAGAAGCACCAGACCACCCGCACCACCAATAGCAGGAGCGTAGGGCTCAGGGCCCGGGGCGGGGAGCCGCGCGGCCCCGCCCGTAATTGTCCGGCTTTGGCGGCGGCGGGATTTTTTTGGCTTGTGGCGCCCCTGTTCCCTTTTTTCCCTGCCGCGTTTCCGTTCCGGGAAGCATAGGGGTTTAAGGGGTCGGTTTGCGGCTGCCTTGTCGCTGGCCCCGCGACCTCCCTGTTTGGCTGGCTCGTACTCACCCACGTCTGCCCGCTCCGAAGCCGACAGCCCGCCGTTGTCACTGCCGCCGCCGCTCCGGGACCCCACGAAGAAGCCCACAACACCGCCGACCGCCGCCGCCGCGCCCAGGCCGCCGAACTGCTGCAGCAGGCTCCTTCGGGAAATGCCCTGTCGGTCAGCAGCCCGTGGTTGGAGGCAGGGATGGTTGGAGGCAGGAGAGGGTGGAGGCAGGAGAGGGTGGAGGCAGGAGAGGGTGGAGGCAGGAGAGGGTGGAGGCAGGAGAGGGTGGAGGCAGGAGAGGGTGGAGGCAGGCGTGGGTGGAGGCAGGAGAGGGTGGAGGCAGAAGAAGGTGTGCTTAAGCAGAGGGCTCGGCAGCGCGGTCAGAAATCTTACAGTTGCGTCTCGAAAAGCGCGTGCCGCATGGGCTGGGTGTCGTACGCCTCTCTGTTGGCCAAGAGGCGGGGCAGTGTTAACTTACCGGGGGCGGTGGCGGAGGGGGAGGCGGTGGCTGGGGTATCCCTGCCTCGGTCTGGTAGACCGCTCGACACCGCATGCTGCGACCAACGGCTCGCGGACGCGCCCACGACGGCGAGCACTGCCTCCATGAACATGCTGACGTAGACGCGACGGTCTTTGAAGCCAACAGTGTCATCGGTGATATTTGTAAAGCACACAATGTCGAATAAGGAATTTTAGAAGCCTGCGAACTGTGGCAAGCTTTTCGACAGGCGGGGTAGTTGACCGCGCTGAAACAAGACAGCGACACGTACAATTAAGCTTAATGTTTTGAGAAGACTACGAATTCGACCGCAGATGGCTACGATAAAGCACAATCACTATTACGTCTATGCCAAATGGCCGCCGCCGTACCCATTGCAATCTAGAAGTTTTCATTCTCCATGGACTCCTTATTAGCTTTATTAGTCCGTTTGAGGCACCAGCTAACGAGTGTTACGGTCGTATGGTTACGGTCACGGAACCACGGACCTGCGGAACGGAAACCTTCCTTGCTGAAGTCGCTGTGACCATGCGTTAAATATACTTATCATCATATTGATATTGCATGTGCAAATTAGGTAATGCCGCACGAATACCCACCTGCTGTGCGCAATCGACCACCTGGCGCTAGACAGTGTTCCCGGACGCCAGCCATCAAGCATGGCGGCTGATCTTTGGTGCAGTTTCAATTCACATCACTCAATTATGCATCGTCGCATACGGCGACCTGCCACCCCGTCTTGGCCGGCTTGCGGCCCCGCGCAATGCTGCCTTGCGAGGTTGCGGCGCGCAACTCAATACCAGGCTAAGCCAATTACTGTGACTGCGTCCAGCTTCGGCGATGGCTCGCAGCCTGGTGCTCCCTCGACAGATCCAGATGTCATCGGCAACCAACTCAACCGCGCAGCAACCAACTCAACCGCTGCAGGACAGCCGGAGTCCGGCCCCTCCTCCTCGTCCGCGGCGCACTCCACGGCAGGTCAGCCAACCTCGTCACAAAGGGGCCGACAGACCTTCGAGCAGATGCAGCGCGAAGCCCGCGCAAAGCTCGGGGACTTGGTGCGGCAGCAACTGGAGGCGGAGCGGCAGGCGGCCGTCAACCCCGCACCTACCGGCCGGCCGACCCCGACAGCGGACACCTCCAGCCCCAGCAGTAGCAGCCCCAGCAGTAGCAGCCCCAGCAGTAGCAGCCCCAGCAGTAGCAGCACCAGCAGTAGCAGGGGCCACAGCGGCGATGGCGGGGGCGGCAGCAGCACGATCGATGTCACAGCTGTGTCAGTTCCCCGCGTGGGCCCCGGGGGTACCACCCCAGGGCAAGCGGGAACGCAAGCGCCCACGGCCACGGCCACCACGGCAGGTGCGCCTGCCGCCGATGCGGCAGCGAGTACGGCGTCAGCGGCAGCCGCCGCGTCGCTGCCGCCGCCGCCGCCGGCTGCTGACCCGGCCGACGTCGACAGTGTGGACGATTGGCAGCGCGTGAGGGACCGGTGGCGACAGTTTGTGGAGCGACCGTTGGAGCCGCCGCCGTCGCAGCAGCGGAGAGCCAAGGCGACCCATGGGTCAGTGGAGGGGACGGCGCCCGACCAAGAGGGCGGCGAGATCCGCCGCCGGGCGGGCGTGAGCCGGCTGCTGCAGCTGGCCTGTGTGGCCGCGTTCGCGGCGCAGTGGGCGCCCGTGGCGCAGGCTCTGCTGGCGGGCGGAGCGACGGGGACCGCGGCGGCGGCGACGTCAGGCAAGGACGTCGTACTGGCGCTGCTGGCAGCGAGCCCTCCCACGCCGCTGACGCTGGCCTGGCAGGCGGTGGGTGGCCCGACGTCGTTCTGGGGCCTTGCGACCCGCTTTCCCCGCAGGCCAGGGCTTCGCGACCTGGACAGTCTCACGATGAGCGGTTTCAACACATGTCGGCAACCTGCGCGGGCATTGGACTGCCAGAGGCGGCCCGCGGGAGCCCTGCCTCGGGCACATGATGATGCATGATAGACATTCATCCTGTACCCGTCGCCCAAACAATAGACCCAGCCACCGACCGACCCATACCCCCACACTGAGCGACGCAACCCGACCCGACCCGACCCGACCCGACTGCCTCAGGACCCGGTCAGCCTGGCGGCGGGCAACGTGGGCTGCCTGCTCACCAGCTCCCTGCTGCACAGCGGTCTGGTGTCGTTGGTGGTAGGTGGTTGGAGCGGTTGATAGTTGGCGGTTTGCGGTTAGCATGGGACGGGCTGGAGTTGGTGCGCATATGTACCTGTGGCCTTTGTGGTAGGCGCTGGGATGTTGGCGGGTGGTGCTGCCGAACGTCGGCTCCGGGGCTCCCGCGCCCCGGTGCCGTGTCTGTCTCTCCTGATGTCCCGGCAGAACCAACCGTGCCGTACTGCCGTACAACCCACGTGGTCCCCTTAGGTGTCGCTGTCCTCCCTGGACGAGACCCTGCCCTGGCTGGAGACCCTGGACGGCTTCGTGGTCATGCTGTTATCGTACGGCATGGCGGCCGTGGCGACGGGGCTGGCGCAGCTGTGTATCGGCGGGCAGTCCGCGGGCATCGCGGGCCTAGGTGAGAGCTGAGCTGCGCTCTTCCTCTTCCTCTTCCTCTCCCTCCACTCCCCTGCCTTTCCTTCCAACCTCCCCCTCGCCTCCCCTCGCCTACCCTCCTGCCCACCACGCGTAAACACGTAACCTACCGCGCCTCTTTTAATACACGTCGTCCCCTTCTTGGGGCCCTCCCCTGGCTCCACGGTCCTGCGAGGGGCGCACCGATATGAACATATACCGTACATGGCAGAAGGCCCCTCTGCCGCTGCTGCCGCATTCATCACTGTCCCCCGGACTGGCGGTTGCATTGTGGCTTCCTCGCTTCCAGGTTCTGGCCACCGTACAGCACCGTACACATCGCAGAGCGAGCGGGCTGCCCCTGCCTGAGGCTGAACGGGTCGCGTCCGCCGCGCTATGCGCTCTCCCTACCGCGCTCTGCCTACTGCTTCCGACACGGACACGGACCCCGCACCCCGCGCCCCGCGCACTCCATTGAACGCACCGCAGGCACCGCAGTGGGCATGGAGGTGGCGGTGGCGCTCCGTAACTGGCGCTACACGGGCACGCCGATGCCGCCCACAGGCCCCTGCATCGCGCTGCTGGTGGTGGCGGCGCTGATGGCCGCGTACCAGCCGCTCGTCGGCGTCTGGTGAGTGGCCGTACGTTCGTACGGATGAGTAAGCCGTGCGGTGTACGAAGGATATCCGGGGACGGGATGTGCGCCGAGTGGTGGCTGCACGGGAGCAGCGACGCCCATTCAGTGGGAAACCCTGGGGGATGAGGGAGCGGTGACGGGTTTGCTGTCGTAGAGTCGGGCGTGTGCCACACGATCGCAGATGTGTCGAGAGGGGCCGCTCGCCTGGGTTGGGTTGGGTTGGACTTGACGGGCCGTGGCGTGGTGTGCGTTACGACAGTAAGGCGCGTTGTGGGACGGGACGCAAGTAAGCGCTTCGCGGAATCCACACCCTAGAGCTCCGCCCTTTGGCCGGCACATCAACTCTTAAGAGCCATACCTCCACCGTGTCGATCGCCGCACATGTCATGTTCCCTAGCGTCATGTTCCCAATCACGCTCCCCGGCCTCCTCACCCGGAGCCCGCAGGGGCATCCTCGGCGGCGCACTGGGCGGCGCGCTGTCGTCCGTACTCGCGTACGACATCCTCTATGTGTTTCGCGTCGTCCTAGCGATCTCGATCCTCCTGGGGTTGGCCGCGTGGAACCTGCTGACGTGGCTGCCGGTCGCGCTGTGGCGGCTGGCAGCGGCCGCGGGCGCGCTGGTTTGGGGCACAGGAGTGGCCGTCGTACAGGCGCTGCGGCGGGTGTGATCGGCTGGGTGATTCGCACGTGTGAAATGAGAAGCCCACCCAGAACCGCCCAATCCCGCAAATGTGACTAACGCACCCGGAAAGTACAGACAGAGAGGAGGCGTTCAGGCATCATGAACCTTGGTGATGCGGGCTTATCGTCGGTTGATATACATTCAAGGGGACCTGGTCTGTGAGGACGGGTATGTGCAGCGCTGAAGCGCACGCGCTCAAGGGAACTTGCGGCCTGGCGGTAACCGACTCCCGGCGCCGTCCGGGGTCTGCCACGTCGGAGTACGGACGGTTATGTACGGCCCATACATGCCTGAAGTGAGAAGTACGGTGTGACATCACGTGCAGCTCGGCGCTTGGCCAGGCGGGCTGGCAGCCAGGCGACGCCCGCTGCCGTCACACTACCGTCGTTATGACCCTTTCGAGGGTGCCTGTGTAGGGATGCACACAGCCGCCCATCGCCAGTGGTGGTGGGTGGATGGATGCCCACAGGGGCGCAGTGGCGGGACTGGGAAACCGCCCGGGCATGCATGCCGGAGGATGGGGGGGGTGCGCGCAGGCGGCGCGAGCAGTGCGCGGTGTGGCGCATACATGTGCGGTGTGGAACACCGATGGTTGGGGATGAAGGAATGGGTTGTTCAAAGAATAATTGAATGTTTGGACGAGTGTTGCAGCGGAGCCCATACAGGGCCTGTCCGCCTACCTACCAGAGGTGAAGGGGCCCTGCGAATATCGGGCCAGGGTCCGTTGCGGGCTGTGGCGCTGCGGCCCCAGAAGCCAGGAGCAGGGTCATGTCGGTTCCGTACCGCGTAACCGTCGATTCCGTACCGCCCTCCTGCCATGGCCTGGCGCGAGATGCTGATTTTGCGGTGCTTGTGGTGGGGCCTGAGGTAGGGCCTACCAGACCTTCCCCCAGGGATGATCACCCGAACACATGCGCCCGCGATGCATTCCCCGTGGCTTTGTCTCATACATAGAGCCATGGGCGGTTTGACTTGCCGGATGCAGTGAGTGTGTGTTGTGTGGGCATTGGGCCGTCACCGATGACCCGCTGGGGTGCCATTACATGTGCTCCACGGAATTAGAACACAGGGCATCCCTCATCATCAACAACAGCTGGCCATCCAAATCAGCTGACCAACCAAAACAGTTGACCACCCAAACAAGCCGACCGCCCAAAAGAGTTGACCACCCAAATCAGCTGATTACCCAAACCAGCTGACCACCAAAATAATCACCAAGCCAGATCCGCGCAGCCACACATACACCGAGCTAACGCCACGATAACGATGTGGCTGCGGAGGGATGCAACCAAAGCGGTCCCGGGCGCGAGAAACATCTATCATCCAATCATGCACCGTCAGGACGTAAAACCTGCCCGCATGGACAGACAATCGGCGTTTCGCTGCCTGTGTCGGGGACCCCAGCCGCGAATAAAGTCGCGGCAGGCAAGGCAATCAAGTACGCTACCCGGTCAGGCAGCTGCTATCACGCACGCACGCCAATCCGAATGAAGCTGCGGCACCGGCGGCGCACGTGGTACGTCCCGCCCGAAGTCCCACAGATGGCGAGCGAGAGGGTCGGTCGGCCCTCCTCGCCCCGCCGCACCTGGCGACGCACGCACAGCCATGTACGACACCCAAACGTCACGTACGAACCCCAAAAAATCCAAAGAGCAGCAGCCTCCAGGAGGCCACGTTCGTCCACATACATCAAGCAGCAGTTACCATTTTTCACCAGGAGATCCTCGCTTGGCTTTTCCGTACTTTATTTGCAATAATGCGTGCTGCGCGAGCAGGCGCTTGGGCCGCCTTGGACCGGGGTCCGAGTCCGGGTCACTCCAGAGCCGGCCGGGACTGATCACCAAAGGGCGCTCCGTCTGCAGCGATGCTGAGCCCGTCCGTGCTCGCCCGGCTCAGCAGCTGACAAGGCATCCGCTCGGGCCAGCCCGCTGACCCGCCCGCCCGCTGGCCGGCCGGCCGGCCGGCCGGCCGGCCGGCGCCGCCGGCACAACAGTTGCCAGAGCACGGCGGCCAGGGGGACTGCGCGCGCGCGCGGTGCACCGACGCCCGCCTCAGAGCACCGCACCCCTGTACGGGGGCGCGTGCGAGGGTTCCGGAGCGCTCCGCCGGCTGCGGGGCACCTCAGAAGACGTCAGGCGACCCCCGACTGCTGTAGACCGGGGTTTGGCTCGCTCCTGGCGCACCGCGCGGCGAAATAAAGTCTCAGTTTTCGCCAAACACCAAGCTAAAAAAGAAGGTAAGCAAACGCACCCCCGGAGGACGGCGCGGGCGACCGCAAATAGATAAACATCCACGACCCGCCCGCCCGTACCCCCCGAGGGGCTCGGAGGAGGAGGCTACCCGCGGCGAGCCGGAGAGACAGACCTGGCGGGTGCCTTGAAACTAATGCCGGACAACCACAAACGCGACAAAAAACAATGCGCACCCACTGGGCGGGTGCGATTTTTTGCAGGGATTAAGGATTCCGCTGCAGCGAAGGGCTGGCCGTGTACGGTACGTACCGTCCTGTACATGCGAGAAACCGTAAGCAGTACTGCTGTACTTACCAGCCAAAGTGACAGAATACATAACCGCAGACGCAACGGTGGACTGGGGGAATAACCGAATAACCGCAAAACTACCACCGACTTCACGAGCCGCACAGGACGGCCCTGTCGGTCGTACAGGCCGTACAGGTTGCAGTAAAGGTTCGGCCACACACACTTACACTTACACACACACTTACACACACACATACATACATCGCGCATCAGACGGGATGAACGACCGACCGAACGGGGGGACAGTTCGCACATACCGTTCGCAAGGTAGGATCATACAATTCCGGCGGAGAATTCGCTCGAACTGTACATGTACGGAACATTGTACAACATGCAAAGTGTGGCAGGGCCGCACGCGGCGGGGTGGGTCGCTCATTGCTCTCCCGCGCGGGAACCCACGCCCGGCTATAAATTCCGTGGAAACGATGATGGCGCATGAGCCTCGCCTTCTGTGCGTGCCAGCTTATGATTTATTTTTGTGTTTCTGCACTCATTCGGAGAGTGCCGGGGTCCAGCCCAATCGATGGACCCTGATGCATGCCTGCACACAACACATGCTTTATTCGTCAAGGCGTGACATGCACCCAGGCTCCTGTCCCCTCCGTTCCCCTCAAATGGCGACCAAGCAACCTGCCGCATCCTCACCTCCGCTTTGGACTGGACTTGATATCCGCACTCGCTCACACTCGCCCTCGGACGGAGGCTCGCGCTCTCATCACGCGCACGCGCACTGAGGACTCCTCCTCACATCCATTTCAGTTCTCGCCCAGCCGTCCGGGACCACGCATGCCTGCTGATCATCGGCCCCCTACTCGCCCTCGCCCTCGCCCTCGCCCTCGCCCTCGCCCTCGCCCCGCCGCCGCCGCTGCGGCCTTGTTCCAAAAAAGTCAAAAAGGCCACCGACGACGACGGATGGGGTTTGGGGCAGGGTGGCTATCTTAAGATATAAATATATATTCGGCCGAATTTGATAGATACTTTCTCTCGGTGGGAAATGGGGTTTTAGATACTCATGGCCTCTCGCACGGGGAAAAGCCCCCTTTGAGTAGATACAAAGCCGGCAAAAGCTCCCGCCGACAGATACTTTCAGCACGATTGGGCAAGGAGTATCTCCGGCCGTAGATACTCTGCAAAATAAGATAGCCACCCTGGTTTGGGGCCAGCCAACACCCCCCGAAACCGCCAATCCAAAACCCACCCGAAGACTCCCCGACAACGAACAAGTCTGCCTGCAACGCTGCAAGCTGCAGCCCTACGTGCTATGCGAAGCGGAGACCGTGACTGCGCAGGCGCTAAGCAAAGTTCTTGAAGTGTGCGTCGCTCGATAGCTAAGTCGGGGGCCGGGCTGGCCGGCCTGTGCCGCCGACATCCGTGTCCCCGCGCTGGGAACAACAAGCAAGGAATCGTATCTGCAGTGCGCCAGTACCTCGAATCCCCCGATCAGTTCTGTACCTCGCCATGTCGCAACCTATCAATCAACCGTCAAGAATGCACAATCCACACCACACATCCACGCAAAGCAACACCCGCGCAACACGTCCGCGCCCATGCACGGCGGGCATGCGCGCATACACATACACACACACACACACACACACTCACACTCACTCAACAAATTTCGCTCCAGCAACGGCGGATGGGGAGTCCCAACACCGCTGCCATCAATCCTTATTACCATCGTCCCATGCATACACGGGAACGATGCGCATAGCAAGTTTTTGTCAGCGCGCCGACATACGGCTGCAGCGATCTGTGTTCGCCCGCCGTTGCCACTCACTGACATAGGGTACGGGTGCCGTATTGGGTTCCTAAAAGAAATTGACCAGTTCCTCTTCAAGTGCGATCCGCTCTTTTGACGCGGATAGATGGGGAAAGGGAAAGATTGTGGATTAGGTTGCAGCTGTTCCGGCATGGTCTACAGCTGTTCGACATGTCCTACAGCGGCAGCGGGCTGTGGGCAGTAGCTAGCTGGCTATCATCGCCGCGGCTGCAGCAGCAACAACAATAGCAACAACAGCAAGTGAAGAAGCAAACGCATATCGGGGGGAGTCAATCACCATCGTAATCAACATCACCCTCGATCCACGGCAGGTCACGGCGGACGCGGCCGCGACCCTCGGGTGGCGGCGGGTACCCGTACGGCAACATTGTACGGCATGAATTTATTCTGTGTGCCCGCCACATTTCGTAGCGCCTTCTAACATCCCCAGCAGCCCCCTTCCTGAACCTGGAGCCATGGGTTCCCCACCAATCCATCCATCCAAGCTGCGGTCGATGGGGGTCGTTGCAGGCCCTTGTTTATTTGGAGTCCCACAAGGGCCCACACCTACGAGTCCTACTACAGGAAAAAAAGCAGACAGGACAAGCCCTGGGAGAAGTGAAGGTTCCGGAGCCCGCAGCTTGCTCCCGCGCTGTACAGCGAAATTCAACTTCCCCCCCAGCTCGCTCAATCCAGGGTTCCCAGGATTGCGCTGCACCTGGCGGCGGCCCGCGCGACCGTAGCCGCCGCCGCTGACGCCGCCGTCGTACCCGCGCCGGCGGCAATGAGCGCTTTGGCGGCATGTGCGGCCTGAGGCCCGCTGTCCGTGGGCGAGTCCGTCGCGTCAGAGGTGCCCTGGCGGAGCTGCTGCCGTACAGCGTGCTCGATGGCCTGCAGGCTGGCGCAGATCTGCGAGAAGGTGGGACGGGCACGTGGGTCGGCTTGCCAGCAGCTGGAGCACAGGGCCCGGATGGGCGCCGGCGGCAGCGGAGGCGATGCCGCGGGCGCATCCGCCGCCGCCAGACCTGCGAGCGCCGCTGGTGCCGGCGGCGCCGCCGCCGATGATGAAGATGTCGTGCTGGCGGCGGTGATGGCGGATGTGGTTCCGGAGATGCCGCCGCTGGGGCCGGGGCCGCCGCTGCCGTCTGAAGGCCACTCGGGGGTCAGCGCGCCCGAGGACACGCCGCGTACGACGTCCCGTGCGGGGATACCGGTGTACGGCAGGGTGGCGGTGGCCATGTAGTACAGCGTCACGCCGAACGCGTACACTGTGAAGTGCACACATACACACACAGGGAGGGTGGTTTGGGTCGGGCGGGTCTCTTGTCTAAACACACAGGGAGGGCGGAAGGCGGGGCAGGCAGAGGGGCAGGCGCGTGAGGGAAGCTGCAAGTACGTCAAAGGAAACTGGACCGCGAGAAGCGACAGGCGTAACAATGTGCACGGTATATCCTACACCAGAATCCTACAGCACATGCTATGTAATACTGTATACCCCACGCACGGCATATGTACACCGCGTATACAATACTGTAGTGTAGTACCCACCATCACTGGGCTTGCCGACCACCCCGCACAACTGCTCCGGGGACCAGAACGGCAGCGCCGCCGCGTCCACACCGCCCGCGCCGCCGCCGTTGTTGCTGCGCCGGCCGCCGCCGCCCGAATCCGCCGCCGCCGCCGCCGCCACTGCTGTAAAAGCCGCCTCGTGGGCCCTGCTGCCCTCTGCCCCGCTCCCCGTCGTCGGCCCTCCACTCCCTCCGTCGGCCACCACCGCCGCCGGTTCCCTGGAGTCCTCCGGCTCCGCCCGGGGCAGTCCCGGCGGCTCGGGGCTCGGTATCATGTCCCCAGCGTCACCCAGGCATATCCGGGCGAGGCTGAAATTGGTGACCTGGGCGCTCGCACAATGGGATGCCGTACACATACCAGGGACAACACATCGGGCAAGAGGTCGGTCGTGGGAGGGCGTGTACAGGGGAGGGGGTTTCACGCTTGCACCGGAACCGGTCCGGCTGGTGCACCTATGGGACGATTTACCTCTGCGCACGGGGGGCACGGGGCACGGGGGGAGTTCGTTCCCCCTTGGCAGCGTTTCGTTAGAGAGGAGGAGGCAGTGGGCTTCCTTCGGCTGTCGCCGATGCCCAGGGTTGACAATACTCCTGAGACCGCGTGCCACGGCCTGAAACCGCGTGCCAGAGCCTTAGACCGCGTGCGACGGCCTGAGACCGCGTGCCACGGCCTGAGACCGCGTGCCAGGGCCTGAGTGCATTTAATGATTTAATCATAATTAGATGATCCTTTCATTTGTCCATCCATCCATCCATCCCATCCATCCAACCACCATCAAGCGTTTCTGCCACCCTACCGAAATATGAACGGAGATGCATGCGGGCCGATGCGGACGGAGTCAGCGCTGTCGTCTCGTTGCCGTACGTACCTTGACGGTGAAGCCGCGCCGGTCGATGTTGGAGCTCTTGAGCAGCACGTTGGTCGGGCGGAGCGACCCGTGCACCACCCCGCGGCTGTGCAGGTGCTGCAGCGCGAAGGCCACCTCGAGCGCCGTCCGCAGCAGCGCCCGCAGCGCCACGCGGCCGCTCCACACGCGGTGCGGTATGAAGAGGCCGCGCTGCACGGCGCGGTGGAGCGTTGCCTGTCGGGGAGGGAGGTGCACGCACTTGCATTACACCGTATCACGAAGGATGCTGCAGTGGACCGCGCGGGGCGTACCGTGCATCGGCATACGCTTGGGTATAGGTATGGATATGGCTATGGGTACCAATATGGGTATTAATATGGGTATTAATATGGGTATTAATATGGGTATAAATACGAATCGAATATGAATGCACACGTCATGATGTACATGTGTTTTTCTCAGGTAGGCAGAACAGGCGTGCGTGACATGCAAGGGGCCGAGTAGCCCTGGAGTAGCGCCCAAAAACTGGCCGTATGCGTATACCGGTATTATTAAGGATGTTACAGCGGGCCCCGCGGGTCATCATCGGTGACTACCCCATCGCGGGTCCCCGCAGGTATATTATACCCATTGGCCGATCCATGATGTATGTGTGTACGTGTGCAAATCAATGAATGGACGGCAGTGCGCACACGGGTTGTCCCTCCTGGAGCCCACCCACCTTGTCCGCATGCTCCATTATGATGGCCGTCACGTACTCGCCCTCCCCGGCGGACAGCAGCGTCGTCACGTGAGGCAGATTCAGCGAGTGACGCTGGGACCCGAACGGGTCACCAAACCCCTCAAAGGAGTTGAAGGAGACGCTGCCGGGGTTGGTGCCGTCGCCGCCGCCGCTACCGGCCCCGGGGCCGTCGGCGCGGGCGGTGGCCGGCGCCGGCGGCGCCGGCGCGCCAGCGGCTCCGCCGTGGCCCTGGCATGGTGGCGCGCCGACGCAGCTTGCCGCATTTGCGTCTGGCACAGCCGCCGCCGCCACCGCCGCCACCGCAACTGACGGCGCGGCCGAGGGTGCTGACGGCGTCAGATCGTCCCTGCCTTCCGCCGCGGTGGGTCGGTCGTCGACCCCATCAGAGACATGACCTGCCGGCTGCGGCTGCCGCGCCTTGCTCAGCCACGGCGGCTTGAGCACCCGCGCCGCCACGCCGTCGGCACTGACGGGCGCCCGTTCAGACACCACATGAAGCAGCGGCGGAAAGGAGCCCGTCGCTTTGCGGCTGATGGCGCCGCGGCCGCTGGCGGCCGGCGACGGCACCGCCGCCTCAAGGTCGTTGACTTGTACGGACTTGGACGGTTGGTGGTTGCCACGGGCGCATACGGCATCACTGACGATGACGGCGCTGGTGGCGCGAGGGGCACCGCTGCTGATGACGCCGGCGTCGCCTTCGTTTCCGCGCTGATCTTCGCATTCTTTCGTCGAGCTTGCGCTGTCGCCCGTCGTGGCGGGGCCGGACAGATGGTGCAAGCCCGCGGCGGCGTTTGCCTCGGCGCCGGCGGCCTCCACATTCCTGGCCCTGGAACACGGCGCAGACGCCGCCGTCGGAATCGCGCCCGTGACGGCGCCGCCACTGCCGCCGGCGGCAGCGCCAGACTGCCACGCCACCGGCCGACCCTGGCGGCACTGACCCGCGGGTTGGCCCACAAGGCCCACCTCGCCAGTCTCGCCGCCCACGGGGCCTTGCTTCGTTGCCTCTCCGTCGTCCGGTGCCGCCGCCGCTGGCAGCACCCGCGGCATTGGCGGCGGTGGCGGCACGAGGCGGCAGCAGCGCACGCTGTAGTGCTGAAGCACGTTGGGGTGTGCGAGGGCCTTGCTCACCAGCGCCTGCCGAATGATGGCGGAGCTGTGGGGGTTGATGGAGGCGTTGGCGGTGAACTTGACAGCGACGCGAGCTCCGCGCCAGAGGGCTGCGGAGGCGACAAAGCAAGAGGTACGGCAGGGTACGGCAGCCGACGTGTCAACGAGAGGATGGCAAAACGAAGTGCGAACCTGGGCCCACCCTGGAGCCGACCATTCGGATCGACAACGTTCGAGGAGGCGAAGGATGCATCGCCGTAGCGGTGTTGTTGTGTTGGTTTCACACCGGCATCCCCAACTGCTCCACCAGTACTGGTGGTCAACAGATTGCACCCGGGGTTCCTTTCGGCGCGCGGTACAACCGAATCCCCTGCGCACCACCCAACCAACCACCCAACCACCCACCCTCCCGGCCACCAACCCTCCCAACAACTACACACACAGACCCACCCCCCTCCCCCACCCCCCCTCCCCTGCCCCCCTCCCCTTCCCCACCTTGACACGCCACGGAGCGCCTGCCCCGGCCGATAAGTGACAGCCCCGCCAGGTCTGATATGAGCTCTCCTGGAGCGCACAGCCGTACGAGCTTCTCGCAGGTCAGCGCCGATGGGTCGGACGCGCTGCCGCCGGTGCCGCCGACGCCGTCACAGTCCCGTGGGACGGGGTCCTGCAGCAGGTGGTGCTGTTGCCGGTGCTGGTGCTGGGCGGCCGCCGCCGCCGCCGCCGCCGCCATGGGGCCTGCGGCGCCGACGCTACTGGTGCGGAGCCCGCCGGTGAGGCCGGCGCCAAGGCCGGCGGCGGCGCCGCCCGCGTCAAAGAGACATTCCGGCTGTGTGTTCAGCAGCACGGGTTTTGAGCTCGGGTAGAGGTTGTGGATGTTGTGGGGGACGCTTCTGGTGAGGGCGGTCGTGCTCGTCGGGCCACTGCCGTACGTGCTGCTGTACAGCATCTGCTGCAGAACGTTCAGGTCGAGCCCCGCGGGCAGCAGGTGGCCCTCCAGATGGCTGAGGAGGGGGAATGCGGACGGGGACGCGGGTGGACGACCGCGGGAAAGGCGGCGGTGAGGCGGGCAGGAAACGGGCAGGGTAGGGTGCGGCGGTCGACTGGGGGACTTCACCAGGCGCTGACGCTGGGTGGGAGACTGAGGGGGCACAGGTGGTGCTCAAAAGTCGCAAGACGGGGCGAATAACGATTCCGAGGGTGCACACAGCTGTACGGAAGTACGGCATCGCAACGAGATCAAATGGCTGCGATAATGTGGCTGGGGTGGATGATGAGTGTGCTGCCTCGTAATGTATCACGGCAGCACACCCGATGTCATAATGGTATGATACCCGCACAGCCATCACGCATCCCGTTCCCCGTTTGAAGTGACAGCAAGCTCACTTACTCGTTGGCCATTGGGTTACTCGCTGTCATCTCGCGGGGGGAGTGAGTGGCGCTCTTGGCGCTGCTGTTGAATGCTCGCAACATGAACAGACCGGTGTTACTGTCATCCTGCAAAGCAGTGACGGGCAAGATGAGTTGGATGTTGAGCATGTTTTGTCCAGGTAAGACGCGTTTGAAAGATATCGACGAGGGGCGCGACATAGGCCGCCGAGTGTATTTGTCAGCTCTCTCAACTTGACCGCAAGGTGAGTGGGAAAGATCGTCGGATCAGGACACATGACAACCCAGATTATAGTTAATACAATGATAGTGTATTTCAGTGCCCTTTGCGTTTGAAGTTCGGCCAAGGCTCCTGGCTGACTAAACAGGGCCTAGGAGTGTTATTGAAAACGACGTGCATACCGGCCGCATAAGTAGTCAAATATCTACCTGATATGCCTCCAAATGCGTCCGATCTGGTTCCTCAGAGACAGGAGCGATGTTGCTTGAGCGGAACGGCGAACATGTATCGCCTTCCTGTTGAAGCTCCGTCGCCGCTTGCTCTTGCAATGGTTTCGAGTCATACGTGCTGTAATGTTCGTCAGAATACAGGGCCGAGGCCCTTACTTCGCGGCCGGCTCTGCTACTACCACTGGCAGGTCGGCTGCGGCCAAAGCATGCTAAAAGATTCATAGCTAGACTTGTAAACCTTTAGACTTGTTGTAAGTAGTCTACAAAATGACATGAGCAGCATATTATCAGCTTTGCAACGAGGTACAGTCATGCGTGTACGAAGGTTCACTCCAATTGGTCAGCCATTCAGCAGTTGGGCCGTACCACAGAACCTCTCGTTCCATTTGCAGCTTAAGGTATTTGCATTAATGGAAGGTCCTCGACGATGAAAACTAAGCAGGAAGCGGAATAATAATCGAGTGATGCGATGTATCGTAGAAATGCAGGCTTGGCGCCCACCGCGACAATCACGTAGACATTGGGCATAGTTACTGCAGGCGCCGATTGTTGCTGCTGCGTATCCAGCACTGCTGCTTGCAAGCGCATCCGAAACCAGCCCTTGCAGAGCCCTTGTTGTTCAGATTTGAAAATAACAACTATTTTCATATAATTCCACCTATTGATGAAGAGTCAAGCATTTTTCCTGCAGTGAAGTAGACGCTTTCTCGCCACACAACAGCAACGCACCACGACAACACACCCTGCCCATATCCTTCAGGCTAGAGCTCTCCACAAACGCAAGATATTACCGTTCGCCTTTACTCACGCTTTCCAATCGATCGGTTGTGAAGCCTCACTGAGCCCGACCATCTGCGACTCCGTCAACCACACACGACGCGATGGTGTGGTGGTGGCCATGGGGCAGGACCAAGACGCCCGAAAATGAAGCAGGCAGGGGTCCGGCTGCCTTGGAGCGCAAGTGCAAATCACGCCGCAGCGCGCTGGCCGGCTGCAGGCTTGCTAATCCCGACCGGCCCGCGGAGGCGTGCAAGAACCTGGAGCTCGCGCTGGTGACGTGCCTTGCGGAGGGCGTCTGCAAGCCGCAGCACGAGGAGCACCGCCGCTGCTACACCTCCGTCTACAAGGCGGGCCAGTACAAGGGGCTGGGCCACTGCATCCCCTACGAGGAGGCTATGAAGGCCTGCCTGCGCAAGCACAAGCTGTACCCGGTCTGATCCGAGCCGCACCTGACCCCCCCTAACTCCCTTACTAAGGCGCGCCGAAGCACAGCTCCGCGGCCGAGAGCCCCCTGGAGCGCTCCTGCGCGGTGCGTCCAGCAGTGTCCAGCGAGAACACCGCCCGACCCAAATCAGTGGGCGTGTGTCTGTCTGTCTGTCTGTCTGTCTGTCTGTCTGTCTGTCTGTCTGTCTGTCTGTGCGGAAGGGGAGCCTCCGACAGCGGGGGTAAGGATTGGGTGCTGGGGGCGCATGCGCGTGAGGCCGGGCCGTTGGGGGCCGGTGTTGGGCCTGTGACGGGCGCCGGGTGACGGGCGGGCCGCCCTGGGTCTGTTGGTGGCATGGTTGGGGGGAACACATGCGCCGGCAGGGCAACAAACAGCTCCAGGGGGGATGGATCGGACCCCCCCAACGCACCAATGGGGTCACCAACAGGCCGGCGACACGGCGGTCTGTTGCTCTGCTGGCGGGGTCTCCCGGTGGGGAGCTGCGGACGTGAGGGTGCACTGCAGAGAGGGGCGGGGGGTTACCCGGTGGTGGTGGTGGGGGGGGTGGGGGGTGATCCAGGCGTGGGGGGCCTCCGGGAGCCCCCGCACCCGGGGGCGTGCCCGGTCGGTCGGTCGGTCAGTCGGTTGGTTGGGGACCGCGAATGTGAAGGGGACACGCCACTTCCTTCTTGAGAGGGCCCTCCGTGAGACCCGGGGGGGGACGGGAGGGCCTCAGTCGCGGCCACGTCGGCTCTGCGCGGGCGTGCGTGGTAGGGCCCTCCCCATCCCGGGGTGGTCCAGGTCCCCCCTCAGGTGCCCCTCGAGGGGAAGGAACACCCTCCCCCCCAGTACGTGTGTGGGGTGGTGACGAACCCGGAGAGGGTACCGTACGCTGCCGAGCACGGCAGCGCGGGTGTAGGGAGTCTTGGTGTAGGTAGGTAGGGTTTGACGATCAGAGCGGGGGCCAGGGAGGGCCCCCTGGAGGGCCGAGTGGAGCAGTACACACCACGCTGTGGCGGCGCTGCCGAGGTGGATGCCATGCGACATGCGAGGTGTTGCTAGGGGGTGCGAGGCGGTGTGGCGGGCGGGTGGAGGAGGAGAATACGATATCGATGGGCCGGGGGCGGGGGCCGGGGGGCCGCACCTGGTGTATACCCCCCGGCCGGGCGGGGCACAGGCAGTGGACGGGCGTGCGTGCGGGTGGTCCGGTCGTGGGGAGCGCAACGCGACCGGACCTCGGCGGAGCTTCTTGCGGAACTAGCGGGTGTGTGGCGCGCGTCTGCTTGAGGGCCGGAGGAGGACACCCGGGCTTCACGGATACCTCCCCTCTTTCCCCAACATGGGGACAGAGAATGGGGCCCTGAGACGGAAACCCGGCAGACGGCAGCGGGCGGGTACCGCTCATTGAGGCGAGGCCCGAAGCACTTCGAAAGCCTGCCAAGGAACCGTCGTTTGCCCCCTTGCTCGGAGTGCCATCTTCACTCACCAGTTGTATTTTTATGTCCGTTATGTGTGTTATGTGCGTTCGGGGCCGCGCGGCCCCCGGCGTGAGGGGCATTCGAGGTCCATGGGATTGTTGGGTTAAGGTGTGTAAATAAAAACCTTGGGAGTTGAGGTGTGTGTGTGAGGGATATGGGGCGGCCAAATCTGTGCCTGTCCACATCCCTCAGGCCCCGGCACCCCCGGGACCTCCAGTCCCAGTCCCGCTGTAACCCGACGCCCCCCCCCAATACGACATGACGTCATCAGCACGGGCTGTGTGGGTTTAGGTTTCATGGCCCCCGCTTCCACCGGGTTCCACCGGGTGCCGGCCGCACCCTGAAGCCCACCAGCGGGCCTACCTCACCTCTGATACGGTGGTAGCAGCATTCCATACGCGGTGCAACAAAGACCCATAAAAGATGTAACCGGGGGCAGGCCGGGGGGTCGGGGTGATTTCATTGGCTGCATGTGCTCAATCGGAGTCCCCACATTCATCTACAGCCCGCCAGCCAGCACCCTGGAACGGCGCGGCCCTGCCTGAAAGGCGCTGCCACCCCAATGGGGAATCAGGCCGTCAACAACCGCGGAGCGACATCCCGGCCAGGCGTCCGTGTGTTCAAATCAGTTCGGCCTTGCGCGAAGGTCGACTACAGGTCCCCCAGTCAACATCTCAACAACAAAAGGCGATGGGACTTGGGAGGGACGAGCAACACAGTGCAAAAAGCAGCGACATAGATGAGACAGTATCACTGTACAGAGGGCAGCGCAGCAGAGCAGCAAATCGGCGCAGCCGCGCGAAACCGCCGCGGTGGTGGGCCCCCAGGGTGCGCCCCGGGGACCCCGTAAGGGCGTACGGCATTGACGCGTGGCCCGGGGCCTGCACTTGCGTAGCTGGCGGCCATACCCAGCCATCCCAGCCCGGCAAGGGGCAAACGGCCCTCCTGCGCTCCCGTACGGACTGTGCCGTACCGCCGCACTCCCAGCAAGACCCGTGTCCTTCCCGACGGCGGGAAGGACATACACAGGTGCCGTACACAGTATCCAAGCATGAGTGTTGCACCATGCACCTCACCTTGTTGAAAAAGACACTTGCGAAGAGATCCCGTACAGCCGTAATAGGTAAGAAAGACGCCTGCGCTCCCCAAGGCACGCACGCGCCAAGTTCATTCACACCGCAACCCCGCAAGCGCGCGCTTCCTCGCGTCACCGCCGTCTGCCCCCGCCGCCACCCACGAATGCAATCCACCCATCGTCAGCCACAGCCGCCGAAAGCAGCTGTGCACGCAGCACAAAAACAACCATCCGGTGGCAGACATACCGGGGGAGGGGGAGGGGCAGGCTCTAAGGGTATCCGTCCGTCAGTCAGTCCGACGTCGTCAGCCCTATCAGCATACACACACAGACACGGTAACTGGTTCGGGTCAGGCGAGTTTCACCTCGCTGAGAACACACACACACACACACACACGGGCACACACACACACGGGCACACACACGGGCACTCGCCGGGGTGGCTCTCCACCCCTGATACCCAGCACCCGGCCCAAACGTCCCTCGGGTCCGGCCCAGGCCCCATCCCAGCTGCAGCCTCCTCCAACCACTGTCGCGGCCCTCTCGGCCGCCGTCCACGTCAGCCTCCCTACCCCACCCTGCCCCGCCCATGCACAGCTGCACGACACAAACCCCACCTCCGGGCTCCGACCCCGAACCCGCTCACAGAGGCTGTCATGTGCGATTCACCCGCCGCCTCTCCCAACCCGCAATCAAACGACCCCGTCCTGCCGCGGCCCTGGAGCACTGGCGGCGGCCTCCGCGGGGCCCTGCCGCACCCCTGGACCGTACGATCGCGCTGTTGCGCCTCCCGGGCCCTATAGCCTCCCAGTCCACCGCACCCCACCCCACCCCACCCCGTTGTCCCTGTGCCATTCACTGTCAGACAGGGTATCAACCCCCCCCTCTCGCGCAGTAGACGCCAGGGGGGGCCCACAGCGTTCTGCCTCAGTTCGAGCCGCCCCCTCGCCCGCACTTCCACCTTCGCCTCCCTCCCCTTTTCACCATGCGGAACCTGCCCCCTCTCGTCCGCGACAAGGCCTCCCCCCCTCCTCCGATGTCCTGGCCGCCGCACATGCACAGCCGTCGACGCGACCTGGGAGGAGATCTGGACATCTGGAGGCGGTGTGATGAAGATCCAGACGTGTCCGAGATCCGGGCCAGATCTGGATGAGATCTGGAGGGTATCTCAGGCGGGCGGCGGCGGGCTGACGGCGGCGGCGGCCGCCGCAGCTCCGAATTCGTCCTCCTCCGCGCCGAGGAAGCCCCCTCCCTGTAGCCCATCGGACAGGACGCACCAGCGCGCAGCCCAGGCCAAGGATAGGACAGGACACGACAGGTCGCACACACGAACCCAAGTGGGCGGGGGGAAGGAGGCACGAAGGGCGGGGGGACGGGGGACCGTCAATGATGGATGAGGACTGGTGGGAGGGAGGGTTTGGGCCGGCGGCAGCGCTGACTGGCTGGCTGGCTGGCTGGTTGGCTGGCAGGGGGAAGGTCGCCCTAGGGGGGTTCCTCGCACCGGTCCTTGCTTCAAGGGGGATGCGTCGAATACGCGTGTGACGTTCCAGAGTGTGTACGACACACTGGGCTTTTCGGGCGGATGATATTGCTGAACACAGAATGCTCGCTAAAGTACATATCTACACACAATTTGTACTCCCCTGTTCCGCCTGCATAAGGACAAACACATGTATACATACACACACCCATTCCTTCGCATATGGCTGGTCTGGGGATGCTGGTGTGTCGCTTAGCGCAACACACACACGCACACACACGCACACGCGACACTTCGGGGGCGGACGCCACTGCTGCGCCCCTCTACCTCGCCTTCAGACCTCCTGCGCTCCTGCGTCGCTCCCCACGAACCCCCACCCGGGGGCTGCACGCTCGCCCGCCCACACACCCGCGCGCCCACACACCCGCATGCCCGCCCCCATGCACCCACCCACCCCACCCCACCCCACCCCACTCCACCACCCGCCCACCCCCACCTGGATGCAGGGCACCCAGCGCATCTCCACCCAGATCCGCGCCCCGTCGCCCTCCTCCAGCAGCAGCCCCCGCTCCAGTTTGTCGATGGTGCGGTCGGGCTGCTCCGGGTTGTACTCCTCCCACCGCTTGCGGTGCAGCCCGAACTCGCGCTGACCTGCATCCGGGGGAGGGAGGGAGGGAGCGGGGTGGGTGGGTGGGTGGGCGGATATGGGAGATTGAGGGAAGGGGTGCAGCGCCCAGGGTCAGCAAAGTACACACACGGGGCGGGTTAGCGCCCCCGGCCAGCGTCGGCCCGGCAGATATGTAACGATTCACATACACACACACACACACATGTCGGGCACAGGTCAGTATCTTTTTCCTTCTGCACGGGCTGGGACGGTTGTGCCGGGCACTTGCTTGCTGTCGGCATCGCACGCGCTGTTGACGCATACACCCTTGCTTTTGCTGCACCTTAGGATCAGTAGGTAGTTTAGGTAGTTGAGTTTCGACTGCATTAGCCTACGGCGTCATAGCCGCTACTTCTGCTGGCGTAACGGCGCCCACCGGCGCTCGACAACGATACGGGGCGCCACGGCATCACGGACTACACCACCTTGGGACTACTTATGGTCGACATACTTCGCCCTGGCATATTGGTAACTCTGGTCTCGGTCTCAGTCGTCGGTTGCATTACTGGGCACGGGTCTGTTTTTTCGCGGCTCAGCTTTTCTCTTTGATAACACACATGTCGGGCGGCAAACACACTTCGGGCTATAAACACACACGCACACCGGCACACGCCCATCGCGGAACCCCTGCCGTACCCGGCCCTCCATCCCCCCAAGAACCCCCGCGTGCCGCAGGCTCCCGTCCCCCCCCGATGCCCCCCACCCAGCCACCCAGCCACCCACCCGTCATGGGGTTGTAGTCGTTGGCCGTCACAATGTCCGACACCGGAATGTCCAGGCGGCCCAGGCACTCGTCGCTGGCCAGCAGGTTGCTCTCGATCACCTTGATCTTGATCATGTCGGTCAGCTTCACGTGGTAGATGGCGTGCAGGGCGTTGCTGTCCAGCTGGGGGCCGGAAGGGGGGGGGCGGGGGTTCCGAAGGGTGTGGAGGGGTGTGGAGGGGTGTGGAGGGGTGCGGAAGGGTGCGGAGCACACCACCTTGTACCGTGCCCTTTCCCGTGTTCCATGGCTCCACGTAAGTTCTCACACTCGCCGTACTCCGGACTCCATACCGTCCTCTCTCCCTCCGCACAAACCGCACAAACCCTCTCCTCCCATCTCCTCTCCCCTCCCCACGTCCACCGCACCCGCCCACCTCCAACCCCTTCCCCCCGACACACGGCCGCCGCCGTACACTTCCGTACACACCGTGTAGTCCATGTCCACCGTCAGCCTGGCCCGCTTGTTCTTGCCCGCCACCGCGTCCTTCAGCGCCTCAAGGTACCGGGCCTTGCGCTCGGCCTCCTTGCTGCGGCCCTCGCGGATGTCGCGTTCGCGGGCGGCGGCCAGTCGGGCCATCTCGCGCTTGAGCATCAGGACCTGTCAGGGAGGGGAGGGGAGGGGAGGGGAGGGGGGACAGGACCAGGGAGGGAGGCGGCGAGGGGGCGGGGGCGGGAAGGGACAACGTAAGGCCCGATTCAACTAACGATGCGGCGACAGCCATGCGGCAGTCGGCGGTTGTTACTGGAGCCCCAGAGCCCGCCTCCACTTCGAGGACGGTTGTCGGTAAATCGTGGTCCCGGGTGCCATTCACGCCCATCGCCCGTACCGCCTGTCCCACTGGACTCCGCTTCTCTCGCGGCTCAGTTCCCTCGTACACACAACCCCACACTCGCGCGCGCGCGTGCAACCGACTCGGATGTGCCGTACAAAACACACACGGCCCCCCTCCAGACACACGCGGGTGTTTGACGGGTCAACTCGAACACACACACGCACACACTCAGTTCTCTTTAACACACACACACGCGCACACACACACACACGGGTCAACTCGACCACCACCCGCCCCCCGCCCGCCACCCCTCCCCCCCCCTCGTGACGCACTCACGTGGTTCCGGCGCGTCCACGTGCGCGTGGAGCTCCTCCACTCCTTGCCCTTGGCGCTGCTGGTGACCCGCACGAAGGCCGACACCTTGTCGCCCGCCACCGCCAGGCCCCACACTCGCAACAGTCGCACGGTCACGATGCCCTGGAGGCGGAAAAGAAGGGGAGGGGAGGGGAGGGAGGGGGAGCGGAAGGAGGTCAGAAAGAAGGGGAGGGGGGGCGGGAGGAAGGAGGTCAGAAAGAAGGGGAGGGGAGGAGGGCAGGGAGGCGGCGGGGAGGGGGGAAGCGGGCGTCGAGGAAAGTATGCGGTGGGCAAGGATGGTGGGCGCAAAACGCGGTCGTCTTGTTTGCTTGTCTTGTATCTACCTCCTTATTGTGGCTGACAAGTACGCTGCAGGTGCTTTGTTAAGTATGTCTAACAAGAAGCCCCCCCATAACCGCCCAGGCCTGGGCGGGTCTGGGTGGGTTCAACATCCAATACATGCATACACACGTTGTCGTACACAGAGGCACGCGCATGTTCACGCACCGACATGGCGTTCTCGACGTCGTACTTGGTGAACCGCTCGAAGGGCCAGTACGTCATCTGCAGCCGTACCTTGCCCAGGCCCTTGCCCTGCGGTGCCGAAACCGTACAGAGAAGGCGGGGTTTGAATGTACGGGTCCAAGCAGGAGACACTGTTTTGAACGGGTGGTAGGCAGCACCATCCCCAACGGGTGGTAGGCAGCACCATCCCCAACGGGTGGTAGGCAGCACCATGCCCAACGGGTGGTAGGCAGCACCATCCCCAACGGGTGGTAGGCAGCACCATGCCCAACGGGTGGTAGGCAGCACCATGCCCAACGGGTGGTAGGCAGCACCATGCCCAACGGGTGGTAGGCAGCACCATGCCCAACGGGTGGTAGGCAGCACCATGCCCAACGGGTGGTAGGCAGCACCATCCCCAACGGGTGGTAGGCAGCACCATGCCCAACGGGTGGTAGGCAGCACCATGCCCAACGGGTGGTAGGCAGCACCATCCCCAACGGGTGGTAGGCAGCACCATCCCCAACGGGTGGTAGGCAGCACCATCCCCAACGGGTGGTAGGCAGCACCATGCCCAACGGGTGGTAGGCAGCACCATCCCCATCCCAAACGTCTTCATCCTGCGCCAACCACGCCAGCAGATGCCACCTCCCGGCCCCACAAAACTCCGGAAACTCAACCCTACCCCAATCCAATCCAACCCTACCCAAATCGAACCCAGACATCACACTATTAAACCCACCACCCTTCCTCCCGCCCACAGACGGCGCTGCCTCCCCTCCCCTCCGCCTCCCCTCCCCTCCCCTCCCTCCCCCCAGCCCAGCCCAAAACACACACTCACCGGCCCGCCCGCGCTCCCCCACTCGCCGCTGCCCACATGCGTCATAAGGCCCACGGGTTCCGCGGAGCCCTTCATGCCCTGTCGGCACACGTCTGCCAGCTTCACCAGCGACCTGCCCAGCAGCTGCCGCCCATTGACCACCTGGGACACCTGGCCCGTCAACAGCTTCGAGGGACGCAGCTTGTCGATGTCAAACAGCTCCATGCGTAGCAGCTGGTCGGTGGGCTCCTGGGGGGGGGAGGTGGGGGAAGGGGGGTCGAGGGGGAAGAGGTGGGGGAAGGGGGTTTGAGGGGGAGGACCGGCCGAGGGGGTGCGAGGGAGCGGGGGTAGCGGGCAGGTTTGGTGGAACTCTGGGGCTGCACTGCTGCCAGAGCTAAGGTCCGGGGGAGTAGATTGGGTGGGGTGGCGTGGTGTCGGGTGTGGTCAGGGTTGGGCTCTAGGGTTGGGGACAGGGTTGGGGTGGGGGTTGAGGTGGGGGTTGGGGTGGGGGAGTGTAGGAAATTGGTAAAACATATTCATACTGGGTGGTTACAGGAAATTGGTCGACATGCTCATACTGCGCTGCTGCCAGAGGAAATATCCGATCAAGACTCGACTATACCAGGATACTGTGTCACGACACAGCACGCTCCAGACACGGGCCACAGCCACTGGTGGCCCTGGCGGATGGCAGTATGGCGGCTCTGGCGGCCGGCGGCACAGCATCTCGCCCCGGCGTCTCAGTTCCCGCGAGAGCACCCCGGCAGGAGCAGTACAGCCCACAGGAGTACATCAGGCGGCAGAACGGCCAAATCCCCATCTTGGGCATGCCTTTGCAGCTCGGTACGGCGGGTCGTATGTTGATCAGGAGGTAGTACCGCCGACTCGTACACGATATGCCAATCACGCAGTGTGTCGTGACAACTGGTACAGACAGGGGGGCTGGGGCGGGTCAGTCCGAGCATTCGGACGAGTTGGGACGAGTTCCAACCCCGTCAGCCCCGTGGGAACCAGCCGTGGGAACAACACAAGAGGGACGGGGACCTCCAGCCGCTCGCCCACTCGCGCTCCGTCCAACCTCGCTTCCCCGCCGCCCCACCTCCTCCGCTTCTTCTCCCCCCTCTTACCGCAGCCCATTCTTCCTCTCACCCCGCCCACCCTCCTCGTCAGAAAGACTTTGCACACACACACACACATACACACGGGCGCGCGCGGGTGTACGACAGGTCGGCAGCCCCCACGCCGTACCTGGACGAGCAGGTAGATGTCCTCGTTCCACGTCACATTTTCTCCCAGGTGCACAATCGCCTTGCCCTCCGCGTCCAGGGAGGGCTTGGCGCGTCGTATGGTGGTCGCCTCGTAGTGCTCCGAGTCGGTTGTGAGCTCGGCCAGCAGGTCGTTGGAGCCCCAACTGTCAGGTTTCAGCTCCTTGGCGTTCACCACCGTCACCCGGATCACCCCGCGGTGCCGCCGCATCAGCTTCTGGATCTCCACCTTGTCCTGCTCGGTCTCCTGTGGGCTCGGGGACCCAGGGAGGGGAGGGAAGGGGAGGGGAGGGGAGGGTGGCAGACGAGGTATTGCGAGGCGTCTGGTTACGGCGTGTGCATAAACAAAACTGAGCCGGGGCATGGGGTGTGTGTGTATGTGTATGTACGTAAAACCTGAGGTGCGTGTGTTATTTAAGCAGGCAGAACAGGAGTACGTGACATGCGAGGCGCCGAGTGGCGCCCAATAGTTTGCCCGTATGCGTATATAATATACCCATTGCCCCACCCCTATAATGAAAAGAAGGCTGCGGTGTCGAAGAGCGCTGTTGAGGTGCATGTGTTATCAAGGTGCATGTGTGTGTGTGTTAGAGCGAAGGGGGCCGGCGGGGTGCTGCGGGCCCGCCTTCCGTTTCACGACCAACCGGCGGGATGGCATATACACACAGACTCGGTTTTTCTTTTACACACAGACACATTCCTCTCACGCCCACATCCCACCCACATCCCTCCCTCACCCCACGCCACCCACAACCCCATCCACATCCCTCATCCCACCCACAACCCTGCCCACATCCTCTAGAGCCCCACCTCTAGCCCGACTTCGAGTGGCCCACCCCACCCCACCCCCCACCCCACCTCACATCCCCCACCCCACCCACATCCCTCACCCCACCCCACCTCACATCCCCCACCCCACCCACATCCCCCAACACCCCCAACCTGGATGATGGGCACCACGAGCCGCTGCGGCCACACCAATATCTTGGTGATAATCTCGCGCAGGAAGAAGTTGATGACGGGCGTCACGGCCGCGGGAGCCATGGAGCCGCCCAGCGCCTTGCCGAAGTCCAGCCGGTACTTAATCAGAGGCGGCTTCGGAACCGTCGCCATCAGCGCGACTGGGAAGCGCGGGAGGGGGCGGGGGCGGGAGGGCCCGGGAAAGCCGGGGTCCGTCGACAAGGACAAGGCGAGGAAGCGGTCGGTTTCAATCCACCTAGCGGGCACACATGCCCGGCCTCAAGCGCGCGAGCTACAACGCCATTTTGCTCGGACCGCTGCCACACATACCCTTCCCGCTCCCCGCCACACGATTCAACCCCCGCGCCCGGCCCCCCTTTGCGCCCTGGCCCCGCAGCCCGCTTCGCCCCTCCATCTCCCTGCCCACCACCCCGGCCCTCCACCCCGGCCCTCCACCCCGGCCCTCCACCCCGACTCACCAAATCCCGGGATGCGAGGTGTCAGGGGGTGCAGGGTCGCGCGGATCTGCGCCACGAAGGTGATGTCCATCACGCGCGGACACAGCTTTTGACTGCCCGGGGGAATATGAGGAAGGGGGGGCAGGGTTACGGGTAGGGAGGGGTGGGGAGGGGTGGTGACGGAGGCATGGGGACAAGGTGGCGGGTGGGTGCGTGTCGAGTGGAGACGGGGGCGGGCGTGTGGGGTGTGTGTGTGTGTGTGTGTGTGTGGTAGCTGAGCATGTTGGCCCCCGGCCCCACCTCACCCCCCCCGGCCCCCCGGGCCCCCTCGCGACAAGGCAATACAGCCCTAGCCCCCCCTCTCTGGAGACAGCGCCAGGGCCCTCCTGTGTCAACCCACCCTCGCACCGCCATCCATAAGAGACCCTAAACCCCTCACACACCCTTCCACTCCCATTCCCACTCCCACTCTCCCTGGTGCCGTACTCCCCCTGATGCCGTACATCCTCCTGGTGCCGTACTCACCCTCCGGGCACCTCAATGGCCAGGGTGATGTTCGGGTCACCACACCACTTGACCGACAGCTCCACCACCAGGTCCTTCTCACCGCTGCCGACCCACATGGCTGCAGGGGGCCAGGGGCCAGGGGCCAGGGGCCAGGGGAAACCATATTAACGGAATCCAAAAGATGATGGTATATACAGCTAACTGGTATACAGATACCGGAACGGGCAGGAAGCGGCAATGGCGAGCCGGCGAGAGGGGGCGCAACCTGACGGCCTGTTGGGCGTCGCTGCGCCTTTTGGGTGCCACGACGCGATGCTGCTGTCGGTGGGTTGATGATGGTACACAAACTACGATACTCCCGGTGTCGATGTCGATGAGCGAGGGATCGGATGCGCGAGGGGGCGGGTGGGGTATAGGACATTGGTAGACACATTCAAACTGCGCTGCTGCCAGAGCAAAGGTCTGATGAAGAATCAATTGTACTAGGATCTCCAGCGTTGCGAGGCAGGTTGGGGGGTTCTCCCACACAACCATCAGTACCCGAACGCACTCCATGCCGTACCACCGCCGCGTACCTTTACCCCCTCCCCCCCGACCCGCCACCGAAATGCCCCGACTGCAATGCACGACTTGCGCGATGCGGTGTACGACACGGTGGTACTGTACGATGTACGGCACTCACATTCGACGCGGAAGGGCGCGTCACCAAAGGTGAGGTGCTTGAAGCCGATGCTCTTGACGATGCCGGACAGACCTCCGGGCAGCGTCTTCAGCACCCCAGGCATCACCTGTGCCGTGATCTCCTGAGGGGGTGTCGCAGATGCAATGCCGTGCATATCCGTACATCAGTGAGACGCCCACAAAGACTCAGGATCTACGCGAATCGCAACGCACATTCGTACAAACACAACCCAGACCAGTGTTAACAGTCGTACGGCCAAGTTCTTCCTGTCGTACACGCACACGCGACCCCCTTGTCGTACCTTGATCATGCCGCACACGCCCTTGTCCACGTACGGCCACAACTCCCCAATCAGCCGGTTGAGCCACTGCGGGATGAGCATGCGTGTTCGTAGGCAGGCACAGAGCAGATTGGTGCCCAGATGGGGGGCATGGCATGTATATGTGTGTGTACAGGAGGTGGATGGAGGAGGTAACCGGGGACACTGTGGAGGGTTGGTTTGGCGGTTGGTAACAGCAGACGGGCCCGGCATCCGGTTGATGGTTGGTTGGTTGATTGGTTGGGGATTTAGACCCCAAATGCAGTGTAGGGGGCATTCACAGCCCCGGGAAGAGAAACCCTTGTGAGGGCGACCCGTAGATCACACGGGACAACAACACACGGCGCGGTCGGACAGAAGGGACCAGGACCCGGCCCGACCCCGGAGGAAGCCAAGCCCCCTTCCACTCAACGGGGCAAGGTCAGGTCCGAGGGAGAGGGAGGGACAGTCCACGGGGCCGCGAAACCCCGACACGCCACACCCCGTCAGGGGGGAGCAGTCGTTGTTGGCCAACCAGGCAACGGGCTTCCCATCCCACTGTCTGGTGCCCGGGGCTGAACCCTGTCGCCCTTTCCGAGCTTCATCCACGCCCTGGCTGCGGCCCCCAACCCCCCCTCGAGCTTCACCCACCCACCCCGGCTCCGTCCGGGCCCCCCTGGCTGCGTCAGCGCCCCCCCCCTTCAGCCCCACCTCCAGCTTCTCCGTGTTGGACATGTTCAACCAGGAGGGCAGGTCTCCGGCCACCAGGTACAGCCCCTTGATACCCAGATTGGTGCCCAGCTGCGGGGGGAGGGACGGGAAGGGGCGGCGGCGGGGGCGGGGAAGTGCAGGGGCGGGGCGGCATGGGGAGGGGGAAAGGGCGGCGATCAGCGACAGGGGAAGGGGCGGGGCAGTGGAGCGGAGGGGGATGGAGAAACGGCGGTGAGCAGACAGGACGGTGGGCGGGACTGCGAGGCGTGACCCGAGAATGGCAGGAGCATGGCGGGGATGAGGCCCAGCAGCTGCTGCGGCCACAGCCGGACGACGGTCAGCCGCAGCTCCAGGGGGGAGCACGCGGTGCGGTTGTGAGTAGGAGGGAGCCAGCATGTGGGTCAGCGTTACGGCGGGGGAAAGAGCAAAGAGGGGCTTCCTTATGGTGGTTGACTCTAAAGACTGTAGGAGCCGTTGACCGGCCCGCCGTCGGGGCCCCTTGCGCGCCACTCACCAGCTCATTTGCCTGCCGCTTGTTCTTTTTGTTCAGGTAGAAGAGGAAGCTGAGGCCGAGGCCGAGGAGCAGGCCCCACACCAGGCAGTACACCAGCCGGAAGAGGCCCGGCAGGAAAACGGGTAGGATGAGGAATTGGAAGCCGACGCAAACGAGGAAAATTGCAGTGACGATGTGGTCCAGCGTCAAGGTGATCGGCGGTCCCTGCTTCGTCAGGAAAGCTGTCGCGAGCGATTTCATCGTCGTTTTAGCCTCCTTGCCGGCATCCACGTAAGCCTGCCCCGCCTGCTTCGCCGCATCAACAGCGACTTTTGGCAGGTCTTTCAGCGACGATTGCGTCTCCAGACCATCTGTCGACGCGACCTTGGCGATGGCGGGCGACCCAACGCCACCGCTTTCCGGCTTTGCAGCCGGACTGGATGGAGATGTCCTCTGAAGTTGAACTGGTGTACCGAGCGCTTCATCCGTCCCAGGCGACGTTGGGCCCGGAATAGCCGTTACCGTGGTTGGGGTCCCCGCGACGCCGTTGGGGTCCCCGTTTACAGGCGAAGGCACAACAGCTGTGCTTGGCGTTGCAGCATCCAAAGTTCGAGGAGCTGCTTTCGGCGTTAACACCTCCTCCGTAATCTCTTCACTCGCCACCGGTGCCTGGGCTGCAGGGTTGCCCAATGACCCGTCGAAAGATTGAGGAAGAGCTGCGCCATGTGCTTCCGGTGGGCTTAGGCTGATGGAGGCTGCTTGTTCTAGCTGCACCGCGACAGCATCGGCCTGCTCAACCGCAGGCGCCAAATTCTGTGCCTCGTTTTGAACGTTGGCAATAACCTGCTCAATGGCGTTCAATGCGACAGTCTCCTGAACAACTATGCCTTCGGCAGTCCTTCGCACCTCCGCAACAACTACTTCTTCCCGTATGGCTGCCATTTGTTTACTCCTTAAATATTAGCAACTCATCTATGATTAACATTCAACTAGATGACCATTTAGGCAAGGCAAAACCTGCCAAATGGGAAAGTGGCGGATTCCCTGACTCGTTAGCGCAACATTGCTGACCGGACAACTCACGTTAGCGGCAGGCGCATCAATGGCTGCCAAGAGTGGTGGCAACAGCACAAAGACATCTTCGGTCCGAGGAGGCGTTGGGCCGTAATGTCCCGCGTACGGTAAAACTTTATTTCGGCCGCGCATGCAGAAGCTGTTCCCACAAACGAGCAAGCACTCAGGTAAATTATTATTCGACATTGGGACGTACGCAATTTAGCTATCTCAGACTAGCACGTACGCGCAACGTACGGCGCGCTCGAACCCTATGCCTCCCGAGACGCATTTCGCGCTGATCACAGCTGTCAACTGCACCGATGACCTGTTAAAACCCGTCTGCACATTAAACTTCTCAGCCCGATCACTCTCAGTTTCTGTCCGTTTCTCTCCACCAGTGTCTGACTTTCTCGTCTCCCCACACTGTGTCAACGAAGGGGAGGGTTCCGGACCAGGCCGAAGGAATGTCCCAACCTCCATTTCGCTCTTCCCCTCGGCATGGCATCGTGCATGGTAAACGCCTGAACACAGTCATCCCCAGCTTCCTGACGTCCCCAAGGCCCCTGAATAGGCCTGCTCCTAGTGGTGACTTGATACTACCAGCTCGTTGGATCGCGACCACATGAATTAGCGTAGCAGGGAGGAGGGGCAGCGACCCGTGTTCCTGGCTAGCCCGTAACATAATGTCTGTGAGGTAATAGTCTCATCGAGGCATACAGGGGTGCCTGACACCCTGCGGGGAGGCGGTGGGCAGAGACACCGCCTTGCCAAGGTCACGTCGGTTCGCTGTAACCGGCACCGGTTGTACATGCTGTACACAGCGTACGCCGTTGACCCATCGGGCGCTGCGATGCGGCAAGGGAGGGTCCCCGGAGATTCTGAGCCGCAATGACAACTGACGTTCGACGACTGCGGGTCGACCGACGTGACCCCCTATGTCCTTAAACCGCCTGTCACTGCCGCCATAAGATCAGCTTGGCTGCTGCCACCCATCCGACCCGTGGGGCCCGGGCCCACACACACCGACGCTTCGGTGCCTTACCCCAACACACAGGCGCGGGTACACAAAAGAGGGTACGACTAGCTCGATGCAAACGTCCAAAACCTCACACACACAGAGATACCGTACGGCATTCCTCCATAGTCCAAGGCGTTGGGTCATGGACAGCGGCGGCCTACTCGCCACACGCCTCCACACGCCACCGCCTCCATAGCCTCTCGAACGCTGCTAGGGCCCGGCGCACAAGCCAACACATGGGGTCCACTCAGTACAGATATAGATAACAGGTCAGTCTGATCGACTGGACGCGCAGTACGGCTGCTGGCCCTGTGGTCGCACGACCTCAGAGCAGTCATCAACGCATAACACCGTGAGGAGCAGGAGTAGGAGTGGGAGCAGGAGTAGGAGTAGGAGTAGGAGTGGGAGCAGGAGAAGTACCCCCTCGTCCAACAGTGCCGAGCAATTCAGTCACCATGCTCTTAGCGTGTAGTGTTCGACGCTACAAACAAACAAAGCGGAAAAGAAAAACGGCTTTCCCGTGCACTACCGCGCCCTCAAGTTGCACCCATCTCCCTATAAAAACAAAAAATACGACACACACGTAATGGCGCAAAGCACGGCGCCGCCCCGCCGACGCCGCAGCACCACGCTCGACACGAAACACCTCCAAACGCTACGAGCCCAGCAGCCCCGTCGTACACACCCACCCTGGGTTGTGCGTTGTGGGGGTGCTGGGTCTCGCCGTGTCGTACAGAGCGCCCGGCGCCCCGGCCCATCCTACAGCAGCAGCTACAGGGGCGGCGTTGCGGACCGCCTTCGCCGCCGGCGACCGGCCCCTGGACTTGGATATCGGGTGGCGCCGTCCCGGGCTCCGACGACAGCACCAAGTCACACCGACGACATATCGTATGGCACGCAATACATAGAGCCCCCTGACCGAAGACAAGCCTGCGCCTGTCGCCGCCCCATGCAGCACGCCGACCGTACCGGTAACGTAACATCCGTACTGTAGTCACCCTGTACTCCTACCATATTGTAAATAGATGATGATATTATATGCAATTGGAAGGGCCAAAAAGCATCTGGGAGGCCTCCGCATCTGGGAGACCGCCGCAGCTCCTTCGGCCGCGGGGCGCCCCCATCCCGGCACAGCCGTGGGCCGTGCGCCGCCACCGGCACCGGCGAACTGCACCGCAGAGCACCGCAGCGCCGCGCACCCCACAACGCGAGACGACACAACAGCTGTGGGCCGAGAGACGACACAAGAGCATAGCAGTCACCGTAGCGGCGGCGAGACCCATGGGTCAGGCCGTCTCCGACGTCAGCCCCGGGAACGCGCCGCAGCGGCGACATGCGGCCCTCTGGATGTCCAGCCCCCTGCCCTGGATGTCCGAGTGCCGATCGAAATATTTAAACAACGACGTCCTTGTCCCGCTCCGCTCCCGATACATGGCGCTCACGCGCCCTCTGCCTTGGCCGGCGAGGTGCCTGAGGGCATGGCCTGCGCAGCCCCCGCCTCCTCGCCCTCCTCGATCGTTTCCTCCGGCTTGGCCTGTCGGAGGCGGAATGCAACAGCGCGGGATGCGGGAGCGCCGCGGCGCGGCGACGGGAAGGTGTGAACTGCACCACGTGGAAGGCAATGAGCTGAATGGCGGGGCACTGGGCCAATACCACTGCGCCGCCGATCTTGCAGGACCTTCTGCTTCTGGCAATATGAAGACCCCCCCCCCCCAAAAGAGAAGTCCTCTCAAGCCTATCGTATCTAACCAACACCAACTCCCAAACCCCACGAACGCGCGGCCAAGAGCCCCTCCTCCCCCCCCACCCCGTACCCCTCCCTGAACTCCGTCCACACCTGAACGCAGGGCGTGTAACGGATCATGGCCCAGATCCGCACGCTGGCGCTGCCCTCCAGCTTCCACCCCCACTCGCTCTCCGGGGGGTTCACCCCAGGTCGATCCGGGTCGTACAACTTCCATTTACAGCTGTGCAGCCCGTGCTCAAACTTGCCTGCGGAGGAAAACAGAAAATGACGGAGCGCGACGCGGTGAAAGGTGAGCCAAAGTCGATCGAGGCGCAGGTCGGGAGGGATGGATTTAAAAGAAAAATATAGCCCAGCCAGACACACCCAGGGAGGGATGGGCTCAGGACATTAGTAGACATACATCCAAACTGGAAGGATGGACGGATGGGGAAAAGAAACGTGAGGGGCGGCCATTTTGCACTCTCGCACAGTTTCGCGGCCTCGCAGGGTTTGGTTTGGTTTCGGGGCCGTGGGCCGGACGGCCGGGGACACACAAGCCGCACACAGCGCTGCACCAAGAGGGCACCAGCCGAGGGAAGCAGGCAGGCAGGGATGGAGCCCGCGCTGCACAAACCACCCTTTTCTTCAGCCCCACCACCCGTGTTTTGAAACTTAAATTTCATCATTCCTCCACAACCCCAAACCCAAGGCTCGCTTTCTTCTGGCCCCCGCCCCGGCCCCGGTCCCGGCCCCACCCAGCAGCCACTCACGGCTGATGGAGTTGTAGGCGCACGAGTTCTTGACCACCGACACCGGGATGTGCAGCGTCCCCAGCGTCTCCGCCACCCTCTTGACGCGCCCCTCCTGCACCACCTTGATCGTGATGAGGTTGTCCTCGCCGGTCTCCGGCAGCTTCTCCTCCACCTGGTAGAAGGCGCTCAGCGCCGAAGAGTCCATCTGCGGCAGTTGGACGGTTGGGCAGTTGGACGGTTGGGCAGTTGGGCGGTTGGGGGCCTCGTGCGGCGCTGCCGGCGGTTCAGGTTCACACAAAGCGCGGCTGAGTGGCGGTGATGCAGAGACTAGTCGCTGGCGTGTTCCGGGGAGGGGGCGGGGGGAGAAACACGTGGTGGCACGGCAGCAGAGCACGTTGAACCCGTACAGTTCAACACCGTACTCCGTACTTCACACACCCGTACAACCGCGTACCCCTACAGCATTCCCCTGCCCATCCCCAGCGCCGGTTTCATCACTCACTATGAACCCCAACGTGACGTTACGCGACCGGTTGGCCTGGTTCTTGGGGTCCGACGCGACGTCGATGTCGGCCTGCAGGATGCGCATCTCCGCCGCCTTGGCCTCCGCCGCCGCCGTGTTGCCCTGTCGGATGGCCTGGTCCCGCTCGAGCTCCAGCTTGCGCATCTGCGCCTTGAGCTGGTTGGCCTGGGGGGGGGAGCGGCGAGGGCGCGAGAGGTCGGCAGCGGGGTCAGCAGCGGAGGTCGGGGGTCTGCGGGTCGTCCCTGGGCTTGGGTCGGGTGGGCTACATGTCTGTTTTCTGACCACACACTCTCACACGGGGCGACGTGTGGGCACTGCAGCTCTGCGCAATTGCACGCTCGTGCACGGTACTCCTGTTCGGCGTGCCTGCCGGGCTAGGGACACACTCACGTAGTTGGCCAGCGTCCAGATCTGCTTGCCGGTCTGGCAGGAGGGCTTGCCGTCACGCTTGTGAGATGAGAGCTGGTAGCTGCTGTACACGGTGACGTTGTTGTTGACGCCCGGCGACAACCCGGACACAGCCAGCAGGCGAACCGATATGATGCCCTGGGGTGGGTGGGAAGGTCAGGGGGAAAGGCAGGGGGAAAGGCAGGGGGAAAGGCGTGGGAAAAGCGTGGGAGGGTGAGGAAAAGGGAAAGGCGTGGCAAAGGCGGGAGGAGACGGGGGATCCTAGGGCCCGGTGTTGGGGTGTGGCAGGAGCGCCGTACACATTCCGTTGATGCAGTACAGCTGTACAGGGTCTTGAGGTCTATATGCAAATCCAGACCCGCAGCTCACCTTCTGGGACTCCTGCACCTGCTCCTTGGTGAACACGTCGGAGGGGAAGTACGTCATCTTGAGCTGCAGGGTACCCGCCCCCTTGCCCTATCGGACCATAATAGGGGTGGGGTGGGGTGGGGGCCGCGATGGTTGAGGGCGCAGCGTCATCGTCGTCGTTAAGAGAGGGAGTGGTCAGAAATTAAAAGGGAGCAACCATAACAAGAACAAGAACGTACTGACCCGCGGGTCAAATGGCAGCATTGTTAGGCGGCGGAAGGCGGGGCCAGCGTGAACCAGCCGAGGGGTGAAACAATTACGAAAACACCAAGTACCAACCCAGAAACGAACCCGCGCGGAGTCGGGCGTGGTTGACGCTACGGTTTCTTCACTACACACACACTCACACACACACACACACACACACACACACACACACACACCAGACCCCGAACTCACCCCATCACCCCTCAACCTCAACCAATTTCCTTTACCCCCTGCCCTCCACCCCTATCGCACCCACCGGGCCTCCTGGGCTGCCCCAGTCCCCCTCGCCCAGCTGCACCCGCACGGGCATCTGCTCCTGAGAGCCCTCCATGCCCGCCTTGCACACGCGGCCCAGCTTGACCAGCGCCCGGCCCACGGAGCGGCGGCCCGTGATCTGGGCGCCCTGGCCGGCCCCGCCCTTGGTCCGCCGCCCCGCCGACAAGTCGAATGCCTCCAGGCGCAGCATCTGCGTCTCCGGCTCCTGCGGCGCGCACGGAGGCAGGGGGCAGGGGGTGCGGGGGTTATTAAGAAACAGCCCAGACACACCCAGCCCGTCGGGGAGGGGTGCGGGGAAGGGGGACGGGAGAGTTAAGCCAGTTGACAGACGATAAAAAAACAGTCAGGAGCACAGTTCGTACTTCCAAGGCCACGGACGACATTCGACCAACCCGGGACTGGTTTGGTCACTTCCTTCCCGCTTCCCCCACCCCCACCCCGCCCCCGCCGGCTGCCGTCCTCGCACCTGAACCAGCAGGTAGATGAAGTGCTCCCAGGTGACCAGCTCCGTGTTGGCCACCCGCTCGATCTTTCCGTCAGCCGCCGCCAGGTCCTCCGGCGACACGGCGGCGCGGCCGGGGGTGGCCTGCAGCGGGGGAGGGCCCAGAGCGGAGCCGTCGCCAATACAGCCGGTCGTCACACATCGGGGGCCGCAAGGCCGATCGGCCGAACACAACAGCGCCCAAGAGGACGAGGGCCCCAAAGCGCCGAAGCGGACGCCGGACAAGGCCCCCAACCCTGTCGCAAACCCCAGACAATCCCACCACCGCCCGAGCGCCCGCCCGCCCGGGGCCCCCGCGTCCCCAGTCACGCGGGGCCGGCCCCCACCTCGAAGTACTCCGAGTCGGTGGTCAGCTCCACACACGCCTCGTCCGTGGGGTCGAGATCCTTGAGCGCCTTGCCCCGCAGCACGCACACCCGCAGCACGCCACGGATGCGCCGGGTGAGAAGCGACACCACCCCCGTGTCCTGGGGTGTCTCCTGTGCTCCAGGGTGGGTGGCGGGCAGGCGGAGCGGCGGACAGGCCCGGGGCAGTCAGACGGGCGGGCAGACTGGACCGACCACAAGACCGACGACGCGGCGGGAGGCGGTGTCAGAGGAGGGGCGGGCCGCATCCTCCTCCTCCTCATCGTCCTCCTCTGCCGCCTCCATCTCCCGCCTTATACCACCCCGGCCCTCTGCCTCCCCCTCAACACCTTCGTCGGCCCCCGCAGCCCTCTTTCCTCACATGAACGGCATGAAGCACCCTCTGCCGCCACCTGCGAGGGTGCCCCCCCCTTTCGGAGCCTGCTCCTCCCAGGGCCCTGCAGGTTTGCGTCTCCCCCCCGCCGAATCCCCGCCCCTGTTGCCCTCGCCGCACCCTCTCTTCCCCCCCCCATCCCCACACACCTGTAGGATGGGAACCACCACGCGGTTCGGCCACACCAGCATGCGGTCCATCATCCCACGCAGGAAGAAGTTGATGACGGGCGTCACGGCCGCGGGAGCCATGGAGCCGCCCAGCGCCTTGCCGAAGTCCAGCCGGTACTTAATCAGAGGCGGCTTGGGCAGGGTGGCCATCACGGCGACTGAAAGGGCACGCGCAAAGGGGCGGGGCGCAACCGGGGCGGGGACCGGGGTTACTGCGGTGAAAGCCCAGATTGCGGGGCCGCGATGATAGGTTGATGAAACACCGCAAGAGGGACACACGCACCACACTCAACCAAACCCCCACCTCGGCTGAACAGGTGAGGCAGCGCCGCTCTGAGCCGTACAGACTGACGAGGCGCACCCCACCCAGAGCGCGCAGGTGAGCGCGTTACGCCACACCGCATCACACGGTGTGACAGCCGGTCGCGCGGGAGGGGCCCGCCTGCTGGCCCTCGGGTGCGCAACCCTCACCGCCCCGATGCACGGCGGCACCCATGTGTCTAGAATTGCAACCATGTGTGTGTACGGCAAGGACCCCCCTCTCGTTCGCGCGGTGAGGGGTCACGTACCGAAGCCAGGCAGCCGCGGCACCAGCGGCTTCAGCAGCACTCGTGCGGTGGCAGCGAACGATATGTCCAGCACTCGGGGGCACAGCTTCTGACTGCGCGCGCAGGGCGTGGACGGGACGGGAGGGGTATAGTAAATTGGTAGACATATTCAAACTGCGCTGCAGGAGGGGGGGTTGCGACCCTGATCGAGGATGCCGACCAGGGGAGCAGCAGGACAGCAGACGTCGTGGCCTGCACGCAGCGCGCTGACTGCCAGAGCAAAGATTGGCGTCAGGGGTTGGATGCATGAGTGCAGGGGTCGGGCAGCCACGGCGGGCACGGGACTGGGTCCCCAGGGCGTGGGAGGGCGCCGCGGGTCGCGTCCCAGCCCCTGCATTGATCCGCGCTGGCCAGCTACCCCACCCCCACAACCAACTTTCCAAGACCTCACCGCCTCGCCTCCTTCCCCTTGCCCTCGCCTCCCTCCCGTTGCCCTTCCCTCCTCCAATCTCCTATACTCCCGTTGCCCTCCACGTGAATCCCCAGTTCCATAACCGTGGCTGCACACAGTCACCCCGCCCGGCCCGCCCGGCCCTCCACCCCACCCGGCGTGCCTCCCCTACTCTCCGCTCCGCACTGCCTGCCCCGACCGATCGGACCTTTGCTCTGGCAGCAGCGCAGCTTCAACATGTCTACAGTTTCCTATACCCGACTCCCCCCCTCCCCCCTCCCCCCTCCCCACCCACCCCCCGAGGATTTCAATGGCCAGAGTGATGTTCGGGTCACCACACCACTTGACCGACAGCTCCACCGCCAGCCCGTCGTCATGCTCCTTCGCCACCTTGATGCCTGGTGGTCCGGGAAGTGCACAGTACAGGCCGTACCGCAGGCAGACAGTAACCGCTGCTGTCCCCTCACCCGTGCTCTGATTGACGCGAGGACGTGCCAGCGGGCGCCCGCGTTATGAGACCGGATGGTACCCGACACATCTACATCCACATTTTCAAATGTAAACACTGAGCCGCGCGTCAGGAAGGCCGCGGCATTCTCGTCAGGAACCAGTACGCGCGCGTATTCTGTTGGTCCGGGCAGGTAGGAGTGAGTGAGTGATATGGAAGGTGTGAGGGACGGTGCCAAACCCGCATGAATGGCAAGCGTGTCTACGTGGCAGAACAGGAGTGCGTGACATGCAAGGGGCAGAGCAGTGCCCCAAAAGATGGAACCAATGCCCGACACATACAGTAAAATACATATGCCTACGTGTGTGTGTATGTGTTTAGGGAGAACCCCGCCGTGTGTGTTGTGTGTGTATAGGGCGGAAAGAGTGAGACTTACTCTCCACGCGGACCGGCGCCGCCCCAAAGGTGAGGTGCTTGAAGCTCACACTCTTGACGGTGCCCGACAGCATACCCGGCAGGCTGGCCAGGATGCCGGGCATCTGCTGGGATGCCGCCTCCTGCGCGACAACCGCAATAACCGTCGCAGGATTGGACGGTTCGGTTGGCCGTTGGCAGTCGTTCGGTTGGGGCGCACCGGACGCGGGGCGAGCGCTCTGTGCCATCCGGGAGCCCCGCAGCCCCGACCCGGCAGCCGATACCCCCCCTCCCCGCGCGCGCTGAACGGAAAATTGGTGAAACTGCGCTGAGTGCCTGCGCCTAAGAGGGTGCACACGGTATGCGCCTTGTTCTGTGCCCCTCCCAGAGGCGCAAACCCGCGTTTGAAATGAGGACGGCGAGGAGATGCAGACACGAGTAGGGTTGGTTGCCCCGCATCACGCGTCCGTGTCAAAACCCACAAGAGTGGCGGTGCAGCGCCCTCGCGTCACGCACTGCCTGTGTGGGCCGTACGGCACTCCACACTACTTTGCACACCAAGGGACCACGCCTCCGAAACCAGCCCCTCCCCTCCCCCCGCCCATTCCCTGATGCAGAACCCCCGCGCCGCCCCGCCCGCCGCACCTTGATCATGTTGCAAACAGCCTTGTCCACGTATGGCCACACCTCCTCCACAAGGGCGTTCAGCCACTGCGGGGGGGACATTGCGGGCGCCGGTGGGTAGACAGGGTCAGTTCCAGGAGCACAACCGTCGAAGCAAAGTCACGCAGAGCCGGGACAGACCCCAATACACGGATCGGTTGGCGGGTCATCGACCGGCGGGCGTAGGAACTTGGTTGACATGCTCAATCGACCCGTGGAGGGCATTTCGGGCTCGCATTTCGGGCGCCGTCCGCGGGCTTCCCTCGCCCTCGCCTTCCCAGCTCCTCCTTCCTGCCGCAGCGCTACCGTAACACGTACTACCACGTGCTACGTGCGGCACTACATGGGTTCAAGATCGTACGAGGGTGTACTCACCGCGCGCGCATCGTACGTACACCCTACTGGACGGAGTTCCGCCCCTTGCCACCGCCCTCCGAGGTCGTGGTAACATCCCTCTGAGGCGCTTTGCACTGTTGCAGAGCACCGCTGGCCTTGTACCCGCAGCCGCACTCCCAACTAGACATGCAACTGAGGACGCCCTGGATGTGCTCGGGGGCTTAGGTGCAAGGCCCATCCCACGCCAGGCCCGTCCCACGCCAGGCCCGTCCCACGCCAGGCTCGTCCCACGCCAGGCTCGTCCCACGCCAGGCCCACCCCACGCCAGGCCCATCCCAGACCGTCCGCGCGAGACCCAGACTCGTACCCCAGCTCGTCCTCGAACCCGGCAACCACGCCCCGACATTCACACCTTCCCAGGCCAACCCGTCCAACCCCCAGTCCCAGACCTGACACCTGAGAATCCCAACACACCCGAATCCATCTCAGATCCCAATCCAGTTTGCAGGTGAAATAGCAACACGCCTGTGAACCCCGGATTCTGACCTGATGCCATTCCAGATCCCAACCCAGATCCCAACCCAGATCCCAACCCGGCTGCGGGATGCGAGCGGGTCACGGCCCGTGCACGATACGTCCCCTGTCGCTCGCGCACCTCCATCTTCTCCGTTTCCGACACGCTGAACACCGCCGGGACCAGCCCCGCCACCAACTGGACGCCTTTGAGGCCCAGCTCCGTGGCCAGCTGCGGCCGGGAGGCCGAGGAAGGAGTGGGTAAGGGACAGGGTGAGCGCAACAGAACGAGGCCGGGAGCGTCGTACAAGCGGGGAGCGTCGTACAGGCGAGGCGACGGTTAGGACGTTGGCGAGGTAGGTGCGGATGGGGTGGCAACAGGGCGTGGGCGCGGGCCCAAGAGATGCCGTCAGAGGACAGGAAAATCGCGGCGGGACGCGACTGGGAGGACATGCAGCTGAAGAAGGCGGGACAGCCGACACGTGGCCACCCGCCCGCCTCCGCTGCGCACTGCGGCCACTCCCAGCATTCAGGTACCCTCCCCAGAGTATCAATACGGAGCGTAATCCAACACATCTTCCAGCCTCCTGGTTCCCAGCTGGACTGTCCTCCCCCTGCGGCCTGCAATACCTATTTCCTGTATCCCCTGTGGTCGTGCCCTGCACCCTCCCAACTCGCACCAGCTCGTTGGCTTCCTTCTTCTTCTTGGCATTGAGGAAGAACAGGAAGCTGAGGCCGAGGCCGAGCGCAAGACCCCACAGCAAGCTGTACAGGAGCCGGAAGGTGGACGGCAGGAAGATGGGCAGGAACAGGAACTGGACGGCCAGGACCAAGAAGAACGCCGCGACCGCGATTTGGTCAACGGTCAGCGTGACCGGCGGGCCCTCCTTCTCCCGGAGGCTGAGAAGGTCCTTGAGCGTGAGGCGCGCCTCTTTCCCCGCCTCCACGTAAGCTTGACCGGCGTGGACTGCTGCCTCTGCGGCCACCTTAGGCAGCGACTTCAGGCTGCTGATAGTGTCTGCCGATGGCGGTGCGATGGCGGGCGAGTCGCCAGCACGAGCGTTAGGTTCCACGAGCTCGGGCGCAGATGCCGGTGCAGTTTCGGGTTCTTCGTTAATTTCTGGCTGGGTTGCCGCTGCCCCGACGGATCGAGACGAGGACGGGGCAGCAGGAGCTGTTCCAAAATGGGTGACCGTCGAAACCTCTGCTGGCTCATCTTCAACCGCAGATGGTTTTGGCGGATGCGACGAGCTTAGTGAAGATTTGAGCTCACTTTCTGGTTGCGGTCCTGCCGTTGGCGTCGTCTCAACACCGGGACTGCCGATGAGTGTCGCAGTACTTTGCTGTGCCTCCTCAAAAAACCGCACTTGAGGAGGTTCAGCATTGATAATCTCCTCTGCTAACTCCACGGCGTCCTTTGGCGCGGTCGGTTTTGGTTCGGGCATCGGGGTCGCCAAACCGCGCTCCTCCGGGAGTTGCAGACTCTCTGGCCTTGCAAGGGGCTCGTCCTCCACCTCCACCGGCTTCGGCTCCGGCTCAGCGGCAGATGGAGATAACACAGCATCAGATTGATTTATCACTGCTTGCGGTTCACTAGGCGGCTTTGGCGCCTCAGCCAATTTGGCGACCTCTTGTAACGCTTCTTTCTCCGCCGCTGCTGCCATGTCTAATCGACTGGCCCACTTAAAAATCTTTAAACGTGGAATTTTTCACGAGATCGGCATTGTTTGCAAAATGTCCCTTCCTTCCGTTCAACGACACCGTTGCGGTTAACGAAACAAGCATTCATGCAGCAAGTGTGCGTTAATCATTACGGCGTAGGGAGATAATATTCTTCGAACCCTGATCAGTGGCAGCTGGTGAAGTGCCGTAAGCAGCACCGTACAGTGAGGATAGATGAACGCGATGAAAGCGGGCCTCGAAATGACAAGGGATATGTTGACAATGTTCCTCAGCGGGGGTAACGCGTCGTAGGAAGCTTCGTTGCGCACAGCCTCCAGCGGGCGCACAGACTGTACGTTCTGCCGTTGCTGCATATTTGAAAGCAACAGACGTGTAGCCATTTATAACACTTGAGCACGAAAGACTTAAGATCCAAGGTGAAGTCCAATTAGAAGCCAATGATGTCTTTGAGAACCAACGGAAAACGGTCAATCCGCACACTGTAAATAACGACCAATCCAATCACAAACTGCACCTAAATATAACTTAAATTTCCAATAATTAAAATCACTTACAGACGCCCCACAGTTTGTCCTCCTGTTTTGTACGTATCGATGTTTGGGAGTTACTGGCCTTGAAGATCATCGGCTTCTCCGAAATATTATTTTCATACAAGGCTCATTCTATTAAATTATCGCTTTCTTGCCGTTGTCCGCGTCCGTGTCCGAGTACGTCCATTTACTACTCCAGTTTCTTGTTACCGTTGCAACCGATGTAATCCTTACAATTGTCTTTGAATATTCAACAAGATTTTGTGGTGTCACTTGCTGCTTACACGATGCATGTATCTGGATTTCCCGTACCTCAAGAGTTGTCCGTATTTATCAGCGTTGCGAAGGTTGCACCTTGGAAACGTCCCCTTATCAGAAGCGGTACTCGCTGCAAAATGTATGTTCTGCATCGCACGCAATGGTCCGGCGGTCATCGTCTACGCCCGTGCCGTCTGGTGCGTGCCCAGGGTGTTCCGGTCGTCCTTGACCCAAGAGGGCTCAAGCGGCGACAAGGATCATCAAAATATCAAGCCAACAGAACATGAACAGCGACAAACGGCAATGCAATCCGGACCTGCCACCCTTACGACTGCCACCGTCGTCGGAGTACCGCAACGACCAACAACGATATCCAACCAATGTCGAATGAAGATGCTGTGCCAATGTCCCGCCAAGCCCGATCCACTTGCCTACGTCATATGACGCCAGGCGCAACTTGCATTAGGGAGGACTTACCGCGTCCCGCGGGGATTTTCAGACGCAACCCAACACATACTCCGTGTCAACAACAACACGGCAACACGGCGACTATGAAGCTACCTGGGCCCATTGCATTGCCCGGTCGAAACTACGGGTCAACCATCTACCGGCTGCATTACTCCACACGGACGCCCGCCCTTTTGTCAATGATCTAACAGCGAACCCCGCCATTATGTAACCGTTACCCCGCCATTGTCATTTGCTGTGGCCACTCTTCCCCTGCAGACTGCAGTAGGGGCCGTGCTCACATGGTCCCTTGTTCACATGGTCTCGTGGAAGGTCCGTGCAATGACCTCGAGCTGCTGCTCGCGGGTGAGCCGCGCGAAGTGCACCGCGTAGCCCGAGACGCGGATGGTGAGGTTGGGGTACTTGTCCGGGTGCTCCACGGCGTCCATCAGCATGGACCGGTTCAGCACGTTGACGTTGATGTGGTGGCCGCCGTTGGCGAAGTAGCCGTTCAGGATGGACGACAGGTTGGCGGCGCGCTCCGCCTCGCCGCCCTTGCCCAGGACCTATGTTCGACACATACATCAAACACCATACGTACGACATGTACAAATTAAGTCACCGTAAAGTGTAAAGCAAATGCACGACATGCAGGTAAAATCACTATACATAGGGAAGAGCAGCTAGGCTGGTTTTATTTTATTTGTGGTTTCAAGTTTTCAAAACAAACGTTTTGGGGTCCCCAGAATTTATGGGAGCGGTGATGGGGGTGTGGCTACTGCGACGTCGAGACATCAACTCGCCTGGGGCACGAGGGAAAAGGTGTTGGAGATGCCGTCCAGGCATCGCGTGTACGGCAGCTTGGCGACGGAGTTAAGCGACGCCAGTGCGCCGTGGCAGTCGCGGCCGTGCATGGGGTTGGCTCCAGGGGCGAACGGTTCGCCCTTCTTGCGGCCGTCCGGGGTGCTGCCGGTCTTCTTGCCGTACACCACGTTGGAGGTGATGGTCAGCACCGACAGCGTGGGAATGGAACCCCTGCGGTGTTGGTCGGTTGGTTGGTTGGTTGGTTGGTTGGGAGTTCGGGGTGGGGGTTGGTTTTGCTGGATTCGAGTCGGCCGGTGCGGTTACGCACCGCGTGTTGACCTGCCGCGCGAGCCGGCTGCGGTTGAGAGACACATCCCAGCCCGCCGGGCGCCCCGTCCGAACGAAAAGCTTATCGGACATGTGAAGGTCGGTCGGCAGAGCGGCGTTGCTGAAGCACGGGACAGGGGTTCGTCAGCCGGCCACTGATCTCAAAACAACCGATCCTTAGTAGCACGTCTGCCCGTCGATCACTAACGCCTTGCTTGCTGGTAAATACCGTCATGGGCCTTCGGCTCCTCGCGACATCTCTCTGCCTGGCAGGTGACACCCGGAGGATCCCGCCGACACTATCCAGGGGTGTAAAACCGGTCGCCGCGAACCCCTAGCCCCGCCGATTGCGCGAGACCTCCCGCCACCCAACGCACCTACCTGTATGTGTGCTGCTGCATCAGTTTGTGCGAGAAGGCCGCCACCACCCACTCCGCCAGGGAGTCCACGCGGTCGTCATCATTGCCGTACTTGGGAAAGTCGCCCTGCACGACAAAGTCCACCATCAGGCCCCGGTCGTCGTACACCGGGGTGACCTTGGCGTACTTGATGGCCGACAGCGAGTCGGTCACCACCGACAGGCCCGAGATGCCGAACGCGAGCAGGCGCCGGACGAAGGTGTCGTGCAGCGCCATCTCCAGGCGCTCGTAGTCGTACTTGTCGTGCATGTCTGCGCGACACGGCCCCCAGGGAGGCAGGAAGCGCAGGAAGAAAACCTTTGAATGCTGCAAATGCAATCGCAGGCATTAGGAAACCAAGCGCGGGCGCAAGGAGTACGTACGGCAAGGCACGCAGCATTCCCATGGGTTCCTCACGTCACTCATCCAACAGCAGCAACCGCACATGCCAAGGCACACGCGCACTTTCAAGGCGCGCCACCGCAACCGCAACCGCAACCGCAACCGCCACCACAACCTCCGGAGTCCCACCACCTCTTATCAAGCGCACCAATGGACCCGCATCCGCAACAACCTCAGGCGGGTGCAAACTCGGGAACCCAGCCCAAACTCACAGTGGATGACGTTCATGGTGTTGGCGTACAGCTGCGCGAGCCACTCCATGCCGTCCTCCAGCTTGGCCTTGACCTCCTCGAAGTCCAGCGGCGCGTCCTTGGTGCGCACCGGCGCGAACTTGGGCCCCACCAGCGCGCCCGACACCTCGTCGCGGCCCTGGTTGAGCGTGTACAGCAGCAGCTTGGGCAGGTTGGCGCGCGCGCCAAAGTACTGCATGTCCTTGCCCACGCGCATGGCCGACACGCAGCACGCGATCGAGTAGTCGGAGCCGAACAGCTTGCTCATGAGCTGGTCGGACTCGTACTGGATGGACGACGTGTCCAGCGAGACCTTGGAGCAGAAGTCCTTGAAGGGCTGCGGCAGGTTGTCGTTCCAGAGCACCGTCAGGTTGGGCTCGGGCGCGGGGCCCAGGTTGTAGAGCGTGTTGAGCATGCGGAAGCTGGTCTTGGTGACCATGGGCTGGCCCGCCGCGTCCGTGCCGCCCAGCACGCACGTGACCCAGGTGGGGTCGCCCGCGAACAGCGCGTTGTACTCGGGGGTGCGCAGCTGCCGCACGATGCGCAGCTTCATCACGAACTGGTCCACCAGCTCCTGCACCTCCGCCTCCGTGAGGACGCCCGCCGCCAGGTCGCGCTCGAAGTAGGTGTCCAGGAAGGCGTCGATGCGGCCCAGGCTCATGGCGGCGCCGTCTGCAGGTGGGCAGTGGGTGGGATGAAATAGGGAGGGGGAGGCCCCCGGGTCAGGAGAGATAGGAAGGGGAGGCCCTGGGGTCAGGAGAGATAGGAAGGGGAGGCCCCGGGGTCATGAGAGATAGAAAGGGGAGGAGGATGTGGAAGGCGCGCGACGCGGCAGGGCGAGCGGACAGCATTGAGGGCACCCAACTACTACCGATGGTTCCTGTCCCGGGGTACGTAAGCGGTGCATGGGTCCGCGGCCCGGGGTCCGCGAAGGTGACGTACGGTAACTTGAGCCAGCCCACAGCCCGCCAGCTCACCCTGCTCCTTGACGGCTCCCAGGTAGGCGAAGTACAGCCACTGAAGGGCCTCGCGGGAGTTGGTGGCGGGCCTGTGGCCAAGGGGCGCGGGACAGGAAGCGGCGGAGGGGGGCGGGCGGCGGCACGCCGGCGGCCGAAGGTGGCTGGAGCTAGGCGGGTGGCCGGAGACAGACGGAGCGCTGACGACGGAAGCACTGACGGGTGTACCTCCATGCCGGAAGCAGCGGGACACACGAGCAGGCGCCTCTATCGGGGGCTCGACTGTCGGTGGCTCCTGATGTAGATAGATCGACATCCCCAATAAAAAAGATCCAACGGGCTTTGGGCTCGAGGCGTCAGGAGGACAGAAATGCGTTGGCACTCAGTGCGCGCAACTCAACATGCAGCAGCACCGCGTGACTGGGTACTTGTCACAGAGCGCCCGTGCGCAAAACGAGCCCGCTTTCATCACCGGCCGATCATAAGTGGCATGAACGGGGCAGGGTAGTCTTGGCGTGTGACGACATCCCACGGGGCTCTGGGAGTTTGGGGCTTTGGGGGGTTTAAAAGGTGGGACCATGAGTTGCGATAGCAGCGTGCCATACGGGATGCGTGTCATCCGCCCGGCATTCCACCGTACCGTACCGTACCTGCCGATGTCGAAGCCGTACGACGCGGCCATCTCCTTGAGCTCCGCCAGCGCGCGGATCTGCTCCGCCACCTCCTCACGCAGCCGGATCTTCTCCTCGTCCATGACACCCAGCAGGTTGCACCGCAGGTCCGTCTGCTTGGCGGAGATCAGCGCGTCCACTCCGTACAGGGGCACACGCCTGTCGAATGAACGCCCATGCGGAATTGCGGACGCGCCACAAACAACACCGACAACAGGACACATACGGTACATCAGCTCGGCACTCCTTCACTCCAGGGCCGCAAAACCACGGCCCTGGCACGTCGCGCACGCTGCCGCTCTCAGACCGGCGAACTCACAAACATGACAAAAGGAGCGTTTGGAATTACCGTACTCAGCCGCCATCTGCCAACACAGATGGAGTGGACAACGCCGTACACGTTCGCGCCGATCGATGATCCCTTTTTGGTCTGCCCAGTAGCATTATTTTCATTCCGTAAAACTGATTTCAATACAATAACTTCACCTCGTTCGAAGCTTCGGCTGTCACCGATGACCCGCGGGGTCCGCTGTAACATCCTTCATAATACTACCTCGTTCGCTGCACCCTGTGAAAGCTGCCTCTGGTTGTCCCACGGGCCCACGGGCCCCAGTCCTACCCAGCCTGCGGCTATACACCAGGCGCCCGCACACACTCCTTCACCTCCAACCACCCTCAAACAGCATGCCCCTTATCCATCTCCGTTTCCTTTATTGAATCCGTGCCGTACCGGTAGTCGCCGATGATGCGGCCCCGGCCGTAGCCGTCCGGCAGGCCCGTCAGGATGCCGCTCTTGCGCGCCGCCCGCATCTCGTCCGTGTACGCGTCGAACACGCCCGCGTTGTGCGTCTTGCGGACGGTTGTGTACAGCTGCTCCACGTGCTCGTCCGGCTTGTAGCCGTACGACTCGAGAGCCGCCTTGACCATGTTGATGCCGCCCAGGGGCTTGATGGCCCGCTTGAGCGGCGCGTCTGTCTGCAGCCCAACCACCTGCTCCAGGTCCCTGTCGATGTAGCCGGGGCCGAAGGCGGTGATGCTGGAGGGCTTGGTGGGGTCGATGTCGAGGACGCCCACGCGAATCTGCAGGTACGTACGAATGAAAAAGATGACGTATGTACAGGAGGGGGGAAGATGTACAGCTGGATGGGGGAAGATGTACGAGATGTACTGGATGGGGGAAGCTGTACGGGATGTCAGTCATCTGTGGCTGATGACGATGCGATCTCACCGCATCACCGAGTGGCCATGCCCGCCTCGCCGTACCCCCAACATCGCGCATGCTGCTGCCCCATGGGACCGTCCGGGCGAGTGAGGGCGGTGCGGTGCCGTACCTCCTTCTGGATCAGCTCCTCCAGCCGCGACCAGAGCTTCCTCGTGCGCTCCGTGGGCCCGGCGAGGAAAGCCCCGTCACCGCTGTACGGCTTATAGTTGTCCTGTACGGCAATGGCCACGTGCTGACGCCAGATTCGACCACGTGTGAGCAAGTCAAGCGTGTACCTTCATTTCCCACCCGTGCGCCGCACCTTTGTGCCGTACCAATGTGCCGTACCTATGTGCCGTACCTCTCTCTGTCAGGAACTCAGGATGCGCCGATGTGTACCATTGTGTCTCTCTCTGTGGCCCTACCTGGATGTACGGCTTCACGTCGATGCCCGTGTCCACGGCCGGCCTGGCGCGCCGGTCGGGCAGGGTGGGCAGCAGATCCGGGGCTGGCCCCACGTTCAGCTCCGCCGCCTGCGGCCGCCCGGCGTGCTGCTGCGCGCCAAAGGAGGGAGCGGCTTGGGCCGGGGCCCCGGGGGGAGCGCACGCCGGGAAGCTGCACACGGGGCCGCGGGTGCAGCGGGTACGTGCCATCATCGTGCAAGCCGTCCATCGTGCGCAGCAGTGCGCAGTGCCCGAGTGCCGCAACACAGAACAGGGAGACATAGGTAGGGTTCAGGGTCAGCCCGGCGGCTTCTGTACGAACGAGCGAGGCTCGCTGCCCCTTTGTCGCGCCCCTTGACTCTCGCAGCCCGCACACAGCCTCCTTCCAATCCAAGGATGATGCGCTAACTCCCCCGCGCTGTGAACGTCCGGTGGGTGCTGTCCGAGGCAGGGGCCATGGCCCGTGAGGGTACATCGCACCCTGGAACGAACGAACGGTGTTCTCCAGGGGAGGTACGGCACCCCGTGGTACCCATATGATGATGGATGCTATTATTATTATTGACCAATGATGTTACAGCGGGCCCCACGGGTCATCGGTGACAGCCGCAGATTGCTATGTGGGCCTTGTGCTCCCACGCCGCCGCCGCCCCGCAGCTTCACCCCGCGGGGACCCGCCCCGCAAGCGGGGACCCGCCCAGGTCCAGGGAGGGGACGCGCGCCTGCCTGCCCGGCTGCTCTTCGCTCCCGCCCTGCCGGCTTTACAGCCGTGTAGCCCCACCCCGCCGCCTCCCCCCGGATACCCACGGACTCGCCGTGAAGCTATCCCCCGGCGCGGCAGCCACGGACAGTACGACGGTGGTGCTCCTCCGGGCAGCAGCCTCCTGCCGTACAATCCAGGTTCGGGAGCCTTGTAAGAGAGCGGGGGCGCTGGGGACCCCTCCCGTGATGGCCACACACGCACGCAAGCAGCGGCGAGGGTCGCGCCTGAGAAAGACTCGGCCCGGCGCACGTACGGCAAGTACGGGAGCGAACCTTATTATTAAGGATGTTACAGTGTACCCCGCTAGGGTCATCGGTGACAGCCAACGGCGACAACCGAGGCTTCCTCACCATACACTGCATAAACGAACTTGCGCCACCATGGCGCACCGGACAGGCTCCACAAGTGCACCGAAACACTCCCCGGGCCCACACTAACAGGGAACCTTGCGTGACGTGATGCGTGCGGTGCGGTGCGATGGTTTGACCGGCAGCAAGGCGTGCGGGTTGTGTGAGGACGGGCGCGCAGCTGGACGCCCCGTCACCCATCACGCCTCACCCTCACCCGCCCACCCACCCACCGGGGTCGCGGACCGGCTAAAGCGGGTGGGGTGGCCCCGTTGAAGAAGGAGCAAAGGGCCGACAGGCGCGACATCCGGCCGAGGGCTGGCCTCTGCCGCAGCATCACTCTCGGATCTGGTCCCAGGGATGAGAGCGGCCAGCAGTGACCTGTGGAGGTGGTCCGCTCGTTCAAGACAGAGATGGTCATCCAGTTTGACCTATGCTTATCGTGCCGGTGGAGAGGGCGGCTCCCAGACCGCTGCCACCAGAAGTTCATATCCAGCAACGCCGACAACGAAGGTACGGCGAGTTAAGACTAAGGCCGGCGGGTGTTGCGGCACCGGGACGTCCCGCACGCAAGTATGTCCCATGGGTCGCGGGCGGGCTTACCGTAGTGACACCGATGGCTTGGATGTCTAAGCTTTTCTCGTTTCGTGATGGGCACTTTGTTTAATCAGGTCGTCTGAACCTGTCGTTTGATGGCCGTAAACTCGGCGGGGCGGGAGCCTAAATTACCAGATGGTGGATTTCCCAGATGTCCGAGGTTGCAGGCGAGTCGCCGCAATCAAGTCTATTATGAAAGCCTCTATCACTTCTATCTACGCCTGCAGCGGTGTATGCTCCGTCCCCTTAAATGCGCTTCGTTTGGTGATGACGACTTCGTCGCTAGCTGAACAGAAGCCGCTGTCCAGAGGGCTGTCCGATCGGTCCGATGTTGTGCACAATAGGTTTCGCCCAGGGTGGAAAAAGTACCAATGCGAACGTGTGCCAACAGTCGTTACAGCGCAATCCTATATAAGCATCGATTTCCGCATTGATGTGCGGAGGCAAATGAGCAAATCTGGGAGCCACTTGCACACCCGCCCCTGCAACAAGTACGCTGCACCAGTGTTCCTTCTAAGCTTTGCAATACGGAGAATCCCTTCTTCCCTTGGCCAATAAGCAACGAAGGAGCGACCCTGAGCGACCCGCGGGACTTATCGAAACCTCTGACGGAAAGGGACGGAAATATACGCCCTTATATATGCGCACCTGGCTTTCGCCTGCATCTCTCGTGACGCACAGATCGAATCGGCGTCTTAGTCAACCTGTAACTTCGTCAAACGAAGTAAAGACTTCCTTCCTTGAGCGCCTGTAGAGAGGCCTTGAGATTACCCTATAACCATCTGCACCCGCTCCTGAGAAATGAGGGCTAGGATCTGGAGGGCCTTGCGTCCGAGGCCGGTTGAGCTCATCACCCGACAAAGCTGGGAACCGCTGCGTCGTTTCTCCATTTTCTCCCACTTCCCTTACCATCCAAGGCAGCCCACCTTCGCTTGTACAACTTTCTCTGTGCTGAAAGGCTCTCCAAGATGTCGCAGGCGCAAGAGCCCAGCGCTTCTCAGCACCAGGTGAGCATCCGGACTGAAAAGTCCGGCATGTCCACGTCGGCTCGGAGCAACAAGCTCAGACCTTAGGCGCATGCCTGCCTGCTAGTCTCTGCGCTCTTGTTTGCGCGCCTGATAAGGCCTGGCAGCATCGTGTCGGAGCACGCATCCGAGCGCCAGATTGACCGCGCAGCTCGCTGCGAATCGCCGCGTTCGATCTATCCATGTCCGCCTACACCCGCAACCCAAGCGATGTTATTGACCTCGTCAGCATCTTCCAAATGGCATATTCCGTGCGTGCATGCAAACACCACACGGAACATCGACCCGCCGGTCGCTTGTTGCGTTCTGGACCGACCTTATCGCGCAGCGCGCGTGACCGGAACCTGATCCCTGACATCGCGCCCTCGTAGGATCTCGTATCTCTGCATGTCGCGCGCCACGCCGCGGCCTGCAGCTTCCCGAGCTTGTCAGCCTGACCCACACCATTTTACATCGCGTGATCACACTCCTAGCACTCCTGTGTGCGTGTTCCGCTGCGCCGCACAGTTGCAGCAGCCCACGGACGAGCCCAAGGTGCTGGGCGGCGGCAACATGGACCCAACCAATCCGATGGCGGGCCTGGAGAACCCGGAGGCTGAGGCTAAGGCCACCGAGATGGGTGAGTGCCGTACTGCCGTACCGAAGGGGGTGTTGAGTTGCCAGCGCGGTGTGTCCGCAACGGTCCGCATGCCGCGCTTTGTGTTGGGGCTTTGTCGCTTTGCCAAGGTTAATATCAGATGCAGTAGCTTCAGTCGACCGCGTCAAGAATAGCATTGTCTGTTGCGAACTCTCACAGTGCTGCGCGGTCGCTGCTAGCGACGGATTCTCGTCCAGGCATCGAGTGTTCGCCAGGCCCTTGCCGCGCATACTTGCAGCGCATGGCGATATTGCACTTCCCTTGTACTATATGAGTGTATGAGAATATGATACTTCCTCAATCGGATATGGCTTCGCGTTTTCATAGTTGCTGTACTCCCCGTTGTCGCGTTTCCGCGTTACGCCTCCATAGGCAGCAACATCCCCAGCCAGGGCCCGCCCCCCGAGCTTAGCAATGAGCCGCTCAGCGAGACAACCGGCGGCAGCCAGCCCGGCGCGGGCGCCGAGCAGGAGACGGTCGCTGGCGAGGCGGAAGCTGGCCAGGCCAGCCAGCAGGCGGGCTCGCAGCCTCCGCCCTCGTCGCAGGCTTGAACAGCGTCGGGGAAGCTCAGCTCACCTATGAGGACGTGGTTGCGTTTTGTTTTGAGAAGATTTGTTTTGCAGTTCGTGTTTTACAGTCCGAATGCTAAAAGAAGAGAAGGTTGGAGGAATCTGAAAAAGATTGTTGCGCTGGTAGTTGGGACGAGCTGTTGAGAAAGTCTTTACAGCGGATGAAGACAGTCTTTTCGTTGTGGCAGAGTTGTCCCGCCCGAAATTTCGGCTGTTACATGTGTAACAATTGCTGACGGCAATGGCTGACGTGATCCTGACGGTTGCCGCGTTCGGTTGGTGCAAGGAAACCTATCTAATTCACGGTACATCATCTGCCGGACTTTCCGAATCAGCAGTTCACTCTTCGATATTCTAAATTGTAGGAATTTTCTATAATTGAAATTCTCAGACAGTCCTGTCGTGAGCTGTCAGTGGGCATCTTCCGAAGCCTCGAGCCAAGCTTGAAGGCAGAATGCGCCGTAAAAAGAATATCAAGACAGAGGAAGATGATAATGAAAACCTGGACCCGCACGATAAGCCGGAAGCAAATTCGGGCAATTCGCAGCAATTTGACCTGGACCAAGAAAGGCAGGAACGGATGCAGCGCAACGAGCGGATCCTGCAGGAGCTGGGATTAGTGCCGTTAATCAAGTCGATGCAGTCTACTGCTCCTGCTGCTGCTGCTGAGGCGAAGAAGACTGCGCAGAGGAAACGGGGGCAAGCGGCCGATAGCGCGGGGACCGAGGACCGCGTTGTCAGGCGCTCGTTGCGCACCAGGGGACAGGAACCCGAGCTCCCACCGATTCTGGCATCTACTTTTGGCAGGTGTGCATCAACATGCCATCACGAACGCCTTGTATGGGGATTGAGATACGGTCAGGTACAAGCGGCACGCACACAGGGAGCGGCAGCATGCGCCAGATGCTCATCCCTGCACGTGACAGCGGGTGTGTCAAGTGCGCGATCGATTGCCAGGGAACCGCACCGTACACATCCATGCCAGTTAGCTCTACCATCACCATGCAGTTGTAAGCGTTACAAGGTGGACCGTGATTCCGACCTGGCGTCCAACGGGCCCAGATAGCTCGTCGGCGTCCTTGCACCGGTCGGTGCACTGCACCGCGGTCCTGGACCTCGCCAGTCAAATTTGCAGCTTCACAGCATGCTCGGCACATGCGGGGATTGGAGTTGGACAGAGGGCCAGTTCACGCTCACCGCCGGGCCTTGCTTCCGCTCCGCTCTGTTATTATTATTAGGATGCCGCTCTGTTGTGTCATTGACCCAGATCCCCAGATGAGAGGCCGTATCGGGAGGCTGCCGCCAGGCCGCGCCCAGCGGCAACCACCACAGACGGCAGTGACGCGTCCAAATTCGACGCTCATAACCTCCACAGGTACGACGGCAGTTGCGGGATCAGCGTGCGTGAGCATGGGAAGTCGCCCGCTAGAGTCCTTGAACCATGTATCGACGTTTTTCGAGTGCCGTTACTAAGCGAAGTAGATCCACAGAGGCTGAAGCCCGTGCCGACATTGCCGTTTGTGCTGGCGAGCGCAACTGCAGCGGAACGTCGTTGCCATGCCGTTGTGGCGTGTGTCGGTGACTGCCCGCATGCGGCTGGTGTGCAATATCCTGGCAAGTCAGCGTGCCGGCCGTCCTGCCGGGCATTCTTTTCCGGAGCCCCATTTTGTGCTTGGCGCAATTACCTTGCCTCGACCCGCGCAGACTCCGCACCATGTCGGATGACGCCATGGTGAAGCGGATCAACAAAATAACCAACACGCTCAAACTGAAGTCGCTGGTGCAGGTGTGTGCGTGTGTGTGTGTGTGTGTGTGTGTGTGTGTAGCGAGGAAATCCGGCCGACCAAAGCCAGTGTGTATGCGTGTGTTTGGCGAAGGAACCCGCCGACCCAAACCACTTAAAAACCCAGCTCGAAGTGTGCTTGTATCTAATTGGCCCCGCGACGAGGCGTTGCAGCGGTCATCTCGTTCCCGCGACTGCGTGTCTCGATTCCATAAGAGATGTGCCATGTCTGGGGTCGATGCTACTCCGTGGCCCACGGATCGTGGCTATGGAAAGCCCTGCGGCTTCAGTCAACCCGAATTTGTGCAACCCGCTCTGCTGCGCGGATCTGCCCACGTCCACCTCAGCTGCTGCGGGAGTTTGGGCGAGACGTGTTGGCGGAGGAGGCCCAGACGGCGCTGGACGCGCGGATTGCCAACGTGTGATGTGGGCGCCTTACGCTGCGGCCTTCCAAGCTGAGGACCTTACGGCCCCGGCCTCGTGGCCTCATTCAACGGGCGGGGGCCATTGCTCCATCGCCTGCTGACTAAGGGTGGCTTGGAGACGAGCCATTGCTGTCTGGCGTCAAGGAAGCACGCCTGAACAGCCGAAGCTGAGATCTTTCATGGTGTAGTCCTAGTGTCCAAATGTTTCCGTCACGCCAGGCTTGGGTTGCCGCATTCGCACCACAACCAGCAATCACGTACAAAGACATGCCCTCCATGACTAGGGAAGGGGAGGCTATGGATCGTGGCGCCACAGAAGAAATTCCGCACTTGTGACGGGTCCATTGTAATATGATATTGATATCTGCGCGAGGTGACCGTACAGTATTGCGTTCACCTAGGGTCCTCCTCCCCAACACGGAGCCGCTCCGGCCCGCGTGGTGGGCCCATTACATTGGTGGACATGGCCACTTTGAATGGCCATACTTGGGCCAGCAGGATGCAACCTGCGATGTTCTTACCGCTGTTGAGCCAGTAGTGTTGCACAGTACATTTCCTGGCGTTTGTTAGTGGGCTATGACTGTAAACCGCCACACGAGCTTGTTTCGACGTGGTTTTAGCATGAAATTGGGACACGAAAGCCTGCACATCCGTGCCAACCGCAACCAACGCAGTGAAACAGGACACCTGCCAACAAACTGTCATGCAGCTCACGACAGCTCTTGCATCATAGTTTCCGCAATAAACCTGCGTATGCGCTCCGGAATCCCGAGCCGTCGTGCATTTATCCTACATCGCCCCACCTCCTGCGCTGTGCGTCCGGTACCTTGTGCTCCGCGTTCCAAAATTACTTTTGCTCATGGCATCACCCAACAGCATCTTCGCCGCGCATCACGCCGGATCACGCCGCGCATGTTGCGATCTATGAACCTATTAAACCTCCTGCTCTTGGTGCCGACACCTCTGTCTTGAGCGTGCTGCTGGACTGCTGCCCGAGCGCACAGGTGCACACCAGCTGTAACAAATCATGTCCGCGCAGTGCCAGGCGGCAACGTCCTTCATAACATAACTGAACCTCATACATAACTGAACCCTCAATCTTTCCATGGCACCCAGACCCAGTTCAACCTGTCCGCAGCAGCCGTATCCAGTGCCCTCGATACCCGCCACGCCACGCGGTGACCTCGGCGCAGCCTCACGGGGGCCCGAAGCGCCTCGCGATGTAGCCGACCGAGAACCGGTCCGCCCAGGTCGCCGCTGCGGACCACAGCGCCGCCAGCCTCCTCCGCGATCCGTCCTCGCGCTGCAGTTGCTCCTCCAGGCTGCGGTGCTCCTCGCAGGGCTGCAGTCCTTCCGGGCTCCGCAGGCAGCAGGGGCTCAGACGGTGCACCCATGCCTTGGGATTCTTGCTGCTACGGAACAGCCACCTGAACAGGGTCATGGGCAGACGTAGTACACGGCTTGGCTTGGTGCTTGGGGTAAGGATTCTTGCCAGGTCCACTACTCCTGTCCCTTTCTGTCGCAACTGCAAGAGCCGCACGCTGTCACGACAGCCGCTTTGCATGTGCTGCTGCAAGGCAGGTCTCCGTGCACACGCCTATGCAGGGTGCCAAACCCTGGCAAATGGCCCCTTCCAAGGTCAGCAGAGGCGGCCCTACATGGCGGATTTGAGCGCGTCCTCCGCGTCCTCAGGCGCCCCTGTGGCACCGCCCGGAGCCGCCGCCACCACCTCCTGCCGCTCCATCAGCCGGGTCACCACATCCGACACGTGGAAGTCCACCGCCGACAGCGGCACATCGGACCGGCGGAGCGGGCCCACGGCGGCAGCCGCGGCAAGTGTCACCGGCACGGGTACTGCAGGGCAGGGCGCAGAACGCGTTATATAAATGCAGGGCAGGGCCGTCTTCGCTCCTCTCGACCTCCTTGCCTTTGGCCGGCGCCAACTGTGGGAGAGAACCGACGTGCTGTACAACCGCACCTTGGTTGTACAGGTCGCACAAGTAAGCCAGCCAGGGACTGTGCTCGACGTCGGCCTCCGCATCCTCGGGGCCATCTCCGAGCCGAGTCGCTGCTGTGGCGCTACAACTCGGATGCCATCTCGGCCGCACCACGCCCGGAGCTGTCTGGTGCTGCTGCTGCTGTGCCGGTTGTTGCTGTGTCGCTTGGAGCTGTGTCAGCCCTTCACGCACCGCCTGCGACGACCTTCGCCACTGCGACTGCGGCTGCGGCTGTGTGAGTGTCCGGTTGGCGGACGCCACGACGACCACGTTGTGGAGGGAGCGCTGCTCACTGATGGCCTCCGCCAGCAGCTGCGACGCGGACACGAAGGCGCCGCAGCTCGGCGGCGCGTCTTCAGCCTGCGGCGGGGGGGGGGGGCACGGGGTGAACATGGGGGAGCGGAGCCGCTTACGGGATCCTTGGTAAATGCTGCGGAGGCACAGGCAAGAACGATGCGCCGTGCGAGACAAACCTTTCAGGCGTCCATAGATCAGCGCTTGTGCCGCATGTCTTAAGTAAGCCCTCATTGGAGTCAGCTGGCCCCGCTGGGCTGCTGCTGACCCCCAGTGCATTGCTGCTGACCCCAATGCATGGCTGCTGACCTGGAGCTTTGCAGCGAAATAGGCATCGGAGATGCGCCGGCCAGCGTCCACGAAGCGTGACTCACTGCCGGCGGCGCTGCAACTATCGCCGCTCTGCGACCTGTCCTGGTCCCCGGCCCCGCTGTGAGCCACGCAATCGGCTGCGCCCGGGCGTTGCGGCTGGTGCGCCGTGATCGGCGTCAAGAGCCGGCTCCGTTGCCCCTCCTCGGATGGCGGCGCGGGCGGACGCTCCTTGGACCCCGGACCTGGCCCGCTGCACTGCGCCGCCGCCGCTTGCTGTATCGTGACCGGCGCGCACGTGCCTTCTGCCACGCTAGCCGCCCCCGCCTCGATGCAGCCTTCGTCCGAGGTGAAGACCCCGCCGCTGTGGCCGTCACCATGCAAGCCCGCCGCCGGAGCGTCACCAGCAGCTGCCGTCCCCGACGCCCCGCCGTTTTCGCCCGGCAGCCCAGACAGACCAGGGTCTGCCGGAGCAGCTATTCGGGCAGACTCCGCTGCGGTTGCCCGCTGACTGGCCCCGTTGGCCAGCACCTCCGCGCAGCCTCGCTTCCGACAGGAGCCCGGCTGGGAAACCAGGGCTCCGTCATGCAGGCCTTGGCGGTGGGTTCCTGGAGGACTGCCCGCGGCTGCGCACGCCTGCAGCTGTGACCTCTGCGTGTCTGCAGGTCCGTGGGCTCGCTGCGCAGCTCTGTCGTCTGCCACCGGGTCTGATACCCCAGGGGCAGATACGCGTTGTTGGGGCTGGCGGCAGGGACGCCCCAGCGCAGCTCCAAGGGCGGGCGAGGGCTGCTTGGGCGACGCGTCGCCAGAGGTTGCTGCTGCTGCTGTTGCTGCGCTCGTGTTGGCAGCGGAGCTTCCTGACCACGGCTGAGAGCCCCCACCAGCTTCCGAGGTAGTGCCAGCTGGAGAGGGCGGCGCAGCTGCGGGGTCACAGCCAACGCACAGCGAATATGGTTGGTTCGCAAACATCCTTAACAAGGAAAGTTCATGTGGATTGAGACCGCGGCATCCGACGTAGAGTCCATGGCCTTCACCTCCTCTGGTCATGTGCCTCTTCGTCTCCACCTGCCGTATCCGCCGCAAGTCCTCCTCCCCTCGCCCGTCAGCGCAGATTCGCTGAACCTCCTCCCCGCACCCCACACCAACCACGCTGCACAGCTTGCTTGCTTGGACAAGAGGACGGGGCCATGGCGAGGGATGAGTTAACATCCCCGCTTCCCATCCTTGGGGCAATCGCGTAGGAGGGTGCCTTCGTTGTTTCGCAGCCGGCCCCGCCACTCGGTCGCGGCCCGTGCTGCCGTGGCCTCACCCGCCGTGCCCTTGAACCTCGCCGCCCAGTAGCCCGCGAACGCCCGCATCATGCGCACGTCGCCGCCCATGCCGCCATAGCTCGCCCTGAACAGCAAGCACTTCACCAGGCAGCCCTCCGCAGCGGGCAGCGCCAACTCATCCACCTGCCGAAGCGTCGACGGGCCCTGCAGTAGCCCATCACTTGCTTTCAATAAGACAACAGCACTGCAGCATCTGCTTGCCTCGGCCAAGGCCACGGATGCAAGGGGAATAGACATGCAGTACCAGCAAGGTCGTTTCTCCTGCAACAATACATGGCTACTGCATTCGGCGACAGGCACCATCCCTCCCCCCCCCCGAGTATGTGCAGCAGGGGTTTGCGGACCTGAGCTGCGGCGCCGGGCGCTGCCGACTCGCCGCCGTCCCATGCGTCGGGCAGGCCGTCCCGCACTTGCACCATTGCCAGCTGGTAGGTCAGCGCCAGCAGCGCCTCCACGTGGGTGCAGCCCAGGACGAAGCCCTTGGCCTGCGTGGCCATGCCCAGGGCGTCACGGCATCTCGCAGCGAGGAGCGGCAGAAGCGCATAGCCCGGTCGGGAAGCTGCGGCCCTCGGGCCACCAGCATCGCAGCACACGATGCCCCACCGACACACCCGCGCGCGGCGAGGGCATGCCATCACACGGTTATTGTCCCTCCCCCATCGCCGCTCATCCTCCTCTCCCGCATTCCCACGCGCACCGCTTGCCTGCGCCGCCATGAGCCACACCACGAGCGGCAGCCCCGGGTGCAGGATTGCGTCCTCCACGCACACCACCGATAGCCGCCGCAGCAGCTGCGCCGGGCCGCCCTCCTCCTTGACCAGGTGCAGCGCTGCCCGCACCGCGCACGCGCCGCGGCCCAGACGCACCGCCTTCTGCAGCGCGCTTTTGAGCGCGGAGGGACCGCCACGCCATCGCCCCTCGGGCGGCAGGTCATTACTGGGCAGACCGCCTGCGGGTCCGGAGGAGGGGCGGGCGCAGAGCGCCAGAGCCCGGGCCCGGAGTACGTGCGAGCATGGGGGACAGAAGTCGAAGGGCGGCGGGCAGCGACGGGGTTTGCCAAAGGAAAAAGGACTCCAAGGTGACGCTGCAGGGTGCAGCTGCCTCACTGAAACCCCGAATGCCATCAAATCAGGGCCAACGGGCCCAGCGAGTGGAGTGGAGGGCCGCCGGCACCACGGCCCGCGCCTGGCGCCTGAACACGAGCGCGCTGCAGTTGCGCGAGCGCGGTGCACGAGCTTCACCGTCGATGTCGCGGGCCAGGCCTCACCCGAGCTCCAGCTTATGATGCCGCCATGCATCGGCGGCACGTTGGTCAGGAGCACCACCGTCTCCCGAGTGGCCGCAGCGTCGCCCCTGCCACTGCCGCCGGCAGAGCTGCCCACAGTCAGCGTGACGGACCAACAGCTGGTGCCCGCCAGCCGCTGCTGCGCTGGCGTCGCGCAACCTGCGGAGCAGCCGCGACATCGCACTCATGTCATCCGCTAGGGCTCAGGATGAGGGTGGCGCCGAGAGGACCCACGTGGGTCGCGCGTCCATACTCCACTTTTGTGCGTATGTTCCGCTCATCAAGGTGAAAGTGGTCCCAAGACGGGTTGGGACCGGCAGCGGCTGCTCCTTGGAACCATATGGGAAGAGATGGCCAGGGCGCCGACCGAGCACGGCGAACCCCTGCTGGGCCTGATCCGGCTGGCCTTTATAACGCTCTGAACCGACCCGATAGGGACGCCTTCAATGGAAGGCGCTGCATGAGCTCACGGCTGGTCCGCCTCCACCCCAAGTCCGTCTGAACCGGTTGTGGCAGCTACAGGGTTGCTGCAGTCCTTTCCTCCGCTGGCGCAGCACTGCGTGGTGCTGACAAAGGAAGGGGACGCCTCGGTGACACCGCGCCCAGTCCCCCCGCACCTTTGGCCCAGCAGTGCCCCAGCCAGGCGCCCTCCGCGGTGCGCTCCAAGAAGAACGTGTGGCAGCGAGACGCAGCCCGCAGCTGGCTCTGTTGCGAGGTTGTGGCGGCCCACATGAAACGATGTATTCAGCGTGCTGTGTATGTATGTGGTGTGCGTGTGCGGTCGCATTGGTAACAACACGTGTGCCAACCGCTCGCCTTGACAGCACGCAAGCGTTCCCGGGCTAAAGCAGAACCGTAAAAAGGCTGCAAGTGGGTTACAGGGTTGCAGGTGGGCATGCAGTACCGCCACATGAGGAATTCCATGCGAAGGGTTGAGTTTTTGATGAAAATTGAGTGCTGGGGTGGAGGAATGTGGCAGGAGCCTACCTGACGCATGAGGTCGAAGGCGTTGACACCGTTAATCGCCTGGCTGCAGCTCAGCGGCTGCATGGCCTGCTGCGTTCCATGACCCCCGAGTGCAGGACCCGGGTGCGCGGGCAGAGGTGCTGCCGCGGGCGCGGCATGCCCGCTGCAGAGATCCCCGGGCTCCGAAACCTCCGGAACCCCGTCCCCTGATCCGACCGCAGTGTCCCCAGCTGACCCATGTGGGCAATGGGCGTCCGAGATGTCATCAATCACGGTGAGTCCCGCCCCATCTGGGTTGCAACCAAAATGCGTTTGCTGCTGTGCTGGTTGGGCAGCTCGTTGGAGACTAGGGGGAGGTTCGGGTGTGGCCTGCGGCCGGGGCGTCGCGGCGGGGGTGCCACGACACTGGGCCTGCAGCTGCTGCTGATGACGGGGCGTGGAAACGCCCAGACCTGGTGATCGGTCGGGGCCGCGGAGGCGCGGCTGCGGCGGGCCTGGGGTGGCGAGGCAGACGCTCACATGAGCATCTGCGAAGCTCAGGGGAACGCTGCGCTGACAGAGTGGACATGTCGCGTATGTACCCTGCAGGCGAGCGAAGCAGCGGTCAAAATCCAGCACGACAGGAGCGAATTCAGCTGGAGAACGCCCCGGAATCGGCCGTTGGGTCCATCACAGAGGGCGGGAGCAGTCTCCGGAGGACCGACCTTGCTGCCGGCAGGCGTCTTTGAGCTGGGCTTGCTGCGACCCCGCGCTCCAGCGGCCAAAATCTCAAAAGCGTTCTTCATTTGAACACAGTCATGTCGCAGCCTGCCTTCGCTATGGGAGTGTAGCAATTACACAGCATCATGTTGCGCAGCCTCTCCAGCTGTCACATAAACGTCATTGCATTCAGAAATAAGGCTATGCCACAGAAAAGATTTTGTTCGTGGTGCGGCGTCGGGCGACCAAAGAATGAGTTACTTCAGTAGTTCTGGATCCAACTGCCAGACAGCACGAAAGAAAAATAGACTCTTTACTTACAGGCCTTCATGTTGACCGCAGCAACACCGCATCCATGTGAACGAAAAGTCTTTTCCCACTTTGAACAAATGACCTCACCTCAGGTTCAACGACTTGACGCGGCAGGAGCACCGCCGACGTCTGACATTCAGAACGACACAGACAACGATCCTCAGAAGCTGCTTAAGCTCTCGCACAGCCTAAGATACCAGCTGGCGCAGCCTGTACGCAGGCAGCCTGTGCAAGATGCCTTGCCTGGAATGCTCCGTAACTCCCAACAACTACCCACGTGAGCGCACCGGAAGCCCGAACCGGGGGAATCTGCCCGGATTGTCATCACCCCAAAGCATCATTCGTCCCATCCTTCTGGCACGCGTGTCCACTCAGGCAGCTGCCGCCAATCGCTGGGCGTGACCAGTATGTGCACACGGCCCAACAGCCGCCTCCACTGAAAGGCACCGGCACAGAAAGCGGCCCCTACCAAGGCTTTGCATCGAAGGCATGGCTGCAGGTAGGCCCTCCCCAAGGCGTGCACTGTCCTAACATTCATGCAACTCTGATGAATGCACTGAGGTGGCAGCGGACCATGCGGCTAACAACGCAACTGGGTTGCATGCGGACCCTGTTTCTAACCAGAAATTGAAGCGCCCTCTCACATGCCATTCTGCGAAAACCCCAAACGTCGCGAACCCTTACCCCTGACAACCCTCTTCCGCACAGGGCGAGTTCAAGCAAGAACTGGAGGAGATGCGGCAGCACGTGGACGAGTACGTCACGAAGCGTGAGCACCGCGCTTTCGAGCTGGAGCGTGCCGCATTCAAGGCGGAAATCTCACACGTGTGTGGCGGGCTGGGGCTTTGGGGGCCCCGCGATACGGTCTTCAGGGAAGCTGGCCGGCAAGCTTGTCATGGCTTGCTCTCTGGGCGCCACAATGACACCTGTTCGAAGAGTTTTCTCGAAGTTCAGTCTGGAGCTGAGCATATGCCCGGCGCCCGACTGGAGCTGCAGCTCCCTCGCTGCAGTCCAAGTTGCTTGCTGCTCCGCATTCTTGCTTTGTTCCTCGATCCCAGCTGCGCAAGCGGCTTGAGGAGGAGCAGGAGAAGGTGAGGAAGCTGGAGCTGATGCTGCCGGACGAGGATGGCGAGTTCAAGAGCCTGAAGGCCGAGCTGCGGGAGCTGGATGAGGTGTGTGTGGGGCGAGGAGGGGCGTGGACGTGTATGTAGCGCTGCATACGGGAAAAGCAGGGACAAGCACTGTGCGCTCACGCGGCCCGACCCGGCCTTGTTCTGTGAGATTTGTGTGTAAGAGATTTGAGCACGTGTTTGCATACGTGTGTGATATTGTGTGCTATCGGTACAGCTCAGCCGCACAACATGCATGTGGCTGAGCTTTGAGGACTGTACTGGGGGATACTATGCCGTGGGAGGACGGCACCGGGGGGTCTCGCAGTCTCTCATCAGCGGCTGTGTCCTCTTCGGTTGGGTGCTCGGAAAGGCCGGAGGGGGCCGAGCAGCACATGGGGGCTGCTGCTGTCATCAACTCATCATCCGACTGCTGCTGCAGCTATCCTAGTGCGTCCGCAAATGATAGTCGTGCGCGGTGAAGCCCGGCGGTGAGCCAAAGCATGGGGTACGGGGGCCGCGGGGCCGACTCAACTGACATGCGGTACTTGGAAACAGTCGGGACGCAGGTCGGATCACCGGGCTTGCGTCACCCCGGGCCCGTCCTCTGCCCCGACTGATTCCTAGCCCGCTGACCCGCACGCACACGGCCGTGTGGCGACCGACCGTCCCGTCCCGCCTGTGATGAGTGAATACGGTACGGGGCCTGTGGGGGCCCCAGCAATGAACAAGGGCGAGGCAGCGCCAGCGGGCCACCGCGGGTCTGAGCACTGACAAAGTAACACGAGCTGCGAGGTAGGACACGCAGCGCGCGCCATCAGCGGCCAGCCGGCACGGTCCGTACAGTAACACTCGACACGGCGGCGGCAAGTGCACACGCTCCGTGCCGGTGCTGTGTTTGGTCCGCAGGAGGCGGACCGCTTCTGCGACCTGTACGAGCGCGAGGCCAAGGCCACCAGTCAGGCACTGGAAGGCTTCCGCCGGGCCATAGGTGCGGTTGCGGCTTCATGTTTATGTTCGTCCGTTCGCTTTACTGGCAGAGAGATAATAAAAAAGGAAGCGCCGCGGCGGACATGCGCGTTTGCGTTACGATCTTGCTATAACTGCGCGGACAAAACATGTGCTGAGTTCCGCGCAACGGCGCGACGCCCCTGCCGTAACACTCCGACCCATGGGTCCGTCCCCGCAGCCGACGTGAACTACATCGAGACAGAGTTCGACCGCATCCGGCACATCATCAACTCGATTCCCCAGCCGGCCCCTAGTACTATGCCGTACGCCTACGGGTTGCCACCGGGGTTGCCGGGGGCACCGGGTATGCCGCCCTTCGGCGACCTGCAACCGTCGGGAGGTGCTGACGAGGTTGCGGATTCAGACACAAAGGTGTGCTGCGGCTGTTTTCGCATCACCCGGCGGCGGCGAGCTAACGCTGATGTGCCCCAGACCGGGCTCATGAACGGGGGCATGCAGGGAATGCCCAGCGGGGCCGTGCAGGGAATGCCCAGCGGCGCCATGCAGGGAATGCCCAGCGGGGCCATGCAGGGAATGCCCAGCGGGGCCATGCAGGGAATGCCAGGCGGGGCCATGCAGGGAATGCCAGGCGGGGCCATGCAGGGAATGCCAGGCGGGGCCATGCAGGGAATGCCAGGCGGGGCCATGCAGGGAATGCGGAATGCCAGCGGGGCCATGCAGGGAATGCCAGGCGGGGCCATGCAGGGAATGCCAGGCGGGGCCATGCAGGGAATGCCAGGCGGGGCCATGCAGGGAATGCCCAGCGGGGCCATGCAGGGAATGCCAGGCGGGGCCATGCAGGGAATGCCAGGCGGGGCCATGCAGGGAATGCCAGGCGGGGCCATGCTGGCGGAGACGCCTTTCGGCATGCCGGGGGTCATGCTGGGACCGTACGGTGGAGAACAGGGCGGGGGCCCCTTCGCTGGCCGCACCCGGTGATGGGCTCCGCAATCGAATATCAGCCCCACGCCCGCGGTCGTGGATTGATTGCAAGGGAGTGATGGAACCGGTGCCACAGCGGAGTAGTCAGTGTAGCAGGGGGATGGTGACAAGGTCACATTGTCGTGTGCGTATGACGACACTGCAATTACCGCCCAGTCGAAGGGCGTGAGCTGCTGCAGGTGCTGTACCTTGCTGACGAGGCGTCCACTCGTCGCGGTTGATGGTTTCGCCAAAATTCCGCGTCTATCACTTGCACAGGACAACAGTATCTTCCCTGGTGTGGGAGGCGCGCGGGCGCCCGCGTGGTGATGTGCAACCGCCATTTTGGCTGAGGCATGGGGCCGCCTTGTGAATTCAAACGTGCAGTAATGGTGCCAAGAGAATCGCCATGTCCACATCTTCTTAAGTACACACTGCGGCGCTCATACCGGGTGCTTGAGTCGTGTTCAAACCGCAGCAGCATGGCAGGGTGCCGTGATGGTGGACATGGGGGGCGAGGGGGCGCGGCGCCCTCGCGGCGTCGGTCCCCTCCATCTCCCCAGGCGACCTCCATCCGCCACACATTCCGCAGCCGCCACCAGTTGGCCCCTCCTCAGGCCCACCAACTGGGCTGGTCCAGCCCCTGTCCTGTGGGGTCCTGTGCCTGCAGCCCATGGCCCTCCTCCACCTGCCTTCCAACCGCTCTGTCCACTCCCCTTACCCCGCGCTACCGCGCATCGTGCCACCCACCTACCGCGACCGCCCTACGACCCGCAACTAGCTGACACACGCCGATACGTCTCATCACCATTTCCCCCAAGGATCAAGCTGTCGCGCCGTGACAGCAGCCACGACTAGCGCATCAGCGCATCTACTGCGCCGCCAGCACGTTGTTGATTTCCCCTAACACGTTGATGGTCCGCTTGCCGCCCAGCGCCGCCGTGATGGACCGCTCCGCCAGGCCCTTGAGCCGCCGCGTGCGCTCCACCAGCGCCGCCAGCCGGGGCGCCAGCCCCACCAGCTGAGACCTCGCCTCCTGCTTGCGCGCCACCACGTCCGCCGCGGCCCGCTGCAGCTTGGCCTCCGCGCCCGCCTGGCGCTTCAGGCTTGCCTCCAGGCGGTCCAGGTACCTGCAAGGTTGGGACAGCAGCCCGATCGATCCGCCGTGACCCGTGGGTCGCAGGCGTTGCAGGGACGGCCTCGCACGTCGCACCGCTGGTTTGGAGGGGACTCGCCGCAGGTGTGCACCACCGATGCGCAAATGCTTCGTCATCAAGTATGCGTTACACGCGGATGCACACAGGACGGTAAGACCCTACTTCTAGACCATGAAACGAGCCACGCGCGAAGCGACTGCAGACCAACGGCTGTGGTAAAGTGGGTTTGTGGGTTCGGCACGACTGGCTACAGTGGCTTTCGCCCCCTGCCACCATGTATCCCTACAGCGAGTGAATACCCATGCGTGCAGAACGGGGACCCCGCAATGGCCTTGTGTAAGGATACCGCCCGTGTGCATCATACGGTACCTCTGCGACGTGGCGATCAGGAGCAGCTGTCGGAAGCGAGGTGTGGTGAGCTGGTTCACACACTGCTGCACCGCCGCCAGCATGCCGCCCACCGCGGCCGCGTCCACGCTGCTGACGTCGTCCGGCAGCGCCGTAGCCAGCAGCTCGTTGCCGCTGCCGGACAGCTCCGCCTTGCGCTGCGGCGTCGGCATGGGGTGCGCACAGTAGGCCATCACCACCACGCACAACCACGGTGTTTAATTGGCGGCGCTTCGTGTCGCAACGAAAAGTCGCAAACCCGCAGCACATGTTTCCAGCCACACCGACTTCGTCAACTTCGCCAGAAGGACAGAGTCCTACGCGGAGAGTCGAAGCCGCGCAGGTATCTCCGAACCCGGCTCGCTCGTAGGAAGCACGCTAGACCAGGGGTTCCTGCGGCGAGGCCAGCATGCGTGCCGCTACCGTGGGCAGCCCTAGTAGGTGCGGTACGCCTGCCAGGACACAAATCACGCACCTCCGCCCAAACCCAACCCTAACCCAACCCAGCCCGACCCAACCCACCCACCCCCACCTGCGCCAGGAACGCTCTGAGCTCCAACAGGTCGTCCATCAGCCGGGCCCGGTACTCGCCGTCGCGCTCGAGCCGCGCCGCCGCCACGTCATCCGGGTCCGTCGACGTCGTCGCCGCCAACGAAGCCCGCTCCTCGCCGCCGCCGCTGACGCCCGCAGGACCTTCCCCAGCGTCCGCCGCGGCGTCGCCCACCGCATCCAGCTCAATGTCCCAGTTGATGGCGATCGGCGCCGCCACCGCGTCTGCGGCCGCGCCAGTGCCACCGGCGTCTGCGCCGCTGCTGTCGCCGCCGCCGCCACCTTCGTCACCGCCCAGGTCAATATCCCAGTCTATCCCGGCGGCGGCGGCGCCGCCGGCGTCGGCCGTTGCCTCCTGCCCGCCTGTCCCAGCCCCAATATCCCAATCGATGTCCACTGCCGCTGCCGACACTGCCCCGCCGTCGCCCTGAGGTCCAATGTCCCAGTCGATTCCACCGCCCGCCCCGGCTTCCGTGACGCCGGAAGACGACACGTCGGCCTCCGCCTGCGGCGGCGGCGGCTGCGTCTGACGCGCCCGGATCTCGAACAGCGTCGGCAGCATGGCCGACGGCTCCAGTCGCGCATCGGCCGCGCCGCGCTGCCCGCGCGGGGCGTGGGCGAAGCGGGAGAACGCGGCGTAATACTGCGCCGCCGTCTGTAGGGGAGGGAGCGGCCCCGCCCCCGGGGCGAGGGGTCGAGAACAAGGTAGCTGAGCATCAGCGGGGATGGTTGCGACTTTGGCCTTGGAATCAGGCTTGGTACGGTAATCAAATGGCATTCCCGTGCAAAAATTGCAGTTTGGAATTTGGACCAAGACTTGCCTACCATAAATCCCTGGCCTGGCCTTTCGCGGAGCTACCTGCCAAGCACCTTGCACGCGGCGCGGGCCTTCAGAAGAGGGATTACTTAGAATTTGCTCGGCCCACGCTTCCGTGTATGAGGTCACTCACCTGCAGCCGGGGGTCGTGCAGCGAGGCCACCACGTCCCGCAGCATCCCGGGTAGCTCCGAAGCCAGCCCCCGGAGCTCCTGCCGCACAGCTACCCCCTGGATGCCCAGCTTCTTGCACTCCTGCGGAGCAGGTCAGGCGAGGCACGCCGCACCCGCAGGAGCACGAGCAGGAGCCGGAGGGTGCACCGAAACCACACAGTGGACACCGTTGGCAGGCCGGGCAGGATGGAGGTCGGCGCCATCGGCGCGATCGGTGTATCTGCACGGCTGGCACCCCGCGCCTGCATGGCACAGCGTGCCGTCCGAGGCGTGTATGAAAGACTCCCAAGCCCGCAACCTCCCGCGGTGCGGAGCCCCCTTTGTCTCTGTCAAGCTCCTGTGCTGGTGGACTTGACCACCACCCACCACCCGCTCACTGAGCACCGCTGCTCGCACGGACCTGGCATCGCCGTGCGCGCCAGGCGCCGAGGGTCCAGGACGAGCCACCATGGCGCGCGACTGCTGTACCAACCACCCTTGCGTACAAACGCCCCGAGGCAGCTGCCACCGCCCGAGGCTCCTGTCGCCGCGATGACTGGGTCAGGTCGACAGCAGTGTCCCGAAGGCCCACCCTTTCCCGCACCGGCGGACTGCGTCCCCTGAAACCCTTGAAACCCTCTGAAGGGAACATTTATACATACCCTGACACCCCTGGGTGGGTGTATCTGGACTGTTCTCACTCTGTTGTACCCTTCCGCCCGAAGCCCCCTTCCAGCAGCGCCCTTCTCAAGGGGTTCCGCCGGCGCACCTCCTTGTACTTGGCGGCGCACAGCGCTGCGTTCCGGACGCACTCCGCGTGCTTCCGCTCGCAGTCCATAATCTGCTGGTTCAGCTTGGCGGCCTGCTTGCGCAGGTAGGGAATCTCGAAGTCCACGTTCTGGATCAGGGTGCCCGCGCACTCGCCCAGGAAGACATCTGGGGGGGGCGTGGCAGGGTCACGAACGCGTGGCGGGGCTCGCGGGGTCACTATACCCTTGTCAACTATTCTTGTGGAACCGAGAAGCACAACCGACAGCAGGGAAGTTGAGCCACGGGAGCTACTAGCCGTCGTGTTTTGGGGGTTGCGACCAGGCCTCCCCGGCGGGCCCCCCCACCGAGCGAACTCGCATACTTACATTGCTTCTCGTAGGCTTTCACAATTTTGTCCCAAGTGGCTGCTGGCCCGGACAGTCCGCCAAACATCGTCCGCTCGGCCGTGCTCGACAACTTGTCCCTAATCTCAACCGCTCGCAGGTAGTCGAGCGGGGCATCCGAGCCATCCACCAGTTCGTTCAAGACCTCCGATGGGACCTCCTTAATGGCCTCAGCTGCCTTCGCCTGAATAACCTGAAGCCGCTTGTGCCAATCCTTGGGGATCTTCTGACGAGTGACCTATCACGCCAAAGCCAGCCAAATGTGATATTGATAACTGATCGAAAAGATTTCATACATCTTCCCGAGAGAGTTGCAGTGCACATTCTCACCAGCCATTCTGCAAGCTTGGCATAATTGATATCTAACGGAAGGGAGGCTTCAGGTCTTTCAGTCCCTTCTCCTATTAGCTTTGCAATTGCAGGTTCGCTCATAATTAAATGAACCGACAATCGTCCCAAAGGTCAGCTACTTACAAAAATCAATTTAAACAGCAGCCTCGACGCAAACGCAAACAAATGCAGCGCAACAATAATTGGCAAACCTTCGTATGATCCTATCGTCGAAAGGCCCCTTCACCAATTCCACCGAAACAGTCTGTACGACAACGTACGATAACATGGCAACCGTCACCTTCCACGGGTACCGTCCACAACATGATGATCCATATCACCAAAGGCGCCACTAGTTCCACAAAATCTTATTTCCCGTCAAGCTTGGTACGGCTAGGAACGGGCAAGTGTAGTGGCGCTGCTTCACCGCAGCGACCCTCCGGCGCCCTGTCATCCGCTCGCCTGCACACAGCTTAGCTGACCTACACCATTCATGCCACGCATCAGAAGTACAACACCACACGAGAACAATGCCCAACGGCTGCCCTCAGCGTACTTGGGCCCGGGGTCTGGGCCGTTCACACCCATGCCCCTGTCCCCGCGTCACCGCCCCCTCTCAAACGCCGCCTCTTGAGCCGCTCCCACCGCTGACCTCGGGCCCCGCGCCCATCCCCGCTCCCGCGCCTGGGATCGGCATGCCCCCGCGAGTGGCGGCGCCCTGCCGCCCCTTGACGCGCCCCAGCAGCTGCGCCACCACCAGCAGCGGCCAGAGCAGCAGCGGCGGCTCCGGCGGGATGACGGTCGTCAGCTCGTGGACCGCGATGAGACCTCGGTGGTCCAACCTGCAGCGCGCGGCGGCGTCGTGCGGTGTTGGGACTTGGGAGGGCAGTGGCAAGGGCGTACGCGTCGGCTGGGCGACCTCAGACGGACGGGACCGCGGCAGGTCAGCATCAGCGCCCCCTGGCAGCAGTCGCGGAGATCTCGCGGGGGACGACGGAGAGGCCGCCGCCAAGAGGAATCGGTTGCAACGGCTTGCAACGGAACGGAGCCGGTTGCGAGGGACCGGAGTCGGTTGCAACGGAACGGAGTCAGTTGCAACGAAACGGAGTCGGTTTCCAGGGACGCTGCTGATGGCGCGGCAGGCGGCCGGCGGCACCCTGGCCGCCGGAGCTCCCCACGCAGCACGCCCGGGTCAAGTCAGACGATCGTCGTGCATGAACCCTCTGCGCCGTACCTGTACGTCGCAACCACCTCCAACCGCTGCTCCTCGCTCCAGGGCATCCACGGGTGGCCCGTTGCTCGCCAGCGAACCCGCAGCTGTCCCCCCTGGGGCCGCTCCCGGCCGCCATCACCGCCATCGCCACCATCGCCGCCGCCATCAGCCCCGCCGCCGGGACCCCGCTCGCTGTCGCTGTCTGACGCCGAGTGGCCCCCGCGGCGACGGATTGTGGTGCCGGTACCGGTCCCGCCATTGCCCCAGCCGCCGCTGCCTCCGCCGCTGGGGATGCCCCCCGGCCCGGTCATGGGGGTCCAGATGCGCATGACCTCGACCGTTGCGGTGTGGAACAGCAGCCGCGCCACGAGCCGCATGACTCTTGGTGGACAGGTGGTCGTGGGTGTGCCAAGGGCAAGGAACGAATCACTTTCAGCGGGGTACATTTCTAGGTGGACATGCAACGAGGCAAATTTCTGCACTCAATAGGCGAATGGCGTGGCGTGCTTTTCAGTATCCTGAACCGGGCTCCTGACCCTGACAGGGTAAAAGGGTTAACGGAGGGTCGTGTCAACCGGCCACGCACTGCTCCAGGGGAAGGCACGGGACGGACAGGACAGGGCGGCGGAATACACGTGGGTGGGTGGATGGGCGGCGAGGGCGTGCCGCCGAGCTGCAAGGTGTGGGGGGCCGCGCGGGCTGGCGGCTGGGGTCTGAGGCAGACAGCGTGCGGAGGTCCGCCGGTAACCCCGACCCCGTCGCACGCCCGGGAGGACGGCTGAGGCATGGTGCCGACGGCAGCGGCGCGGGCGGGAAGCAAAGGGAAGGGCACGCGGCGGGCGGCCTGAAGGATGCGACATGCGAGGGAGGGGAGGGTGACACAAGGGGCAGTGGAAAAGGGATGAGGTACACACACACACCTACATGGCACGGGCGGGTCTCTTATCGAAACATACACCTGCATGCATACACGCGCGCCATCTCGCCCGCCGGGCACCCACCCACCGGTGCACCAGTTGGTAGCGGCTGAGGCCTTTGAGCGGGGCGGCCCAGGGGGTGACTAAGCACAGGTCCTGCCGGTAGATCCCCCACTGCAGGGGACGAGCCAGCAACTGGGCGGCAACCGGGCAGCCGGGCACGTGGGGCCACTTCTTAGCAAGGATTCGAATCTCGGAATTAGGGCAAGGCAGCTGCCCCGGATGCAGCAGCAGCTGCTGCTGCTGCTACAAGGACTTGCTGCTTCAAGCAAAGGAAGACAACCCATGCCGACCCAGGAGTGACCCATGGGGCAAGGCTCTCACGCATGTAAGCTTCCGAGCGTCAGCTGCCGCTGCTGATGCTTAGGTGGGTTAAATTGAAAAAAATAAATAAACCCGTAGAACGAACCCGGGCACACCCAGCATAACGCAGTATACTTACGGGGTGCGGAGGTGGGTGGGCACTTGCTGTCGCGACGCGGGGTCGCGACCTCCTTGCAGAAATGAATGAGATGATTCGAGCAAAGGACTACGAGTAGTACGTCATGGGCAGAGTACGGCATTCCGTGCGATCCGCACCCGACACGACGCCGAGTTAGTTTCCCCTTGTCGTACCTGCGGCAAATCCTCGCGCAGTACTCGTACGGCGTTGCCGTAATTCAAGACGTAGGTGTCACGCCCGCCACCGCCGTCATCGTCGCCACCGCCGTCGCGATTGGTCGCCTGGCTGCGGTCGCCTGCCTGGGAGCCGCGGAGGCCGCCACCCGCCGCTCGACCGCTGCAGGACTTCGACTGAGACGGCGGGGTCTGCGCCTCCGCCACGTGGGGACCTTCAAGCAGGTGCCGGAGGCTGCGTCCCTTTGCTGCCGCGGTTTCGCAATCCTGCTGCTTCCGCGATTGACCCACGTCAGCTGGCGGAACCTGAGGCCGGGGACCCGCCTGCGATGCGGATGGGGCTTCAGACGCAGCAGCGGCCGCAACCCGTCCCGATGCCTTTCCAAGTTGGGTATGGTAAGGACCTCGCGGGAAGACTCCTTCGCTGCGTGGAGACGACCACGTCCGGGGCGGCTCGCGGTGCGACGGATGCAGACTGTGACGCGTCGCGGTTGACGCTGCGGAAGCGGCGCGACAGCGAGCTAGCTTTGGACGTAGCGACGCGACGCCGTCCGATTGACGCAAGGCGCAGGAGCCCGGACTATGCATTGAGGTACTGACGTGAACTCGCTTTCCGAAAGAATTAAGACCCGATAAAGCGCGCCAGCTGTGTGGATCCTGGAACGTAACAAAAAGTCTGATTGTTTGATTGGTATGCGATGCAGGGGAATGACTGCGTGCCGCAACATTCACGACCGGCAATCTTCACAACCCAGGATGATGTTACGGGATGTTACGGAACGCCAACCGATGTCGTACCAATAATCATACAAACTTTTGTCTTCAACCCTACTTTAACTATCGATGAGCCATGCAGCCCGACGCAGCCGAGAGGCAGTCCCAGCTCCGCAGCATGACCCGTGGGTCACTCGTTGCACCAATATCCGCAGTTGACAGGCTTGCTGCCTACCTGCCATTTACACGACCTGTCCAAAAGCCCACATCGCAGAGAAACTCTTCTGCCTGCCAGCAAGAAGGATGCCACGAGTACTGTCACCGCCCAAGCTACGCAGCCTTGGACCGGCGGACAGGCAATGCAACATGCCGACGCGCGCGATGCCGATATCCGGTGCAACATGCCCATGCGCCTGGTATCTAATTGCAGCGAGATACTCCTGGAGCAGCCCTGGAGCATTCAAACAAAACTCGAAACACGTTATGCGGCCCTGGTCCATGCCCGGGCAGCCAGCAGCCAAGGCAGCACGTCTGTGCGACCCGCACCCTGCACCCTGGTCACACGCGCGAAGTGTGTCAAACCGCCGCAGGCTGCACTGTCGCGCGCCCGCCCCTCCTGCCCACCCCGTACCACCTGCCTGCCTGCCACAACGCTGTCACCATCCGTACCACACCGCCCCGTGAACCGCCATCAGAGATTCTCTCATTAACACATTCACAAACAACACATTAAGACCAGATTCTCTCTTCACATATTCACATACAACACACTAAGACACACGCGCAGCAGCTCGGTTCTCTCTTGAGCACAGCGTTGGCGACGCCTTGGGGGGGCTCACATGCTGGCACCCGCGTCTAACATAGTCCCGCGCTGCTGAAGATGGTGCACGGACTACCGTTAACGCCCCTGGGCACACCTTCCACTTGAGCAAAGACGTTTTGTTTGGTCCCTGAGCAAGGAACTAATCCTGCTATTGTACAGTGTTCACCTCGCTAAACCGAAAGCGAGGAAGGCGCAACCGGAAGGGCGCAACTGGCCGCGTACATCGACGTGAGTGAAGAGGCCCTACGGCACACTACGCCTCCGAGGTGTCCTTCAGCACCCCCGCCCCTGCAGGGGCCTTAACCCCCGCCCCACCCCTTAGCCGCTGGACCACCTCCTGCGCCGCTGACGCATCGCCGGCGAACACAGTGCCCTGGAGTGATGCCGATCGCCACTGCCTCCCGGTGCTGCCTTGCCCGCCCTCCCATGCGGCGCTTCCGGCGACCCTCTAGGGCCAGACGCATCCCGGCGAAGGGCGCCTCCTCCGCACGCGTGCCTGCCCTCGGGCGCCTGGCCCGCCCGGGCGGCGGCGGGGCGGCCCTCACTGACGCGTCACCACCCTCACCACCCTCACCACTTGAGGGCGCAGTCGGGCCTCACGTGGTGGATGCGCGCCACCAGGTCGTTGGTGCCCGCCTCGTCCATGACACCGCTCACCTGGGGGGGGAGCATGCGGGTGTGCGGCAATGGCTGGGCTACATCAGTGTGTGGATTACATGGTGTGTGGGTTAGGGGTGTGTGGGTTAGGGGTGTGTGGGTTAGGGGTGTGTGGGTTAGGGGTTATGGGTGGTTCAGGGGTTATGGGTTAGGGGTGTGTGGGTTAGGGGTGTGTGGGTCTGCGCCTCCCCAAGTCTTCCCTCCGCCCTGAGCCCCCAGCCAATCCATTGCCCCACCCCACCCGCACGCCCGCCCACCAACAGCTCCCCACCCACCAGCAGCAGGCGCACTTGGGTGCTCTGGACCGCCCTCACGATGGCCTCGGGCGACAGGCGGTGGCACATGCGGACACTCAGGCGGCTGAGGGCCGGGGTGTACTCCCCCAGCGCGTCCATCATGGGGTCCGTCAGCAGGTAGAGCGCCTCGATGTCCAGGTCCTGTGGGGTGCGCATGACAGAGAACGGAGCCGCGAAAAGGGCAGTCCCGTGTGGGGGTGGTTTTTAGATAAGAGTCCCGCCAGACCCAAACCATGCTCCAATATACTTACCATAAAACCTGCAGATTGGAAAACATGAAAACAGCAACTAAGGCAGCCGCGCCACCACCGACGTGTGGGGTGTGTTTAGAGAAGAGACCCGCCAGTGTGGGATGGGTGGTTGGGAGCGGATGGCCGTTCGTCGGTGTTCCAAGGCAGCGTGCGTGAGTCGGCAGGGCCACCCTCGGGATGCCCAAATGCGTCAAACACAACCTTGCCCAGCCCGGATATGGCGAGGGAGGAAAAGAATGCTGGATATGAGGGGCTCGCGGCTTACATAAATGGCCCCACCCACAAGCCGATAGTTGAACGTGCTCAGAGAGTCGGGGGCACCCCGCCCGAGGCCATGTGGGGCGGTACTGCGTGCTCCTCACCGTTAGGTTGGGGTTCCTGGCCACCAGCGGCCGCAGCCCCTCCTCGGTCAGCTTGGTGCACCAGGCCAGGCTCAGGCTGCGCAGCGTGCTGCAGTGGGCGGCCTGGGGGCAGCGACCGGAGTGGGGTGGCGGCGGGGTGTTGCCAAGCGGGGACATGGAGACGTGGTCTCAGGCTGAGAAGGCGAACCGAGATTGCCTCGCGCACAGCAGTTCTTCCGCCGCCACAGTATCCCCCTACCCAACAACACACCAACGAGCCCGGTACGTTGGTTGCCCCACAGTGAGTCTTTCACACGGAACAACCCTACTGGACCCGTCCCCACCCGGGAGCTGACCCACCCGGGAGCTCGGCGGGGCCCCAGCGCCGTTGGAATGATGGCCTCCCTCGACCCCACCCCACCCACCAGGTTCCTGAGGTGGTCATCGGTGAGCGCCAGTCCCCGCAGGTTGAGGGCCTCCAGGTGGGGGCACAGGCGGGCCAGGGCCCCCAGCACCTCGCCGCTCACCCCCACGCAGCCGTTGAGCTGCAGGCTGGTCAGGCTGGGGCCGCAGCCGGACAGCAGCGCCACAAGCCCGGGGCCGCTGACCTGCGGATCGGCGGCGGGGAGGAGGGATATAGGAAATTGGTAGACAGTTCAAACTGCGCGGGGAGGAGGGGGTCAGCTCTAGGGTTGTCCGGTCTTGATTGACGCAAGGGAGCCTGCAGGTAAGGGGCAGCGGCCCCTTCTGTTCATCAGCGGCAAGCATCGCTTCCCTCAACTTACACCTTCGCTCCGTCCCTTGATTCCTGAAACCTTTCTCATTTCTTCCCTCTTCCCCTCAATACCCATACCTCCGCCAAGTACCCAGCCACAGCACTGCACTCTTCCCTGCCACCCACAGCGCGCTGCACTGCAATGCGCCCTCCCTGCTGCTGCTGCTGCAGTTGCTGCTCCCGCTCACCACCTCCCTCCTCACCGAGGCGCAGCCGCTGACGTCCAGTACCGTCAGCCGCGTGCACCTGGCCAGCAGCCAGACCGACACCACTCGCGGACACTGCCGCAGCAGCAGCTCCTCCAGCGAGTGGGCGTGCTCGCCCAGGGCCGCCAGCGCCGTGTCCGTGACGCCGTACGACTTGGCGATGGACAGCCGCCGCAGCCGAGGACAGGCGCGGGCCAGCGCCGCCAGCGCCTCGGAGCCCACCTGCGGGCGTCCACATCGTGCGATGACCGTTAGAGCAAGCGAATTGTGACCGTTAGGACAACCGAAGCGTGACCGTTAGGACAAACGAAACGAGACCGTTCGAACAACTTAAGCGTATAGTACCTCCTAAGTGGTAATTCGCCTTGGCCCCTTGGCCCCAGGAGCTGTTATGTGTCGGACCCGTACCCGGAAGCATCCATCCAGGGTGACGTCCTCCAGGAGGGGGCAGCCGAGCGCCAGCGCCACCACGCCCGGATCCGTCAGGGCCGCCCAGTCGCGGCAGCTGACCTCGCGCAGGCGGGGCAGCAGCGAGCCGATGCAGGCGGCGGAGACGTCCGTCAGCTTGCCGCAGCGGGGAAGAGCCAGGACCTCCAGATCTGCATACACCGCATGTTGACGAGATTGGAAAAGCGAAAACGCCGAAGGGCATCAATGGCAACAGGGTGTTACGGACACCGGAGGTTGGTAGGACGTAGCTCAAGGTAATGCCGCTGGGGCGGGGAGGTCACGCTCACTTGGACAGGCGGCAAGGAGGACTGAGAGGTTCTTGTCCTGGAGCTGGTTGACGGAGTCCAAGTGCAGGCTGGTGAGCTGCGCGAGTGTGACCTGCCCAACCGGCAGGTTGCAAGCCGCGAGCAAAGGCGCCAAGCTGGAATGGCCGGAAGCGGCGATGCCTCGCAGTGCCTTCAGATTGGTCCGGAATGCCCAGGCAAGGCAGCTACTGGCCTGCTGGCCAAACAGGTCGTTAATGTCGAGGTTGGTTACATCGTTCAGCGCGTCCTTTTGAACCAGCCGATTATAAAATTTGCAGACCGACGACATCATTAGACGGTTTCGCAACGGCAGGTGCTGCAGAATCCTTGCTTGGCAAGGCCAAGGTAGGCTAGAAAGAGCATCTTGCCCTGGAAGGACGTCAGCTGTCGACATTTACGTTCTTAAACGCTGCAAGGCACTAGAAGAAATTGAATTGTCGATGAACAGCTGTAAGGTATACAGGAAGAAATACTGGGTTGTAGGTGAAGGTAGTTCCTAACACACCCACTCACGGAGATTTTGCCCATCATGCAAGGTAATGCGCTCGACATCGCTTTTGGAATTTTTTTGTTTACAAGCTCCGCAAGCGTGTACGGCCCCAAACGGACGAAGAGGCTTACGGAAACGCAGGGCCCATTCCAACCGCCAAACGGTTTTTAAATGTGGAATGCCAGGCGTCGTTGTTTGCGATAGTATGTTAATCTCAATAGAACGTGAGACCACTTCTGATAGGCACAACGGTGCACCTAGTTTGAAGCAGCAATGCGCACGGCTGTCGTTTCCGGCGTCGCACGTCCGACAGGTATCGGACGACAGGTCGTGCGCACATTCCTAGCCAAGGGGTACCGCGTAATTGGCTGTGATGTTGCACCTGAAGAATCCCCCGAACATAGCCAGATCGCCGCGTACTCGTTCGTCAAGGCGGATATCAGCAAGCCCGAAGATGTCCGCGCGCTGCGCGCTCACGTTGAGTACATCGCGGAGGGCCCGCACCTAAACGTCCTGGTCAACAATGCCGGCATCGCCACACCCTACCAGGATCCCAGCGACCCCATCACGAGCTGGCACGCGTACATCGACACCAACCTGACAGGTCGGTGCATTTCTCCATTCCCGATTGAGGGGGGTCATTTCAGCTGTATGCCCCTGCCGGGATCCACCTGACTTGATTCTGCGCCTCGTGCAGCCTGTCCAGAGATTGGGAAATGTTCTGCAGGTTTTTTACCAAGCCCTACGGTTCTTACTGTCCAGCGTTCCTTCGCGGACCCAGTGGCCCCATAGCCCGTCACGTATGTACCTCTCCCTGTGGCCACTCGTCTTTCAAGGAAAAGAAAACGCCTGAATCGTCGAGAACTTGGCGTCGTCTGGGGTCGGGCAGACATGCCCTCCATGTGTTCACGTCAAACCGCGAGACTGCCCGTCCGGCCTCACGAGGGGTGCGTGTTTATGCGTGCTCGGCCTGACGCGTCGTGAGTGTAGGACCCCAGCCGTCTCCCCTCCCAGATTACACCGCGCTTTGCGCTGCGCTCCGCCAACCCGCCATCCAGGTGCCTTCCTCATGTCCCACACCCTGCTGCCCCTCATGGAGGAGGGCGCCTCGGCCATCATCCACATCTCCAGCACCCGCGCGCTGCAGTCCGAGCCCGGGTGCGAGGTGGGTCAGGTGCTGTGATGGGTCCAGATTCAGCTGGGTGGAGCCGCTGGCTCTGTGGCTCGATGTCGCCCACGTCACGACGTGCACCGCGGGGCCAGCGTGGGCAGCCGGACCAGGCGGACTCGAGGTCACTTGGGTTCCGAAAGCCGTGCTGTGCGCCAATGACTCCAACCTCCTGAACTCCTTTCGGTGCTGGGCTGCATCTCCGGGCCCCGATGCGACCTCCAGGGCTACGCTGCGGCCAAGGCGGGGCTGCTGGGCCTGACCCACGCACAGGCGGCCAGTCTGCAGCGGCGCACCCGAGTCAATGCGGTGCTGCCCGGGTGGATAGATGTGACGGGCGGCAAGGAGCAGATCAGCGAGGACCAACATCGCTGGCAGCTGACAGGTGGGTGACGTGCCAGCCGGGTGGCGTGAGGTCAACGCAAGCGCCAAGGGGACATGGACAGCACATGTGTGATAGAAGGCGCCTTAAATAGCCAGTGGAGGAGGGGAACGGGTGGTAATTGAGTGTGCTTGATGGCAGCGTGTGAGTTCAGATGCAGCAACGGCCGAGGCCATGCCACTGATGTCATTGACGGCCTGGTTGTTTCCGCATGGCTCGCAGGGCGCGTGGGTCAGCCCACAGACGTGGCGGAGATGGTCGCGTTCCTGGCGGACGAGCGGTTGTCCGGATACATCACTGGGCAGCAGTTCGTGTGTGACGGCGGCGTCACAGCTAAAATGTACTATCCCGAAGAGTGAGATGACCAGCGGCAGATGCCCAACCTCGCTGGCTCTACCCTGCTCTACACGCGTTGCCTGGGGACTGGATAGGCGGGGCAGGGCTGCGTCTGGAAGGCTCCTGACGGGTTGCACTGCTACACTGCCGTGGTCCCCACCACCTGAGGTACATACATACTGCCATGGTTCAACGATGCAAGAGCTGACCCGTGAACTCCCTCATATCGGACGACCTTGGGTGACAGCCCTCAAGCGTGTCTGCCTATGTTATTCGAACGTGCTAAATGATCAATTTCTATGCCGGAGATGACTAAGGGGAAGGTTGTTATGCGGGGCGCCGTAGAGTAGAAGACGTTGCAGTTACCGAGTCCTTACATGCCCATGTACAGCATGGCAGGCAAGTGTTTATACTACGTGCGTACTTACGACTCATCAAATTGCAAGCCAGTCAAGTTTTGGTACTTAAAAGTTGTGCACAGTACGACAGTCCGTCTGGAAAGTGGACAATTTTCCTGCGCGAATACTGTGCTTACTGCAGCGCATCGAGCAAAGTGGCACTACGCGCTTGAACAAGGTGCTCCTGCGAGTCATTGTCACGTAGGGTTGTGTGAAGTTGCAGCAAGATCAATCTTTAAAGTTGGCCTTTAGCACGACTGGGCCTTCAACATTTGTTGGTAACCTACCAGATTTACTCAACTTAGTGATTACACATAGCTGAAATGAGCGGCGCTGCGACCAGCCCGCTGGCCAAGTACAAACTGGTGCGAATCCTCAGGCGGACGATCTATTATCCACAGCGTCAGTGGTATTGAAGCAGCGAACATCTCTGTGCAGGTGTTCCTGGGCGACCAGTCGGTGGGGAAGACGTCAATCATTACTCGGTTTATGTATGACAAGTTCGACAACACCTACCAGGTAGGGCGGCGATATGCATGCCTTAGCAACCGAGTGGTACTCATGGCGCAAGTGCCTGCGCGCAGGCGACGATTGGGATAGACTTCTTGTCCAAGACCATGTACTTGGAGGACCGCACCGTGCGGCTGCAGCTCTGGTGCGGGGGCCTTCAAATGAGTTTTCCCAATTGCCCGATTGTGTCAGTCATGACGCGGAATCTTGTATTTACAGGGACACAGCGGGGCAAGAACGCTTCCGAAGCCTGATTCCCAGCTACATCCGTGACTCTTCCGTGGCGGTCGTCGTTTATGACATCTCGAGTGGGTACTTAAGTTTGCAGCTGCCAGGGTTTTGGTGAACTTGTAGCTTACGCAAGCTCTGCCGGGCGCAGACCGCCAGTCCTTCCTCAACACGGCACGGTGGATTCAGGAGGTCCGCACGGAGCGTGGCAATGACGTCATTATCTTCCTCGTGGGGAACAAAACCGACCTCATTGACAAGCGGTGCGGAGGGTAACTGATACGTTAGTAGTGCGATGCAGCAGCTCGCTGCGGTGCGGTGCTTTGCCTGTATGTGTGCTGTGCGATACACGACCTCACCCACATGCCGGGCGCAAGGGTCTGCGTTTCTGCCCAACGGTGCTTGTATCATGCTCTGTCAAGGAATGTTATGAGAGAGCTTTGTGTTGACGTGTCCAGGCAAGTTTCGATTGAGGAGGGTGATGCCAAAGCGCGCGAGCTGAATGTGAACTTCATCGAGACGAGCGCTAAGGCTGGACTGAACATCAAGGTACAGTGTCTGGGCCTCGCTGTCCCTTCTGCACGGTGCACTGCGTGGGTAGGGCCGTGCTGAGAAGAAGAATCGGTTTGAACTGGTCCGCCACTTGACTCTTTTTGACCTTTGCGGGGTTGCATAGTGCAATCGCCAGCTCACCCAAACACACGTCATGCCCCGACATCCCACAGGCGCTGTTCCGCAAAATTGCTGCTGCGCTGCCGGGGATGGAGTCTGTGTCACAGAATAAGACTGAGCAGATGGAGGAGGTAAAGCTGACCACCTCGACGGTTACGCTAGATGCGAAGCCGCCGCCGCCGGCGTCCACTTGCTCGTGCTAAGAACGAGTGGTGCGTCGCGATGGGCGTAGCGTTATGCAGGCTTGGGTACGGAGGCATGTTCATACCGATGGGAGCTCCCAGGAGCAATGACTTGCATGAAGGCGGCATTTGAAGTTTACACGATACTCTCTACTTAGAACACTTTAATGGCCACTCCAATGGCCGAAGGGGGACTGCGGAAGCGGGACTGCTGGATGGATGTTAAGCAAAACGGCCGATGCTGGGGTGACAGGCGGGCACGGGCGGCTTACCTTGTGTCTGCGGGCGACAAGGGGTTGGGTTCGGGGATGATGATGGCGGTTAGTTTAGGTACATCAGTTAGGTTTAGTAGTGCAGAGAAATTCGGCATGGGTCCTCACTTCGGGCTCTGGGCCACGCGTCGAATACTCCGAGCACAGCGCCACAATGGTGGCAGTCCGGACGCGGACACGGCGGTACAGACACATGTGGTTTGCATGGCTCTGTTTTGGCCCAAATCAGCACGCGCAGGTTTCGCATCGATGTGGGTATGTTACCGTACCTTGCTCATGACCCTGTCGTGCACGCTGTGAATGTTGCTTTGCGAGCTGCATGCTGTGCATCGCGGCATCCAATGTGAAAGCGGTCCGAGCGGGCTGCTGGTCTGATGGTGGTTGAGCCGGCCGGGAGGGGACCTGCGTGCGCTTTCTAGGTCAAGAACTGACCCTGGTTCTGTGGCCCTGTGGTTACGGTGCGCGCCAACCCCATCAAGGTGTCTGGGCTCGTTGTTTTGAGGCCCTGGTTGCACCGGCATCATGGGTTGACGTGTTGCCCGTGCGGGTGGATCATCGAAGCGCTTGGCTCGACAGATATGTAGGGTGTTCGCTGGTTGGCATTCGGTCAGTTCCGCAACGCTGAGGTCCCATGCATGAGGGGCTCGGACTCAGGTGCCACTGGAGGCTAGGTCAGCACGAGGCGTGGGGTGAACTGGCCACGCATTGAGAAAGGGGCCGTCGTGTCCAGATGGTGGCTGATTAACGAGCGGAGTGGAACGGTCTCTCTTGAGAACGGAGTGCGCTTGAAATGGGATGAATTAGAGCGTGCTGATTGCGTCAAGGCTTTTCGGTCGGATGGGTCGGAGCTGAACAGTAAGGACGGGTTGGCTAGCGATAAGCCGTTGCCGGGCGGTCCCACAAGCACGACGCGCACGGCATACAACATGGCGGCTGTACCGCGCGATGAATGCGGGTGGTAGGAGGAACCGCTCTGCACCAAAGACGATGCGTGTGACCCATGTGCGTATAACCAGATGATCCCATAGATTATAACACCAGGTCCGATTCTTCCTGGGCAAGCTCCTGAAGCCAACTAAGATACAATAAGGCGAACCCATGCAACAATCCAAACAGCTCGTCAGGCCCCTACCAACCCATTGAGCGGTCAGCCATTGAACCGTATACGGCTGTAATCAACCCGAAACAGGCCTCTCGCGATCCCCTGGAACTTTTCGACAGCCCCACGTGCGAGAGAACGCATCTGCCAAACAGGCACACGAGTTACTGCATGAAATGAAACATAATTGTACATGCTGCTGGAGCCCCTCACCGACACAACACGAACCAGCCGCAGGTGCCCGCCGTTAAGCGCCAAGTTAACCAACCAAACACGCCACTGACGCGCTCAAACGATTTGCACATATCCGGTTGCACTCTGCGCCTGGCCTTGAACACGGATCTTCGCTCTCCTCGACCCAGCTTCCGCCCTTTCAGTCCCAGCCCACGGTGTTCGTCGACCAGGCAATTTTGTACGACTTGGCCAGCTCCGCAAAGTTGTGAACCCCGTCGAGCGCCAGGCACGGCAGGCCCGCCATCCACGCCAGCTGCTCCGCCGACGGCGGCGCTGTGGTGCAGCTGTCCACGGACCAGCTGAGGTTACGCAGTCCCGTGAGCCGGGTGATGTCGTCGGGCAACGAGCGCAACCCGTCGTTGCCGCTGAGGGACGCAGACGTCACCGGGACACCGGGGCGGGGCTGATCAACGTGGTCGCGTGCAACGTGGTCCGTGCACGCGGAAAGGGTGCGGTATGGGCCGACCGTTGGCCGTCGTTGGGTTCGGCCTTGCACCCAGACCGGACCGAACACGCGACTGGCAAAATAGTTTATTACCAATGATGGGCAGATTACGGTGACCTGTCAGCGGGGCCGCACCCGGCCACTGCAGTGTGCGACCGCACAGGCCCGCAGCGGACAAGCGGGCGACCGCATAGGGATGCCTCGGTAATCGCAGCGAGGTACTTTGTGTAGTGGACCTGCCAGCTCAGCTGCGACCCCAGGGAAAACAAGGTGGGGAACGCCGATGCGGGGGAAGGGCAGTCTCTCTGTGTGAGATGTGAGGGGCTGGGGGCCGCACCTGAGGCCCAGGTCCATCAGACGCGTCAGAGCTCCGAAACCCGCGGGCAGGCGGACGAGCCGGTTCTCTGTCAGCTGCAGATCTGCGGGGTGTCCGGCAGAGGCGCGGATCAACAGCAGACGTCGGTCTGCGGAATGGACCTCTTGCGACGCCATGTCGTGAGTGCCGTGTCGAGAACGTCCTACCTTCCCATGGATCCCAGTGCTGGCCCAGTGGCAGCCACCCAGTACCATGGCGTGCGAGTGGCAGCCGTACTGTACGGGCGGCCGATGCGTCAATTCAAACGTCATCTTCCAAACGTCATCCTACAGACCTCGAGGCTGGAATACCGGCTGGAATCCAACCAGCCGGGCGAGCCTGCTGTAGCGGTGGTGGTGGTGGTGCTGCTGCTTCTGCTGCCCGTCACAAGGCCCGTCATCAGCTGCAGAGCTGGCACTGCATCCCGCCCGCCCGCCGGGCGCCCAAACCCTATGCTCGTGTACGAGACGACACCACTGTCCACTGACCATGACTAAAGTTCACACGTGAGAACTGGACAACTGGTGCTGGTCCGTATGACTTGATATGGGCCCAGCACCCGCTGGCAGCCGCGTCGGGAAGGACCGTCGCCGCGGCACGCACCCAGCATGTGCACCCAGTCCACCGTCCCTACGGCGGTGAGTCTGTGACCCCAGGGCGAAGGCGCCCTCCAGCGGGCCCCCAGAACGGGTACCGTACCGACCTGTCAGCCGGGACAACCGGGTCATGGCCGCGGGCAGCGACGAGATGTCGCACTGCACCAGCTCCAGGCACGTCAGGCCGCGCACGTGGGTACAGAGCTCGTCCAGTACGGCACTTACGACGTGTACGTTGGTCAACTGCAGGATCTGCGGGCAGGGAGAGGAAGCAGCAGCAGCACCGGGATCCACGCATGAGGTGGGAGTACGGAGTTAGAATTGAAAAAAGGAAAAAAACAGAAACGAACCCGGGCACACCCAGAAATACTCAGAATGCTTACGTGGCGAGGTACCTGCGTAGCAGTGGAAGGACAGAGACTGCGCGCGGGCGCACGGGCGCGCGGTGGCTGGAGGCACAAAGTTCCCCGTCACCGTACCTAGAGCCGTAAAGCCCATACTCTGGATTCGAAACCTTGGTAAACCTAGGTGACCTTCACGCCGCCATGTGGCGCCACAAGCACACGGACTGGACTTTGGTGGGCTTACAGCCGCCGGACACCGATCTCGCGCACTTGGGGGCCCGCAAGCTGTGCACCGTGGGCCCGCCCAACGGCACGGCACACACACTTGGGGGCCGGGCCTCTACTTTAAACATACGGGGGGTTACTGGAGTGCTGCTGTGTATAGAGAATCATTCCGCTGCTGTGTAGGACAGGGTATCAGGGCACCGAGTGGAGCCTCGCCTGCAAGCCACCGGGATGCCACCTTACTGCTTCCGCACCCGGAGCCACTCGAGTGATGCCGCCCCGACCCGCGGCCCCAGCCCGCCTGCCTCCTGTCCCCGACAAGTGCAACCCCGCCCGTGCCCTGCTTCGCTCGCCGCACCCTGCCAGCCCCCGGCGCCGGCAAGCAGGCAAGCGAGGTAGGTCCGGGTCCTACCTCCAGCGACGCCAGCGCCCGGATGCCTGGAGGGAGCTGCGGGACAGCGTCGTGGCCCGCGACGCTGAGGTGGCGCAGCCTGGTGAGCCGGTAGATGGAGACCCATGGGATCGCGTCCCGCTCAGCCAGGGGGTCCACGGCGTCCAGCAGGTTCAAGACCTGCAGCCCCGCCGGAATCCAAGGGTGGCGGGGGCGGTGCGTAACGGGGACCAGGGCGCGCGGGGTGGCGCTAGAGAGGACAGCGTGAGGTCGGAGCGGGCCAGGGGCAGGGCCAGGTTGGCGATGTGCATGACGCGGGGTCGGTGCGGGGTCGTACGACCCTGCCGTACGGTGCCGTACCTGCAGGTTGGACAGCTTGCTGACGTCGGGCGACAGGGCGGGCAGGTAGTTCTGCTGGAGGTCCAGCACCCGCAGCGACGCCATGTCGTACAGGCTGTCCGGCAGGGGGGCCCTGAGATCCAGGTAGCCCAGCCCCAGCACCGCCAGGTTCCGGAGCGAGGAGATGGCCTCGGGCAAGCCCTGCACGCCGCGATGACGGACAGAACACCCCCCGCAGAGACATTAGACATCAACTCCACGCGTTCTTACGCCTTGACGGCTGTCTGTTCACCTTTGACGTAAACGTGCTGCGCCTACTACGCGGCGCGGCTGCACATTCTGTTGTCCAAGGACCTCGACTTATGGGGCCACGTCAGGAAGACATTGGCCGGTCGTCGCCACGGCGACCCGCGCACGAGACGGGTCGCAACGACTGCGATGAAAGGGACGCCCGCGAGGGACGTGACCCACCGACCCACCGGCCCACGCGCCGCAGCTCCACACAAGCCCCTACCGTAGCTACTGCGCTCTACTCTCACGTCTCACCACATGCAGCCCCGCTCCTCGCGGACCCACCGACCCACCGACGCGTCGAAGTTCTCCATCAGCGACAGGTGGCTCAGCGCTGTCAGGTCTGAGAAGCTGGCGGGCAGGTTGTTCAGGCCGCAGCCGTCCAGCGTCAGCTCGCGCAGCCGCCCCGCGGGCGCCAGCGCGGAGATGAGCGCGTGCAGGGGGCCCTGCCAGGCCCCTTGCTGCTGCTGCTGTGGGGGCGGCGGATGCTGCGCCGCCAGGGCGGGGTGAACAGCGTCCGGATTACCCACGTCCTCCGACAGGTCCACATCGGAAAGGCCTGCGGGTCGGTGGCCCGCGGGTCGGCGGTCCCGTGGGTCGGCGCTCCCGTGGATGCGCGCGGTGTTGCAAAAGGGAGTGTCCACTCATGAGGGTGATAACCCGTTGACAACGATGATGATTCTGACAGTGGCCATGACAATGATGCATACATAAAGACAACTAAAAATAACCATGAAGATGGTTATGATGAAAAGCGGCAATGAGCGACAGCCGCGAGAGTGAACGAACCAAATTATCCGTGGGCCCCGCAAGTGTTCTAGCACACCAGTGCCCCGTCTGCCAGTCGGTGGAATCTGCACCGATCTTCGATCGCTTTGCGGTGTCAGCTACACGCCCCTACCCCTACCCCTACCCGCACACACCCGAAGGCGCAGGTAGAACCATGGCGCCTTACAAAGAGGTACGGCAGCGTCGTACCCCATGGTGTCGTACCCACCCAGACACTGTAGATTGGTGAGGGTCGCCAGCAGCCGCCAGCAGATCCCCATGTCCAGGCCGTGAAGTCCCCCGAGGTTCAGGAAGGTCAGCCTGGGCGCCGCAAACACACACACACACACACGGTCATCGGATCGGGCGGGCGGGCGGGTTGCAATTCTAAACACACGGTCATCAGCTACTTGTCCCCTTCGTTCAGAAGCGTGTAAGGCCCCACGCCGCTGAAGGCCCGGGCCGCTTCGGAACCCCGAAGGCTGCATAATCATGTTGTCTGCCCAACAAGCGCCCTGCGAGCGCCGAACCCACACCTTCCCACGGAGAGCTGCCGTGCAGCCCCACACCTTCCCACGGAAAGCAGTCGCACAGCCCCACACCTACGAGGTGAGCTCGCTGAAGTCGAAGGGCAGTCGGTGCAGGTAGTTCCCCGACAGGTCCAGGTCCACCAGCCGAGAGAGCGCTCCCATGCCGGGGGGCAGGGAGCCCAGCGCGTTGTGCTGCAGGTCCAGGTACTGGGGGCCACCGGGGAGGGGGACACCGGGGAGAGGTGCCAGGTGCGGGTGAGGAGGGCGACGATCTCAATCGGGGGATTGAGATGGAGGAGGGGTACAGGAGGCAGTACAGGGGCAGAGTGCCGGTGTTGCCACGTGCAGGCGCGCGACTGGCATCACGATTCGGAAGGGAACCTTGCATGACAGCGCAGCAATCCACGGCATCCCCCTCTCGGTCCAGATACCGTGCGCAGGCATCGCTTCCGTCCGTCGCTCCGCCCCCACGCACGGTCAGCCATTCCGCCACCGGGCGCTTTCCCCGGCAGCCTACCGGACGCATTTCCCCCACGGACCGCCCCGTCCACCGTCCCACGTCAACATGCCTTACATCCGCCGCGCTCCGAGGCTTTGGCCGGGTGCGACGACGTGTATGTACGACGCGGTACATCGACTGCCGTACTGCCGTACCTCCAGGCGCGTCATCAGGGTGACGGTGGGAGGCAGCGCGTGGAGCCAGTTGTTGGAGAGGTCCAGGATCCTCAGTCCCGTGAGGCCCGCGAGCACCTCATTGGGCAGCACCTTGAGGGAGCACCCGCGCAGGGCGAGGTCCTGTAGCGATGTGGGCAGCGACGTGGGCAGCGATGTGGGCAGCGACGTGGGCAGCGATGTGGGCAGCGATGTGGGCAGCGACGTGGGCAGCGATGTGGGCAGCGACGTGGGCAGCGGCCGCGACAGTGGCAAAGGCAGCGACAGCACGGGGCGGGGCTGTTTTGCGGGAAGGGGCTGCAGCTGTCTCGTTAGCGGCTCAGGTCCCCAACAATGAAGCACACAGCAGCTGCGGGCGCGGCCCCCGCCGAACACGCACACACCTGCAGCTTGGCCCCCAGGTTCATGACCAGCTCCCGACCGAAACTGCTGTGCCCCGCCCGCGCCCGCTCCGGGGACCCGATGAAGGTGGGCACTCGGCACTGATACAACCGCAGGCTGGTCAGGCCCGTGAGGGCCATGAGCGTGGACCCCAGCCGGGCCGCGGAGGCGTCCAGCCCGCTCAGCCGCAGCCGCCGCAGCCCCGGCAAGCTGGACAGCGCCCGGTCCAGGGCGGAGCGCCGGCTGACGGCCTGGGCGGCGCCCGCGCCGCCGCTGCCGCCGGGCCCGCAACGCCCGGCGCTGCCCCGGCGGCCGGCGCCCGGTGACATGGGGCCGCCGTACCCGCCGTACACGTCGCGCCCCCGATACGTGCCGTACTGTTGCGTCTGCTGCTGTGCCCGTACGACCAGCTCCTCCAGGGAAGGGCAGCTGGCCGCCAGGTCGAGCTGGAGTGCGGTATCCGAGATCTGCAGGTTACGGAGGGACGTCATCGCTGCCAGCGAGCGCGATCTTGAGGATCCGGAGGCAGCAGCGGCGGCGGAGGGGCCGCCGTCGCCGCCGCCCCGCGCTGTGCGGCCTGCGGCGGCGCCAGAGCGCGGCCCGCGCCGTCGCCCCCTGGAGGTGGCGGCGGCAGCGGACGCTGCCGCTGCTGCCGCTGCGCTGCTGGGTCCCGGCCCTGCCGTGTCGTCGCTGCCGCCGTCGCCGCCGTCGCCACGGCTCCTGCCGCGCCGCTGCTGCTGCCGCTGGTGCGCGTCAGGGCCCTCTGACGAGCTCCGGACAAACAGGTCGCAGCAGGACTCCAGGCGGAGGGTGGAGAGGAGCGGGAAGTGGGAGGCCCACAAGGTGACGTCCCGGTTGCCGTACAGCGTCACGACGCGGAGGCCCTCGCTTAGAACCTCGCACCACAGCCGGCAGACGCGGCGCATTGCCAGCGCCGTATCATTCATCCTGCATGGGCGGAAGGTGCCGGGAATGGCAGCGGGGACACCGGCGCCGGCGTCGCCGGCGTCGCCGCTCGCAGCGGCCGCGTCAGCGGGGTTGCTGGCCGACTGACCCGTGGGTCCGGCGCCCGTTGGCTGACCCGTGGGATAGCCCTGCCCGCAGGTAAGCTGTGAGCCCGACGCGACTAAGGAGCGGTCCTCTTGCCGCGGGTAAGCACCGGAGTCCGGGTCGGCGACGTAGCTGAGTTGGGTGCACGGCAGCGGCTGCGCCGGGTCGCATGTGTAGCTCGCGATCATGGCCACAATCTCCCGTGGTAGTTCTCCCCATCTGGTTGGTAAGGTGGGGGAAGAGAGCGTACTGAGAAAATCGGGGTTGTGAGCATCCGAGGGATGCATGCGTGGACAAAGAGTGGCACTAGTCCATACCAATCGATGACATCCATCTGAGGACCGTGCCAGGGCGAGGCAGTCCCCGCATGACGGGGCAAACACCCCGGTGCTACATCATGAACCGCACACCGTGTTCCATTTACGCAACACCCAAGCGCCAGGGAAAGCTCCCAGGAAAGATTTCGCTGATATGGCAACTGATAACAATGGTCCCCATAATACTACCCCATATATTTCAGCATTATGGCAAAAGTCTGAATATTAGCTATGCAGAAGCAGGCGGCTGCCTGCAACCGTGGCTTGCAAACTCTCGGTACCTTGCCGTGCTTTCAGGGGCAGGTTCCGACGCGTCAGCTCCCCTTGCCGCCACACGACGCCGCTTTTGATTACGCATTGGTGGTATCGTGCAACGACAGGCTGAAGCATCAAGACAAAGTTACATTTACAGTCCTTGTCAAAGCAGAAAGATGATGTACCGATAAATTCATGGATCCAGCCGAAAAAGCAACTTATAGGTAATTCACCCCAATGTTATGTTTCTCAACATGCGTCTTCTGTTTTGTTATGGCACGAGTACGGCAAATTTAGGTTCCAACCAACTCCTTCTTCAGCGGGTGTCTCCCATGGCGAACTGCTGGCCAGCAAGATAATACATTAATTTCACGTTATAAATACCCCTGCGTCTGTCCTTTTCATCGCCGGAGCGATGCTGTCGTTACCGCGGACCACTGCTCGATACACTTGCAGCCGCCGTCAGCAGCTGGTGCTTCGGCCGGTCTGTGCTTCGGGTGCGTCCACAGCGGGTCTATGTGGGCCGGGCTGCGATGCAGGAGTTTGCGGGGCGTGCGACAGACGGTGCAATCGAGGAAAACCAGCGTCCCTTGAGGTGCAAAGTGCGGCCTGCTGGAGGCTGACAACCCCGTGGCGGTAGCGGGATTGCCAATGGTTCCAACCATTACGGGAAACATGCGTGGCGCTGCACCTCAGCGGGCGGAGCGATGCAGGCCCGGCCCCCTGCCGTACATGTCTGAGCTCCTGCCCCGCGCCATCGGACACGCCAGCTTACCTCCTCCCCCTCTGCCTCCTCCGAACAACCCAGGATGGCCGAACTTAAAATCCCTGTGGCAGCCACCGGCCGCCACCGTCGCGCCCATGATGCGCTCGGACGCCTTCTACTCGGGCCCGGCCATGGGCCCGACCCGTGGGACCTCTGCAGCGGCGGCCGCGGCCGGCAGCGCAGGCGCGTCAGCGTCTGGCGCTCAGCAACAGCAGCAGCAGCAGCAGGCCCACTTCCGGCTGCATCGCATCAGCGGGGACGGCGCCTGCATGTTCCGGGCGATCGCGCAGGGGGCTCAGCAGGCGACCCATGGTACAGTGCTGTACGATGCCGTACGGTACGATGTGTTTAGAAATGCAACCCGCCCGACGCCGGTGTGTGTGCCCCGCCGCTACGCTGCAGGCAAGTCCATGTCCGCGGACTCGGAGGGCGTCGCGGCCCAGAATCTGCGCCAGGCGGTGGTTCAGGAGCTGCGGAAGCGACGAGAGTGAGTCCGGGGGCAGTGGGGGCGGGCTGATGAGGTGTCGAGGGTGTATATCAGTGTATGCCATTGGCAGGCATACACGAGGGGGTATATCAGTATATGCCATTGGTAGGAACACACCATGTTGAAAGTTGAAGGTGCGCCGCCGAGGTATCCAGTGGGGGGCGCCGCCTCCAGCTGGCGAGGCTGTGGGTAGCAGATGTGGGTGTCGCTATACGGCGGCTAGTACGGCGGCTATGGCGGCCGGCTATGGCGGTGTCACTAAAGTCATCCCTCGGGGCATCACCCGACCCAACCCGACCCGACCTGATGGGACCTGACCTGACATGACGGGGACCTGACGGGACCTGGCGGATACCCACTGCCATTGCGCGCGGACCCGAAACCCGGAGCGGATGCCGGCTGGGAAGGCCTGTCCCCCGACTGAGGGAGCACGCAATGGGGAAGGGAGCGCGCAGCTTAGCTGGGGGGGCACCACTTGGAGCTGTGGTTGTTGTCTGTGGTTTGTACGGTCTGTGGTGCGGTCTGTGGTGCGGTCTGTGGTACGGTCTGTGGTACGGTCTGTGGTACGGCATGGATCCAGCGAGTGGAGGGCCTCCCAGTTAGCGAGCCTGCTTTGCCGCGGGCTTTCCCGCCCGCTCTCCTTCCCTGGCGTTGTCGTTGGCCCCCGGCATTGGCTCCCGGCGCTGCCCTCGACCGTGTGCCGTACCCTATCTGTGACCCCGCGCAGTGAGATCGAGCCGTTCCTGCCGGGCATCGCCCCCGACTTCGACGAGTACTGCAGGACCATGTCGCACCCGATGGCCTGGGGCGGTGGGTACATGTGCAGGGAGGGTACGGCATATGGTAGGGAGAAGGGAGCGGGCACATCGCATTCGTAGGCATGCTCAAAAGGAGAGAGGGAGGGGAGGGCACGATGCGGGGGTGGGTGGGGCGGGGGGTTAAAACGGAGGGGAGGACGCGGTGCATGTTGGGAAATGTGCCTTGCGGTAGTCCATGGAGGGAGGAGTGTCGAAATTTTATCGTCCGAGTAATGACCTTGTCGATTTGATGCCCCTTACCGTACCCACCGTATTTAATTGATTGCGGTCACCGAGACCCACACAGCACACACGGTAGGATAGCCAGCTAAACCCCGTAACCATAAACCGCGCCCGCCGCTGCCGCCGCTGACCCACACACACGGCCCCCGCACATCGCAGGCGAGCCCGAGATGGTCATGGCCGTACACGTCGTACGGCGGCCGATCACGGTGTACCACGTGCAGGACGGCCAGCTGGTGCCAATCGTGACGTACGGCGATCACCTGCTCGGAACCACGGAGCCGATCCATCTCTTGTGGAGTGGGGCTCACTACGACCTCCTGGTTCCGGAGCAAAACCGGCCGAACGGCGCCGCGGCCGCGTGATGACGTGTGCGGAGACTGGTGGTGGTTGGGATTCAGTGTCGTTTCCGGTGACATTCCTTTGCGTTCACCCGTTTGCATGGCCATTATGATCATTTATCAATGGTATCATCATAGTCATCATCAACGGCATGTCACGGCATGTCGTGAATGATCTAGGGTCCTACGAGTGGCTTCAGCTGGGGGTGGGTATGCCGCACGGCAACACCCTCATGCTGAGCGAGATGTGAGGCGGACGGACGCAGACTCGCATCCAGCGGGCAAACGCAGTGACCTGATCAATGCCACGTAGAGGGCATGGCGGTAGCTGGGCCGGGAGTACATGCCTTGACCGCCTTCGGGCAGAGCTGCGGGACGGGCCAGTCGCACGCACGGCCGCCGATGCCGATCTCGTGTTGGTCCTCTCCCCCGCCAAGGAGTGGAAAGACGCGCAGATGTGATGTCTGCGATGCCGTACCGTTTAATTGCAAACCGCTTGCGCTACCTTACACGGCAGGTCATCTACCGACACACCCCAACACTTCTTCATCAGGTGGTATCGTACCAACTGATCTGTTGGACGAGAGCTGGACGGACGTTTCGGTGGATCCAGCCGTTCGCCATCGCCCACACACTCCTACTACGTCCCGTAGAATTCGGTGTTCGGCTCTACGGTGTCCGAGGAAGTGCAATAAATACGGTCCGATACAGGACCTTAGGAAGACACCCTGCAACAGTGTTCGCCCCGACAGCCCCAACGGCCAACAGCAGCAGCAGCAGCAGCAGTTCCCCTGCTATGCTTCACGCCGATATGCAAAGCGCCTGACGTCCAGTGATGGAGCCACAAACGACACCTGCACGCCAAGAGCCCATAGCTCGTTGGTGCTCAGCGAACGGCATTTCGACCCTCGGCGTGAGGCCCTGGAGCAAGGACTCAAATACCCGAACCCAACACGAAGCACATCCTGCCCGCCCAGCCACCCACCCTTGGGGCCGCCTCAATGGCCGCTGGCAGGCTGGCCACTCATTCCTGCTTGGCTGCTTCATGGATCCAACCGGCGCAGCGCAGGCACACTTTCGCTGCCCACCTCGTCACCTTCGCCCTGTCTTGCTACTCCGTTGTCCCAGGGCACATATCCACGACATCCAGGTGGCTCAAGAGGCGGACGACGGTTTTGGGCAATGATGACGCCTCGCCGAGACCTCTTGAATGCAGGCCGTGAAGGCGGCGCCTGCAGCCTGACCGCATCACCGATTGAGCCCAAGCCCGCGCATTGGGACGGGGTCCATGCGCCCAGCACCCCACGCACCGCCCGTGTGCGCATTCTTCAAAGTCACGACCAAGACCGACCCGCGAGCCTTAGGGTCGCCTCCTCCGAGGCGGTTCCTCCCCGGCACCTCCCCGGCAACACGAAGCGGCTTCAAGAGGCCTCGATGCACGCGCCCGGCCTGGCCTCGCGGCCGGGCAGAGGCGGGGGGCGAGGCGGCGCCCTCAGCCAAACATGCGGGCGTACGTCGCGCGCTCCTTCTTCCGCTCCGCCTCGAGCGCCGCCTTGCATTTGGCCAGCTCCGCTGCAACGTCAACGTCAACGGGAAAACAGCATGAGCAAATCGGCTCCGCCATGACAGGTGCTCTGCCACACCACGTTCCTGCGCGGCCCCGCCCACCTGCGATGCCCTTGTCCGAGGGCTCCAGCTCCGAAGCCCGCTTCAGGTCCGCCACCGCCCCCGTGTAGTTCTGCGGGAGGGGCGGACCGCACCGGGGCGCACTTGCTTAGCCGGAACGTGGGATCGCAACATCATCGTGCGTCCGCACCGGTATCAGGTCAGACAAAAACCAGCCAACCAACTATCCCATCGCCCCGGGAATGAGGGCCAACCCCAATCGCCCACACCGGAGGGCGACCGATGCGCAAACCGGAGTGAGGGTAAAGATCCTCGGCCGCCGCCACCGCGGAGGTTGCAACGCCCCACCCACAGCCTCCAACCGTCCCTCCCTGGAGCGACGGTTACCGTACAGGCAGTTCTGTATGGTCGGTACTTAACACGGTTGTTACGTGTTCGCTTGATTTAAAATCCCGGCGCATGCGCTGGGGGCCAGCGTGGCGGATGGGAGGCAGGCTAGGGGCCGGGGCAGCGAGTAGCGGGATTGCGCGCACCTTGAGCGCCAGCTTGGCCTGGCCGGATCGGAACAGCGCCTTGACGTTGTCCGGCGCCTGCTCCAGAACCGCCTCCGCGTCTGCGAGGGCCGCCTCGGGCTTGCTGAGCCGCAGCCGGCATGCAGCCCTGCGGGCCGCGTCCAAAAGCAGGTCAAACACACAACGTCACGGGCATCAAGCTCGGGGCCGGGTATAGCAACTTGGTAGAATTAGTCAATCTGCGCTGGCTGCAAGAACACACGGGGTGGAGGACCAGGCGGCATTCGTGTCATATGTTGGCTTCACCGGGGCATGTCAACGTGGTAGGCCATCGAGAGAATGAGCGAGTGGAGCAACGACGGGGGCCCGCCCACCTGTTGAGGAGGCAGCTGACGACCGCCTGTTCCAGCGCCGTCTTCTGGTCCTCAGTCACCGCGGCCGGGTCGCTGAAGGAGGAATGGCCCACGTACCGCAGCGCGCTGCTGTACTTCTGTACGGCTTCCCCGTACTTGCCGGCCTATTCCCGCCACGGGCCAGGGAACCGGTGTGGAATCAGGGGCAGGCAGGCAACGTGATTGGACGAACCCACCAGCGGCTTGCTGCTCCAACACACTCTTTGTCTCTTACGATCGGTCTAGGGGTCGCCGGAGGTGGAAACGATTTGGGTTAATTATCTTCTTGGTTCAGTCCAAGCAGGCCTCCCCCGCACAGGTCGGGGCACTCCACGAAGCCGCCATTACCCCCTCACCTTGAACAGCTCGTTGCCCTCCACGCGGATCGCCTCCCCGGCGTGCAGCCGGAACTCCGCCTCCGTCTCACCTGCGCAGGCCGGCCGGCGGCGGTGGCGGTGGCGGCCGCCAATCCGTCGGGTCGTGGGCGGTGGCGTGAGCACGTGGGTTGGGTGGGCACTTGGACTGACCACACAGCCGTGTAATGCCCGTCACGACACCGTGTACGACCCTCTCATCCGCCATCTACGTGGCCCCACGAGTACTGCCGTGCTGTGCCGTGCTGTGCTTCGTCGCGACTGCCCTGTCGCTCCGCAGCCCGCATACAGCACCGCCCCAGCTATATACGACGGCCTAATGCTCACAGCGTGCGACCTCCCGCAACTGGCACACACACACCCCACCGCCCTCCCCTCCCGCCAAACACTCTCTCTCGAGATCTGCGGACGGGAGGAAAAGAAAAGGGAGCAAGCGCATTGATCCCAGCGCGCGCTCACCCATCTGCCCACCCACCCATCCACACACGGTATGCCCCACACACCCTCGGGTTTGTCAGCGTCCTCCGGGTAATCCGGGTAGGTTCCGGTGCCCGCCGCCGCGGTCTCCGCCGCCTCCAGCTGCTCCGGGGTGATCTCGCCGCACCCCGCAATGACGACGGGTTGAATGGGCTACGCACGGGGGATACCGAGGGCATTTTGGGAATGGGTGGACGTAGGACAATGTACTGCGCTGCGCGCGGTTTTGCCTGGGGGCTCCATCCATCGGGTGCTGGCAAGCCACAACGGCCGATATGCTTCACCACTGCACCGGCTCTGGTCCCCAACAGCAATCCACGCCAGAATATTTGCAGCAGTCGACCAGTTGTCCAACACCGCCAACACCCTGTCTTCGCTGAATCTTCCCGCCAGCTCCGCACGCGCGGCATCCCCACGTGCATCTGACCGCTCCCTCAACCGACCGTCGCGCCCGCCCCGCGCCTGACCGGGCAGGCCATCTATGACTCACCCTGTCCTGCTCTCCGGTCTCCGTCTGCTCAATTTCCCGCACAACACCCATGCCCTGTATGTGTGGTGAAGGGGGTCAGGGAGGGTTATCATGGGAGGGTCATCATGGGAGGGTTACCATGGTTTTCCTCCAGGGGGAAAGGTCCGTCGTTCGCCAACAGGATCCGGTTTCCGGCAGTGCGGCAAACGCGCCAGCAGGGCTTGAGCAATTACGGCGAACGATGGACGAGTTGACGCCCGCCGAAAGGCTGGGCGCACATCCTGGCGCCCCAGGTCCGACACCATCCCCAGCCCTAGGCCGTCACCCACCCCCTCCGCCACCCACCCCCTCCGCCACCCACCCCGCGCCCATCCGCTCACCTTGAGCACGCGACCGAACACGACGTGCTTGCCGTTCAAGTGCGGGGTCGGCACGGTCGTGAGGAAGAACCTTGCGAGGATGGAGGCAGGGTTTTGGAGCGTGGGGGTTAGGGAGCGCAGCAACACACGACGCTTGCATGTCGCCGCCGAAACGTGCAAGGCAAAGAGTGAGGGTTGCGTCAGTGGCGTGTGATGGCCGGGTGGCGTCCGCCTCCTCCGCCCCCGATGCCACCGCACGGACGCCCCGCGCAGCACGGGACGAGGCGCGGCGCTGCGCCACTCCGGCCCCGAGCCGCCTTGCCGGCACCGCGGCTCCAGCATGCGGCTGTCCGCACGCACCCGACACCGCACCCAACGCCATCGGATCCCACCACAGCGCCAACCCCAAGTGGCGCACATGCCGGCCACGGCATCATCGACTCACTGGCTGCCGTTCGTGTTGGGCCCCGCGTTAGCCATGGACAGGAGCCCGGGCGTGTCGTGCAGCAGCGAGAAGTCCTCGTCCTCGAATCGATCGCCGTAAATCGACTCGCCGCCTGCGTGCATGCCAAGGTTTTGGTAAGCATCCGGGCCTGGGCGGTTCTGGGTGGGTGGGCTTCCCATCAAGCACACCCAAGCGAGCAGCTCCCCTCGCTCGTCCCGGGTCGCCGCTCCGTCCCGATGCCAACTTGCCGAGAGAGCACCTCGGCTTAGAGGACCCCGTGCGGATCGACGCGGCTTGCTGGTCGGGAAGGACACCACTGAAAACATGCAGAGGTCGTGCGTGGGCCGCCACTGCGTGTCAAGCAGGTGGTCCCGACCACAACGCGCCGTCCCGCGGCGCCGCTGCTTGCGGCGGCAGCCCCGGGTCTGCTATCATCCCAGCTGCCGTGGTACTCAGTGCTTCTCAGCACCGCGCGCAGTGTGTTCAGCGAATGCGCGACTCGTCTCTTATGATGCCAATCAAGACAGCGAAACCGCGAGGGAGTCACCCTCCCTCTGCGCGACCGCCCACCTGTCCCGTTGCCGGCGGTGAAGTCACCTCCCTGGATCATGAAATCTGCGAGGGCGACCGCCGGTGCGTCAAGGCTTGTTGGGGTTATTTCGTGTTGAAGGGTGGGGCGCGCAAAAGCGACCCGGAGGCGTGGCCCCTATCTTCCCTGGCCCCACGCAACCACGTGGGTCACCTCCTCCTCCGTCGCTATGCGGAGTCCCTTGAACCGCGCCTCCATCAACCACATAGCGTGCCCACCAAAAGCGTACAACCTCCCACAATAGAGGTTTTTGGGGGGCCTTGTCCTGTTTGTGCCGCGGCACAGCAGCCTATTGCCGCCCGTGCGACCTTCCGAGGCTCCCCGCGCCATCCGGATCCCATCTCCACAAGATGGAGTCGCGTCTTGGACGACTGCAACTTGTGCAATCGCCCCAAGACGGGTTCACTCCGGAATGTCTTTGCCTTGAACGGTAGGCATGACGAAATGATGAACATGGGGTGGGGCATCGCTTCATCGCTGGGCCCGCAACCTCCCCCGTCAATCATACCTGGAATAACGCGGTGGAATGTGGATCCCAGAAAGTGCAGCGGCTTGCCCTTCTCGCCCACGCCCTTCTCGCCCGTGCACAGAGCCCGGAAGTTCTCGGCGGTCTGCGGGAAGCGCCGCAGGCGTCGGGGAAAATCCAGCTTCTTGCAATGGTGCTGTGGATGCTGTGATGTGCAACTGAGCCGCGAGACGAGCCGGGTCCAGCCCGGCAGGCGTTGCGTACGAGTTATGCAGAATCACAGAGGCGACAAAGTTGTCCCGACCAAGTCGGCGCGGGTGGGTCGGCGCTTGTCAGCTGAACGCGCACCTTTGGCACCACATCCTTGTAGAGTTCCAGCAAGATGCGACCCACTGCGCCGGAGGACAGGACAGGGCGCAGGGCAGCCAAGTCAACACGTGCGCAAAAAGCTTTTCGACAGGCGCCCTTCGGATGGGAAGCTTGTCGACTTGTTGTTAAGTAAAATGAGACCAGCAGGGCTGCAATGCACACCGCGTGCTTCTCTGGTTTCCAAATCGTGTCATCTAGGTTAGGGTAATGGGTCCGGCGGCAGACCTGACAAGGTGGGCGAGAGCGAACAGGTCCTGCGGCGAAACCCCCGCCCTGCGACCCGGGTCGGGTTTTCCACTAAGCCAAGTGTTCGGTGGAAGGCCCGCTGAAGGAGGCAGATCCTGACCTCCTCCCGCAAGGCGTGGGCGCGGACACCTTATGGCGCCAACGCCTGCTGGGCTTGCGATCCCGCTGCGGACCATCCCCTATGTCCCCCGAATCGGTGTACTGATCCTCGAAACCAACGCATGAGGAAGAGCCACACGGACCTGACTCGCCGCCGATGGTGATGTCCAAATACACCACCGGGTTGCTCGGGTCGCGCTTCTGGAGCGGCATTGTGGCGGCTGTAGGAGAGTGCTCCGACGGTGATCAGGCAGCGGCGAGCGATCACGAATGTCGCCGATACCGAGTGGCCGCGGCCCTATAACTGAGGCCCTGGCCTGTCGATGCAAAGGTGTTGGAGCATTGTTTGGGTTAGAGTGCGTGTCACACTAAGGGGAAAAGAAATGATTCTAGGAGCGTCATGGGGCTTCGTTGGGCATATCGATGGCAGTGGCGGACTGCCGGTACCCGGCGGTGTGAACACCAACACCCCATGCTTCCAGTGAGTACTGAAAATGCGATGCAGTTGCAGAGAATGGCAGCGGGGTAACGCCAGCACCCGAATTCTCCAGAAAGGTGCAAATGTGTGTCAGGATATACCCATCGATCACGACAAGCCCATCGCTTACACATTTCGATTTCAAACGTTCCTTAAATACTATGCCAATCCCGCAAGCGAGGTCGCGCACCTACTGAAACACCGTGATGGTGAAAGACGCGGGAACAGTGTTTGAAGCCGGACACCTGACCGTTTTTTAGGGTTGCCACGCATACAAATTGATTAACGTAAAGAGTACAGTATTCCGAATGATGGGATAGTCGAACGAGCTGTTTTCCGGAGTTCGGTAAGTGGGCCTTGTGCGGGGCCCTGCGCAATGCAGTTTTGAGGGCTGAGGGGCCACAGAAGTCCCTCTTTCCGGGGTGCGTTACTAGAACCTGCTAAAATGGTGATGCAGGTGCGGGAGATGCAGTTTGCAAGTAGGCTTTCCTGAACACACTTGGGAACATTTTGCCGTTTGAGCCGAGCCTCCACAGTGCAAATTGAAGCGGAATATCTTCTACATTTCCTTACAGGGGAACTTCAAGTTCCACCAGTACCAGGTGGTGGGCCGCCACCTGCCCACGGCCGCAGATGCCACCCCGACTGTCTACCGCATGAAGGTGTGGGCTGAGGATGACGTCAAGGCCAAGAGCAAGTTCTGGTGAGGCATGGCGTTAATCAGCTCGCCCGTATCGGTTCAGCCTCAGTGTCCCGGCCTTGCGACGGCGCTGTGCACGAAGGAGGCTTCCGCGAGCACCTTGAAGGCACTTTGCATTTACGCTGAATAATATTATTTCTTTGAATCGCTGTTGGTTCCTGGGAGTTCGTGATTCGTTTTCGGGAGGCTCGTTGACGGCTGCAAATGGTGGGACCCGACTCGTTTGCAGGTACTTCCTCAGGAAGCTGAGGCGTGTGAAGAAGGCCAACGGTCAGATCGTCTCGTGCAATGAGGTGAGCAGTTCTTGAGTTCTGGCGGAGGGGTCCTCAAACCTGGGCGACTGGAGACGGCACCTATCAGCAGCCTCGGACCTGGAGAAGCAGTGCAGCCAGCGGCAGCGCCCTGGCGCGTGGAGTGTCGGGACCCTATTTTGGGCTCGGTACCTGGGGAGCAGTTCCTGTGGCATTGGGCGGACGACAACCCGACGGTCGCAACCGCCGCTCGATGGCGGCGGCGGGAGCCATGACGGGGATGCAGTTGGGCGCAGCGGCAAGCAGAAGGGGGTCGGGAGAAGGTATACCCACATTCTCCGACTGTGTGGACAACGCGCGGACCAGCATGGCCTGAGCTATGAGCCATGTCTATTTGGGGTCGGCAGCAGCTCCCAAGCCCCCACATGCAGCAAACGACACGAAACCTTTCTTGAGTCCGGACAGCCTCTTTATGCTTCATTTGGGTTGCATGGCCAGCTGTGCTCTGCAGACACAGCGAATCGACAGCTGACTGCTCTTTGTGCAAACCATTTGTGTGGTATGGTCTCCTTAACCTAGTAGGGACATACAGCCTGAGGCTATTTGCCTCTAGCCATTCTGAAGGCATGCCGGGTGTCCCGGCCATAGTGGGTTTCCGTCAGAGTCCACCGTCCTGACGGCTTTAGGTTCTGCCAGGATTGACCGTCTCAGCACCAAGATAGGTCTGCTGAGGTCATGGTCCGTGTGGTTTGGGCAGCCTAAGCAGTCTTGCGGTTGCGTTACGCTTAGTGTCGGCCACTGTCTGCTTTCAATGCCGTCCGCCGCAGCGTTGCATGGGGTTCAACGGGGTTCAATTCTCAGCCCCCCCCCAAATGGCCCGCCACGTGCAGCATTCTGGGCTGCCCCGGGGTTACCCCGGGGTACCGTTGTCCTGGGTTCGCTGGCGCTGGAGTGGTCTACAGATTGGGATGCCTTTTTGCCTCACGTATTTCATCGAGTACAGAGCTGCAAGGAGCATTGTCCTATGCCTGGACCCGCCCCGCTGATCTGATATCCCCAAACGGGATGTTCCATCTCTTGACGTGCCGCGCCCTGCCCTTTGCCACGCGATCGGCTGTTGTCGCCGCTTGACAGATCTTCGAGCGCAAGCCCACCCTGGCTAAGAACTACGGCGTGTGGGTTCGCTACCAGTCGCGCACGGGCGTGCACAACATGTACAAGGAGTACCGCGACGTGACCCTGAACGGCGCCGTCGCTCAGATGTACCAGGAGATGGCGTCGCGCCACCGCGTGCGGCCGTCGTCCATCCAGATCATCAAGACGGCGACTGTCGACTACCACAGCTGCAAGCGCGCCAACACCAAGCAGTTCCACAACGAGAAGATCCAGTTCCCCATCACGCACAAGCTGGCGCGCCCATCCAAGCCGGAGTTCCGGACGCTGTTCAAGGCGAACCGCCCCAACGTGGCCATGTTCTAAGCACGCGGTCGCGGTTGGCACTCGTGCTGGAGCTGGTTCAGGGGTTGTGGGGATGGGGCGCACGGGGGCATTGCCGGCGTGGCCCTGGGCTCCTTCAGGGCCGGGCTGGGTCCCGGGCCGTCGTGCGCTGGGCCTTGTCGTGCGTGGTATGCGTCGTCGGCGAGGACAGTGGGCAGCACGGTGGCTGCGGCGGCATGACATCTGTCATAGCCGCCCGGGCAGACGCCCTGCTGCCAGCTGCTGTTGGCGGTGCTACAAGGTGTAAACTCTCGGGACGAGGATTGTGCCCTTCTTCTCTGGGTTTCTGTCTGGGTATGACCACCAAACTCGCTAAGACGACCACCAAACTAGCTAAAATTCCGCAGCTTAAACTCGCTTAGATTCCGCAGCTTGCGTCAACAGCAGTACGACATCTGCTGTATCCGTGCTTGGTGAACACAGTTGCAATACTGGAGGACAGACGAGAAAATGACTAAGTGAGCGCAGCTTCAGCAAGTCGTGTATGTATGTTACCGTGCGCTGCAGGGATGGTTAAGTCGTGCAAAAGGCTCCCTGCCATAGATTCGCTGTCCGACTTCAAGCACATTCTAATCAACGGTTTTCAGGCATCTGCTGACAAAGGGGGGCTTGATGGGACTGGAATAACGATCAGCCCGCGGCGCATAGGAAGGTACGGAGTGTACGAAGTATCTCAACCACCGCGATAACCCTGCACGATGGCAGTGAGTGAATTGGAAACAATAGAGTTGACTCTTACAGTTTGTTTTCCAAAATGCAGACCCTGACCCAAAAGATGGCTCAACCAGCCTGCAGGGCTAGGCCTGCGGCGCGCATGCCGAAGGGTGTTTCCGCGCCTTTCACAAGCATCAAGCCAATTCAGACCCGTCCTCTGGTTGCTATGCGGGCGGCTATGCGGGATATTGCGGCTGTGCCAGTGATGGATAAAGGCGAGCTGAGTCAATTTCCCAACTCAGCTGGCGTTTACGCAGTATTTGACAAAGCAGGCGTCCTACAGTACATTGGGTTGACTCGCAAGGTAGATGCCTCGATTTGTTCCCTGTCAGTTGGCCGGTTCATGACGCGAACGAACTGTCCGGAACAGGTTGGCACGAGCGTGGCGGGCCACATGCAAGAGCTCCCAGACTTGACCGCCTCCGTCAAGTATGAAATTGTGGACGACGCGAGCCGTGAGGGGCTGACCAACGCTTGGAAGTCGTGGGTGGAGGAGGCATGTAGGTCCGGGGATCGCGTGCGCATTGCCGGGGATGTAGTTCGCCTACGGGCTTGCGCGCTGCGCTTTAACATGGATGGTGATGATGTAACACACGCAAGCCTGCCAGATGAATTGCGAGTTTATTGCTGCGTCGCAGTGGCTGAGGGCGGCAACATTCCGCCGGGCAACATGCCTGGGGAGACGAAGTGGCAGTCCCGCTCGGTGGCGCGCGCCACTAAGCCTGAGATCCGTCTCACCGCCGGCAAGCCCATCCAGGGTATCACCATCGAGGGTCTGATTGACAGGATCGTCAAGGAGAACCCGGTGCGTCCGTTTGTGGGGCCAGGGCCCAGGCCGCCAGCTGGGCAAGTCCTTGGTGTCGCTCACAAGGGCCGAACCGAACCGCACGACCACCATGCAACTTGGCCGTCCGGACTCCGGGGACATGCATGCAAGCTTGTTGACGAGCATCAACTCGCTGCCCTGTTCAGGTGGTTGTCTTCGTCAAGGGGACCCGGCAGCAGCCTCAGTGCGGCTTCAGTGCCCGCATGCTGAGCATCCTCACCACGCTCAAGGTAGGCGGGTCGGCAGGGCAGCCCTTTGAGAACGTCGTCACAAGGGAAGGTCATGATGGTTTACCCCATTTGTGTGCGGAATGGCTGTTGTCCTGGGTCCATGGCCTGGATGTCGCGTGTCGCACAAGGGGGTCTGGCTGCGACCGATGCGGGAATAAGTGCACACATTTGGAAAGGAAAGCGACACGGCAGATGCAGGGCATGCTTGGGCGCATTCGAGGCGTCGAGCATGGGCGGCGCGGGATGTCTCCCGATGGTGGTGCCGTAATACGCCTCTGGGAAGGTGCAGAAACGCACCTTGCGTCACGGCATTGGGCACGGAAGTGGTGGCCAGGTCTCCAGTGGGTTCCTCGATCGCATCGTCGCCTCGTGTCCTTGCGGCCGTCAACGTACACATGCTATGAAGTATAAAACATATATATGTATTTATATCAGTACTTGCTTGGTCAAGCATTCATGTCACGGTGCCGCATGGGTCGTTGTACGGCCGCCTTCCCGGACGCGGCCCTCCAGACGGACTTCGAGGTGGTGAACGTGCTGGACGAGTACCACAACCCGGGTCTGCGGGAGGCCATCAAGTCGTACAGCCAGTGGCCGACTATCCCGCAGGTGGGCATTCCGTTGTGCTGGTGCGGGAACACACAGCCCGCCAAAGACCCGCCAATTTTATCCTCAATTTTTGCTTTTTCTTGTTCCTTTCCTTATGAAAATCTGTTTCTAGCCAGTGGGTGTATGTTTCTGATCCACACGGCCACCCACGGCATCAGGACCAGGCTGGCAGCGGCACCAATGCACGTGCAGTCCAAGTATATGCCGGCCTGCCGGGGCAGAAGGGGCAGAAATAATTTTCCACCTTTTCGAAGTGAATTGAGCTCCACTGCTTTTGGCTGCAATTTGCTTGGTCAGCAGTTACATGTTACGCCCAGCGCATCATCTGCCACCGCCTGAGTAAGCCCGTTGTTCTCGGCCTGATGCCGCATACTCCCGTGTGCAGCTGTACGTCGGCGGCGAGTTTGTTGGCGGCGCCGACATTGCCGAGCAGATGCTGGGCAACGGCGAGCTGCAGACCATGCTGCGTGAGGCCGTGCAGAAGGCGTAGGCGAGCCGCACGGCGGGATGGGCGTGTTGGCGGGTCAAGGCGGCACCGCCGGCGCACTCCTGCGTGCGGGTCGGTGTTGAGGCTCCAGGAGCACGGGGCGTCGTTCTTGTATCACGTATCGCGTCTGCTGGATTTGTCCTCTTCGCGATTCCCTATCCGCCGCGGCGGCGATGCCAGTAGTTGCGGTGCTCCGGTCGCTCCGGTCGCTCCGGTGCTCCGGTCGCTCCGGTCGCTCCACTGCGACGGGTGGGCCATGGACTGGTTGGGCGTCTATGACAGGGTGACCGGCTATCAGCGCCGGTATGATGTATGGTGCGTGTGTTAGCAAGGAGAAAAGCTGAGCCGCGAATAAGCAGAACCGTGTCCAGCAATGCAACCGACGACTGAGACCGAGACCAGAGTTACCAATACGCCAGGGCGAAGTATGTCGACCATAAGTAGTCCCAAGGTGGTGTAGTCCGTGATGCTGTAGCGCCCCGTATCGTTGTCGAGCGCCGATGGGCGCCGTGACGCCAGCAGGTGGTGCGTGTGTGTGCGAGCGGGCGAGTCCGTTCGCTGGGACCTCCACTGGTCCGACCAGGTTGCCGGAGCGCGGGTACCGTATTCTGCGGGTGGTGATCAAGAGGCAGCGGGTGATCCAACAGCGAAAGACAAGCCAGTCCAGGACGAACCCTTACTTGGTCACCCGGTCGAGGGAGGGGCGGAGCACCGGTGCCTGGGCATGCGTGCGAGTCGTGTTGATGCGCTGTCTGCTGTGTCTATCCCTAATCATATGACACATCTGTGTGTTTGCGGTGTACGAGCGCTGCGGTACGTGAGATTAGGTGCTGCTACTGCTACCACGAGGGTGTGACTGAATCCATGAGGCTATTTTGGACCGACGGGATCTGCATGTGTGCGCTGACCATCATATACCGTGTCATGTCATGTCGTGCATCAGCGCTCGAGCGAGCTGTCACGTGATGTTGCGTCGCGCTTTCGACGACCCACAACCACCGTATTGGAGCGACCCAGTGCGACCGATCATCATCAGTAGCACATCACACACTGCTCCGGCAGTTCCGGCCGGCTGCCGTGTGACATATGCGGCGGACCCGGTGTTCTGGCTGCAGAGGGCTGCAACCTGCAGCCCAGTTGAACCGCCGCAGTGCGGATTGGATTGCATTTGTGCATCGGCGCGGACATGGTACCTTCAGGAGAGAGGGGTCACGAGCTGCACCTGTTCACAGGCTGCTGTGCTCACGGTGGCGACGTTCACACCCGCCTCCGTACTGTCCACGCCCTTCACCTCCAGGCGGCGAGCGACGCACCAGGGACTGTGGCTTTACTGGGCCCACTGTGCGGTCCCGTTGACAGCAACAGGCCTCCAGAGTGGCTCATTCTGACCCCTCCAGCGTCTTATAAGGGACTACACATACAAGCCACCGCCCCTCTTTTTTGTCGGTCGTCCAGGGTTCCAACGCAGCATACCCGCCAACTACACCATCCAAGGCCAACCACACCATCCAATTTACTGGAAACCCCACCAGATCCGTCCAGCCATGGGTTGGCACTTCACGGGTTGGGCGTCGCCTGCTCTGCCGGCTGCTGCTCCGCGTCCTCCGGCTGCTGCTGCGGCTGCAGCGGCTGCGGCTGCAGGAGGAAGCCCCTCAACACCTCCAGGCACTGGGGCAAGTCCCGCCGACCCAGCCCGATCCGGAAGTGCCCCTTGGCGCTGCTGGGCCCATGGTCGTACACGGTCGCCGGCAGCAGCAGCACACCGCACCCGTTGACCACCCGCTCGCAGAACTCCTCGATGCCCTCCCCGTTGCCCAATCTGCGGGCAGTGGCAATCGCAATAATGACAGGTGAAACCAAGCGCAGACGTCGCAGCGCGTGTTGCCCGCACCTTGTAACGGAACGGTTTACCATACCACACCAACCCGCAGGAGCTGCTGTCACCTTCATTTCAAGCACGCCGCTCAGCGAACGCCGGCACGCTGTCCGGGCATTTGTCTGGAGAACCCGCAGCCACCCCCCGGGCTCTCAACCAGCCTATGTCCCACCATCCGGTGCGGCCGCACGCGGCTGACGGACACACCGCGTCTCAGTCGCACTTGCGGAGGTCAGTCTGCTGAGCCAGCACCTAGTGGATCGACCCCCCACAGCCAACCGTCCGGCCACGCGGCCAGCGCACCTTGGGAAAGCCACGGAGCCGGCCGCGGGCGGGCGGTACCTGAGGACGTGCTCGAACTCCCGCGCGAAGTCCTCCACGGCCTTCAGGTTGGCCCGCAGGATGTCCATGTTGCGCTGCAGCAGCGCCTCCTTGGCGCGCAGCGCCGCCAACGCGAGGACCTGCGCCGGCAGCCACGGACGAGCACGGAGGAGCATGGCCCGCGACACCCCATCCACGGACTCTACAGGCAGGAAAGCTCTACGAATGCATGGAGGCGTCGGAGGCATCGGGGGCATCGGGTTATGGGCAGCAGTTCCCAGGGCTGGCTGTGGGTACGCAAACCGTACAGGTCCGGGGCTGTGTGATGGTAACGGCCGGAGGTCAGGAGCTAGGTGGGAATGAAATATACTACGTGGTTTGCGACCTTTGCTGTGCAGGCGTTTTTGCTCCTAATGCTTGTCGTATGCCGTGCTGATGGCGGCGCGTGCTGATGGCGTGCCGTACAAGTCGTACAAGCTGGGCCCACGGTTAATTCAATTTCACCCGGAGGGTCAAACTCACCTCGCTGGGAGCTGCGCTGCAGATGGTGGTGTAGTCTTTGAGCTCCGCCACGCGGCTGAGCACCGGGTAGCTCGGCGGCTGGACCGCCAGCCAGCCCACGCGCAGGCCCGGCAGCCCGAACGCCTGGCGAGCCGCGTCCACAGCACACGGGCGAACAGCACAAACCCCGCGTGTTCAGTCCTCCATTGCTCGCGCATAACGTCGCGGAAGCCCCAAGACGCGGCCCACAGGCACGTCCACCAGTCAAGCGCAAGGAAACGGAACGAGAGGTCAACAGAGTCCCAAAAGTCTCGTACTGCATTGCGGCCGTCTCTGCAACTACTGCAGAGTGGCTTCTTCGCCTCGACGGCTTGCGGATCAGGATAGTCAAACAGGGCACCGAGTGTCACTCAGCAGTGACCCGGGTTTCGTTTCTAGGGTGGTAGGTGTCAGCCAGCTCACCTTGGACAGCCCGCTCAACGTGATCGCCTTGTCGTACAGATCCACGGCGCTGGGCAGCCGAGCCGCCGGATCGAACTCTGCGTCGCTCGGGAATTCGGGATCAAGAGGGAGGCGGGGCAGCGCGGGGGGACGCATGACTTGTATCACTTAACATTAATGACTCTTGAGGCATAACCTCCTTGATTACCCCTGTTTCCCGAGTAAGACCCCCCTTTGTCAATAACGACAGCGAAATCGCGAAACAATCACCGATTGCGACCCCCCGCTCCTACCTAGCAATCGATACATCTCGTCACTGAACAGGTAGCACCCGACCCGCCGGCAGGCCTCGACCAGCGCGGACCACTCGGCGGCGCTGGGCAGGTACCCCGTGGGGTTGTGAGGGAAGTTGACGACGGCGAGCCTGGTGGTGGGGCGGAGGAGCGCCTGGAGGCGAGCGGGGCGCCAGGGGTCACTCAAGAGGCGGCAGAGCCGTGTTTTGGCCTACCAAGACGGCGCAGGGAGGTTCCAGTGCGGCTTTGGGTGTCCCGGGGCAGTGCGGCAAGGACAGGGTGCCCCGGGAGGGGCCAGGCACACACCGCTTTGGACCACTCTCGCACTGATTCACCGTCTACCGAACGGTTTGTTGCAGTTGTGAATCAGTTGTGAATCAATTATGAATCTAACTGTGTCGCGCGATGCCATGTGTCGTAGGAGGATACGCCGACCGATGATGTCTTCTTGGCGAGCGGCCGGGTCGCTCCCTTCACTTCCGACCAGCTCCAACACCCAGTCGTCAGCAGGGGGCGAAACACCCGCTGACACCTGGGTGTGGTCCGTTTTACGCCCACCATGCAACCAACTAATAACTGACCCTCACCCGCGCCCACCTGGAATTTATCCACGTCGAAGGCCGCCCCGCCATCTTCCCCCAGCTCCACCTCCCACAGGTCAACCTCGCACCCCAGGGAGGCCGCCACTGCAAGCGGAGTAGCGGACACACACACGCCAGCGTGGTTTATTTTAACACACGCCAGCGCTGCTACTGGGCAAAACGTCGCGTGGAGCGAGCGTGCAGCGATCCCTAGACGAGATTTCGGGGACACGGGCCCCGATCTGGTAGTTCGACGCGCCTGCTCGCCCGAAAGCCCCGCGGGGCATCACGCACGGCTGTCTGCTCTCATACCACCCACCAGCGTGCCAAACACACACCACCCTTCAGCATACCTTGGAACAGCGATTGGTAGCCCGGGTAAGTCACGACCTGTACGACAGCAACCGAGGAGAGAATGCGGCAAGACACGACAGACATCGGAAGATCAGGTGATCCGTCCCATCCGCACCGGAATCCGGAAACCCGCCCGCTGGAAAGCCAGCCCGGCCCACTCAGCCCCGTCCGCGCGACCCACTGAGCCCAATAACGAAGCTGCCAGCTCCGCCGGACAGCGACCCCTCGCCGGATCCCCGGACACCCCCGCCCCCTCGTGCCCGGGTTCGTTCTGCGGGTTTATTTATTTTTCTCAATTTAACCCCCGCCCCCTCAAACGGAGGGGCGCGCGGCGAAGAGCGGCTCGCGCGGACCCCCAAAGGAGGATCCCCAACAGCTGCACACCGTGTGATGAGACGGCACGAGGCCTGGCTGTCAGATGTAGCCCTCACACAGTGCCGTACATACCTTGGTGCCGTGTGCCGGTATGTACGGCACCGCGTGAGGGCTAAGGTCCAAGCCAGCTCAGACAGACCCAGAACGAGCCACCCACGACCCCACCACGAATGAACCCACCACGTGGTCTCCGGGCTGAAGGACCGCCATCATGGCCAAGTAGATACCTTGGGGGGACAGCCGGACAGGTCGGCGGAGGCCTTTCATTGGCAAAGCAAACGCACTGTACGACGGCAGCAGTTCCGTGGGTGCGTGCACGCACGGCATTCATGACTGCCCCTCACTTGTCCGGGCGACGATGAGTGCAAGTGCTTGGTGCGTCTTCGACGGATCGATTGACTGACTAGTTGACTGACTGACTGGCTGACTGACTGACTGACTGACTGACTGACTGACTGACTGACTGACTGACTGACTGCAGACGCGGCCGCTGATGGGTTCGACCCTGCCTTGAGGGCATGTGTTATCTATCCTACAGGCGAGGTACCGGGAGGGCGGTGTATGGGCGCGGCCATCAAACCCCTCCCGCTGCGTGTCGCCGCCCGCGCCTCACATTCCTGGGGTGCGCCGACAATGACGCCCTCGGGTCGTACTTGTTCGTACAAGTTGCAGATCTCGTCCACCAAAGCCTGTCACAACACACCGGGATGGAACGGGTCACGCACTGGTCGGTCCGGTTTGCCGGGACGGAGGAACGACGGAGGAACGAAGCGAAACCTGCCTTCGGTGGACCTGCTGCCGTGCCAATGACAACACGTTGTTAGTTCCTGGCGCACGAATTCGATGAACTCCCTCTGATATGAACAGGGCACACTTCGGTACGACAATGGGATCGTACGAGCTGGGCACGTACCGGCAGTCCCCGCGTCTCGCCGTAGCTCAGGCGCAGGTTATCCCACCTGCGTGTGGGCTCTGCGTTAGGCTTGTTTAGGCAATTGGTTGAGAGGGCGAACCATGCCAGGCAGCATTACGGGCGCCTGGCTTTGAAGGCAACGAGGGGAGCTTGGGGTCCCTCAGCGCGTGTTTGCGTCGCCATCGGCGCAGCGGTGCCAGCAGCCCACCGCTGCTTGCGTTCCAGATCTCAGCGTCTCTTGATTTGCCCTGACCCTCAACGCAGGTGGTTATGTCACCCACACCATCGGCAAGTCCCCCCGGTCCCCCGGTCCACCTGCTTTTGGTTTCCGCATCCATGAGCTGCAGCAGCTCCGTAAGAAGCACCGGCTCGCAATCGGAGCAGCATAGTAAATGCGGCGCCTTGAACTCCCAAATGGCGAAGTAGCGCTGCGTTTGTTGGTCCAGAGTTACGCGGAGATCAGTTCGTTCTTGTTCGTGAAACGGTTAGAACGGTTGGTGGTTGGTCACTTTCGAAAGTTGTTCCAACGCGTAAACCCATTTCATGAAGGATGTATAATGACATCTATCTGGTCATTACTTGCGCCGCTCTTCCGTACCTCAAGCTTGAACGCGGGCAAGCCCTGCAGCGCCGCATTTTACAGATTAAGTCGAGTCAGCGAGAGGTGAAATCAAGTAAGAAGGAAAAAATTGGGTTCAGACACGCGGCGTTGATCCAAGATACACAGGAGAAAATTTCGTAACAAATGCGTCACGGAGCCTCACGGAGCGGTGTATTGCGGCCGTGCGAGGCATTCAACCTTTTAATTATCTGCGTCTACACCAACACTCTCTGACACTTACAGATGTCCGGCAAGAGACCATGGTTTCGTTGCCCGCCTCCGTTTTGTTTTCGTGTGTTGCCATTTTATCTTGACGGCACCACCCCCCTTCAAAGAGAGTCTCCCGATACAATGACGGAAAGCTCAGTACTGCCTCGGTGTTGTCGTACACGTCCTCATTCCGCCGTACGTCTAGGGTCCCTATCTTCTGTCCGTAGTTCCATACCAATCAAGCGCGATGGGGCCCGTTCTTCACCTACTTCATTAGGTCCCGACAGACAATTCACGCTTCCTAGCCACCATCAGCATGTCGCCATGGTCCGCTCATGGTCCCGGGATAAGTGGACCCGTACGGGCCATGGCTCCAATCGCGCACGGCGGCGAGGACGGTGGGTTTGGAGAGGCATGCCGGCGGAGGATGACGCGGGGGGTGAGGCCAGGCCTGACCTGGAGGAGTAGGGGCCGTGCTTTTGCTGCACGCGTAAACCGTTGCGGGGATATTATGCACGTGAGCGCTTCTGTGCTCGCAGCGCAAAACAAAAACACTAGCATCATGCATCAATGCGGTTCCGCAAGTAACCGCGGCAACCGTCATAACGACTTTTCATAAGAAGGCCCGAGTGCCGAGCTGCCGACGCAGAAGTTCACCAGCTTTGACAAACCTGTTGCAGCACATTGATATGTACAACAATTCTGATGTTGCAGCTATCAGCGTTTGCCCACCTGCTACACGCGAGGCCCACGTCATCCGCTTGTAAACTCTGCAATTCAGTTAGTTTCTTCACAGATGCTGATGCTGCACTATCAAATGTCTCCGTTCCCTAAGCTAGGGCCGTTTCAATGGAGTTTACTGGACGGCTGACGACGTAGGATAATGTTGCTTTCCTCATTGAAATCATTTGTAAGGGATCACCCAGAGCCCGACAGGGAGGCAGAGGATATTGGTAAGAGATTACTGGTTGACGACAGTATGAACTTGTGACAGCTGCTCCTGAACCTACCGTGGACCCACCACCGGCAGAGCAAGAAGTGCTCCAGAATGTCACCAGCATACTTGAACAGCATCAATCGGCCCAGAAACCGGCCTCTGCGATCCCATCGTTTTTCAAGCCGGTCAGTGGTCATGTCTGTGCTGGGCTCTGACAAGGCAATTTAGGAGGCGCTAACGGTGAAGCCATTCATAAAATACGTAGAAAGCGAAACCGGGATCCGTGCGTACCTTGGTGGAACGTGAAGCGAGACGTCGCAAGGACCAGGTGAGAAGTGGAGCCAGCAGACGACAACTGGATGTGAGCATTAGTATGCTTTACATTACTGTCCGTAACTCGCCGCTCTCCTTTACACTATTGGGGGATCCACGCTTCATGACGGAGAATGCTCCGGACCCATGGGTCTTTCTGCACAGCGCCCTCGATTCTCTCCATGACGGGGCACCTTCACGCTGGGCCGAGAACCTAATCTCACCCTTCCCTTCACACACACAATCATATTGCTGCTCTTGTGAGTGTTCCCTTGCCGCTCTCTGTGCTCCTGCCGTGCTGCTGGCCACGGAATAGACTCTTTGGGTGCTGGTGGCTGCTTTCCGATTTGTGGCTGAGGCGGGCAGTCCTTGTTCTTTTGCTGCCTTGTGTGACGGGGCACCAGCGCCGGGGGCGCAGCAGCCCAGGGATTTTGCTCGTGTGCTCCTTCAGCCCAGTCCTCCAGCAAGGGTGAGAGTGTTTCGGGTTCGTTCCCGTTGGGTTACGGTTAGCTGTTCACACACAAGCGCAAATACACACTCACATGCACGCGGGGCCCCTCGCTACACCCTCTACCCTGACCCCCTCAAGCAGGAGATCCTGCTGCTCTCCGAAGAGGAGCTCCGAAACATCTGGTTCCTGATGAAGGAGATGGGGCAGGAGACGCAGGGCGAGGTGCGCATCAACTACGACGGCTTCTCCCAGGTACGTGGCCCCGCCCCCGCGCGCCGCCATGGCCAGGTCGCAGGCCCTGACAGGCCGCTTACCAGGCGGCTATATGACACCCAGAGCGCGCGCTCTACTCAAGTGGCGGACTGCGCGCCCCGCCTGTGCACACTCCCCACCGATCTGGGTGTGTCCGAGCTGTTGTCGTTGGTTTACATTTTTCAAACCCCACCGGAATTCGGGGCGACGCAGCCACTATACAGTGCCTGCCGAAATTCGCTGTTGGATGATCCCCGCCGGCGTCCGGGTTCCGGGTTCCGGTCAGCGCAGGTGCTCCAGCGGTGCCGCGAGGTGTTCGGGCCGCAGATCGAGCCCTACTTCAAGGCGTCGGTGTTCCTCAAGTTCGACCGGGACGACAACGGCTGCATCTCCGCCAACCAGTTCCTCAACTACCTCAACTTACGGACCACGATGCACCAAAACGTGCGGGAGGGCATGCCTGAAATAAAGGAGTGAATGGACTATTTACCCAACAAAGACACCCACAAAGGGATAGTGGGTGTGACTGAATGTGCGTGTATGCGGTCGGGCCTGTCACTGCCCCGCACGATGTGCGTGTGTTCGTGCGTGCAGACACCGACATGAGTGGATCTCTTACCGCGCTCTGGCTCGTGTGCGTGCTCGTCGGTTGCATAGGCAGCGTGCGTTGTATTCGATAGCGTGACAGCGTGCGCTGCCCTGCGTCTGTGTGTGTGTGTGTGTGTGTGTGTGTTAGCAAGGAGAAAAGCTGAGCCGCGAATAAGCAGAACCGTGTCCAGCAATGCAACCGACGACTGAGACCGAGACCAGAGTTACCAATATGCCAGGGCGAAGTATGTCGACCATAAGTAGTCCCAAGGTGGTGTAGCCCGTGATGCTGTAGCGCCCCGTGTGTGTGTGTGTGTGTGTGTGACATCCTGAGCGGGGTGGAAAGGCGGCGCATACGCACCGTGCGTTGTTGCAACCCGCTAACTGGGGGCGGCTGTCGCTCTCCGCGCGGCCCCTGGCCTGCCCACATGCCGTCCTGCCCACATGCCGTCCTGCCCACATGCCGCTCTGCCTCCGTCCCCGCCGCCCAACCCTCTCCACAGCGTCTGGAGCTGTCCGCCTACGACCCGGACAACACGGGCAGCCTGACCACCGAGCAGCTGGAGGAGTACGTCAAGTCGCTGGTGCCGCAGGTCGCCGCGCTGTCAGACGTGCAGGTGGGTGGGTGGGTGACTGGGCAGCTGCCGCCCGCCCTCTGGGTTTTCGAACCACCCGGTCGAAGGGGGCAACCACTTCGCAACCACCTACCCAACGGGTGATTGGGTTCGTCCGGGCTTGGCTCTTGTTTGAACTCCCCCTCGCTCTGGCAGCAGCGCGGTTTGAATATGTCCACCAATTTCCTATATCCCCTCCCCGGCCCCCTGGCCCCCCTCGCAGCCGGACTTCGTGGACCACTACGGCCGCATCGCGGTGCGCAAGCTGCTGTTCTTCCACGGCAAGAACGGCAGCGTGAGGATCCGGGACCTGGTCAACAGCATCGTGCTGCAGGTGGGGGGCGGCGGTGGGGGGCTGAGCTGAGCTGAGCTGGGTGGGCTAGATTGTGCTGGGCTGACACCCATCGTCTGGATTGGGCTGGTACCCACCGTCCGCCCTGGTTTCGGAGCCCTCGTGACGGGCGCGCCGGTACCTGGTAGGGCGCATGTTCCCCTCTTTGGCGATGGCGCGCGCGTGAGGGTGGTGCTGGCAGCGGGAGCTGCGCGCTCTGCTTGGCGCTCTTGTCCTTCCCTGCGCCGGCACCACTGCACCAGCACCTCCAGCTGTTAGTTCGAACCAGCCCACCTCCGCCCACACACCACCATCCCCCCCACCACCACCGCGCGGCTCCCGGCTTGCCCTCGCGCCCTCGCAGGAGCTCAACGAGCTGAAGAACAGCCAGCTGCAGGAGCACCAGCTCATATCCAACTGGTTCTCCTTCCAGGTAGGTGCTGTGTGCTTTCCGCGGTTGCGTGGGGCGGCCTGGGCAGGCAAGGTCAGGTCAGGTCAGGCCTGGTCAAGGCTGTCTGTGGGGCGACTGAGCGCCCTGCAGCCGACCCGACGTGCGGCACGTACGGAAGGCGCAGGGAGGTTATAAGGTGGAGGCCGCCTTGAGGGGGATGCCTCCAGGGAGGGCACACGGTGTTCAGTGCTGGCGCATATGGAGACGCGCCCGCCCACACGTCTTTGCAGCCCGTGGGCGGAGGTGGCCCAACCCAGGCGGGGCGTGGTGCGCTGTGACCCCGGCCTGGGCCATCGTCCCCCCCCGCCCCACGGCCCCTCCCTGGCCTCATGGGGTCCAGGAGCCGGGCGCTGTCAGGGAGGGAGGTGCCGCGATGCGTGTACTTGGGCCGGCAGGCTTAGCCACGGGTCCGAGAGGTCTCAAAGCGCCTGTCTTCCAGCTAGGCCGGCACATCGTCAGTTTGCCGGTCCGGCCGCGCGCTCGCGCCCTTCGCGAGTTGCTCGACCTCGCACACCCCTGAAGCGTGCGTGCCGGCATACCTATGCGTGCGTGCGTCTCTGTGCCGCCTCCTCTCACCGCTCGTTTCCATCGGCCACCACCACCACCGCCGCGTCCACTGCCGCTGCCGCATCCGCCTACCACCACCGCCGCCGCCGACGACGACGACGACGACTGCCACCTTCGCCCGTCCGCCCGCACCTCCCTGCCCGATCTGCCGCAGTCCACCCAGCGCGTGTACAAGACGTTCGTGGCTCTGGACGAGGACATGAACGGGCTGCTCAGCCGCACCGAGTTCACGGCCATCAGCAACGGCACCATGTCGCCGCTCTTCATCTCGCGCATCTTCGAGGAGCACGTCATGCGCATGCGCATCGTGCAGGGCCGCACCGTGCACAGGTGAGGGCGGCGCGGGGATAGAGAGGGGTGAGGGCGGGTCGGGGTGACCAACCCAACGACCCACCCAACGACCGACCGACCCACCCACCCAACGATCGACCCACCAAACAACCCAACGACCCACCCACCCAACGATCGACCCACCAAACAACCCAACGACCCACCCGCCCGACCGACCCGCCCGCCCGAGGGCCGCAGGGACGAGATGGACCTGCTGGCCTTCACCGACTTTGTGCTGGCGTGGGACCACCGCTCTCACCAGGCAGCCATCAAGTACTTCTTCGACATATTCGACCTCAAGAAGCAGGTGGGGGCGGGCCCGGGGGGTGCCTCCCTCTCGGGCTTCTCGGTGCCTCGGGTGGGTGAGGGTGCGGGTGGGGGTGGGGGTGAGGAATGGGTGGGGGTACGGGAGCGGGTGAGGAATGGGTGAGAGCTGAGAGGTTACGGGGGCGGGTGAGGAATGGGTGGGGGTACGGGAGCGGGTGAGGAATGGACGGACGGGGCGGTATGGGCATGGTCGCGCCGGGAAGCTGACCCAGCGGATCGAGCCGATCGAAGGCTACAATCGTCGCCGGCCACGCGGGGACTGTTCGGGGGCTGCCTGCCCAGCCAGTCAAGACGCCGGCGGGCGGCCACGTCACGCGAGCAGCGCATCCAGTCGCGCCACTGGGGTGCTACGGTGTATTATATATATCGTAGAGGGGGTGCCATATCGCAGATGGGGTTGGGCGGCTGAGCTGCGGGGTGTCCCCAACGGAGTCGGGCGGAGGGGCAGGCCAGGGCTGGAGGGGCCGCGGCGAGTGCGCCGCACCGCACTGCACCGACCCGCACCGACCCGCACCGGGTGTTGAGGGGGATAAAAAGGGAAACAGCCCAGACACACCCAGCCCGGCGACAAATACTGACCAACGATAAATACCGGGGTGCTGAGGGGGAGACGGGCCGTACTGCCGTGCTCCGCCATGGGGATCCCGATGCCCTCAGCACAGCCTCTACGTTGCCCTCTCCGTCCCTGCCTCCCTCCCTGCCTCCACGTCCTCCATGCCTTAACACGCGATCCCTGCCTTCCTCCCTCCCTCCCTCCCTCCCTCCCCGCCTGGCCAGGGTTACGTCACCCCGGCCGAGATCTACACGTTCTTCAAGGAGATCCACTACATGTGGGTCAACGTCATGCACGAGTACGCCGACCTGAACATCTACGACGTGGTTGACGAAATCCTGGACATGGTCAAACCCAAGGTGGGGCAGGTCGGGGGACACCGCCCCCTGCACTCCGTCCCTCCTCGCCCTGACCCGCACCCGTACCCGCACCGCTTCCCCAGCGCCTGGGGGCAGCCCAGCTCCCAGCCCGACACCCGCCCATCCCCCCGCCCACCTACACGCGCAAGAGCCCTTCCCGCATAACACAACTGGTCGCGTCCGTCATGCTGATGGGTGCTGATGCTGCTGCATGGAAAGGAAACCCGAGGTCGTCCTTTTCCATCCTGTGACCACCTGGGCTCGCGCCCCGCTGGCCCCGGCGGGCGACCCTGAGTGGCCTCCCTCCCACCGTTAAACCGCCCTAGAGCCCCCATCCTCCCACGACCCCCCATCCCACCAACCCCGTGCCGCCCCCTCAACCCCAACCCAACCCCTCCGCGGCCCCCCGGCAGGTGACCGCGCGCATCACGGCCGAGGACCTGACTGCCAGCGGCATGAGCGGCATCTTCTTCTCCATGCTGTCCGACGTGAAGCAGTTTTACGACTACAACTACCGGGAGAACTTCATGCACCAGGACGAGGACTCGGGCTCGTGAGGGGACCGCAGGTGCCCCCTGGCTGGCCCAGCTGCTGCGTGCGGATGTGAGCTCCAGGAGGGGAGAGCGGGGCGGAGAAATGCACCGGTGGGGGAGGTGGGGGAGCCTGCGCTGCGACCTGCACGGCCAGGGCGTGGTGCGGCAGGGGGCCCGGGACAAGCGACACCGCGAGCGGAGAGGGGGAGCGCCCGTGCAAAAGGACAGGTGGGGCGCAATTGTGGGCGGGCGGGGGCCGGGGGGGGTTGGCGCCGTGGTCCCGGGAGAGTGGACATGCCTGGCAGTGTGCGGGCGCTGGAAGGAGACCTCGTCTGGCCAGTGTGTCGGGGGCTGGATCGGTGGTGTGGGCCCATCCGCCCATCGGTTGTCCGTGGAGAAGTTGCGCTGGAGAGTAGAGGCGCGCCTACCGGTATCGGCCTGGCGCGGGTGAGGGGACACTAGTGCCACATGCAGCTAGGAGAGGCCTGCGCGTCCGACGAAGGTGCCGTTGTGGTTCCAGTCCGCAGCTCGGTCCGAACAGCACATGTTGGCTCGGGGCGGCGGGTCCCCCTTAGTACCGTACATGCTGCGATCAGGGGTGTTGGAGGCACCGGTGTGGGCAGCGGGGGGAAGACAAAGACGACGTCGTGATGAGGACCAGATATGGCGCCGGATATGGAGGCCGTCCGGTTATCGTCCGGGGCATGTGATCGCGAACAAACCCTAGGTCACCTTAGGTCACTGTAGCCTTATGAGTCGTTGTGAAAGCTGTGCGGGAAGCGGCGCGCATTGCTTGAGAACTGTGGACTTACAGTAGTCTGGATTACGAGGTATCAGTAGGGCCAGGGTGCGGGTGCCCGTAGGGCCGGTATCCTATTGATGGCGGGGCCAGCATTTAAACTCACGGTGCGGTCAATGCTCAATTCCCGGTGGGGCCAGTGCTGGTGTGTCCCTCGAGGGCGCGTGCGACGACGCACGTCCCCCGACCTTTTCACGTTTCTGGGTGGAGGTTGCGGGGCAGCTCTCTCGGGGCATCCCTCGGGGGCGGGGAAGAGGGACCGGCGCATCCCCCCCGAGACCCTGGCAACGTGAACACATGACAACGTCCAGCGTCCAGCCCCCGTGCATTGACTGTCTCATGTCGACGCAACAAGCGACCGGGAGGGGGAGGAGGAGGAGGGGCCCCGTCGAGCCACGGATGCGGCCCCCGGGGCTGCGAGCCCAGATGGCGGTCCGACGGCGGCCCGTGACCGCGGTCCAGTCCCGTGCGGGCGGCCACTGTCACATGTCACCATCTGCAGTCCATATAATTCATATCATTCTGTCCCCCTGGCCGCCCCGCAATTCGTCGACTGATTCCCCACCCCCCGCCCCCACCCGGGTGCCCTGGCCCTCACCCCCTCCCGCCAACACCCGCCATCCAGAGGTCCGGGTCGTACCCCATCGCCGATAACGCCGACCGCAGCCGCGCCACGCCTGCCGGCCCCAGAACCCCCTCCCACACCCTCGCCGACGACGACGCCGCGGGCCGGCCCGCCCTCAAGCCCCCGATGCTCACACCCTCCGCCACCCTCCGCCCCTGCTCCCTCGGCAATTGCTGCTGCTGCGTCTCGCCACGCATCCCACTGCTGCCTCCTCGAGTGTTCCCATCCGCCCAACCGCAACCCGACAGCCACCTGTACCCCTCGAAGCCCGCCACCGAGTCCCCCTGCTCGTCCAGCCTCCGGTACGGGTCCAGCCGGCCGCCGCCCAGCACTCCAGACTGCCCCCCCATCACCACGCAGCGCAACGCCTCCGCTGCCCTGTGGAACCACTCGTCGGGCCCCACCGCCGCATCCAGCAGTTTCTGACTGCGGATGCGCTTCTCCTGGCTCAGGTCTGAGGGCGCGTACGGCCCCCAGGCGGGCCCTACGCGGGCCCAGGCGACCCGCGGGTCGGCCAGCAGCTGCTCCAGGGTGGGAGCGGCAAGCAGGGAGAGCACGTGCTGTGCCGCCTCGTCGCCGCTGAGCCAGTCCAGGTCTATGTCCGCAAGCTCCTGAGGGCGGCGGTTTCGGAGGTGCAGTACCGGGACCGAGCCAGGGGGTTGTTCAGGCGTGCGGCGGGTGACGAGGTGGGGCCGGTCAAGCGGAGATGACGGAGGGGGGACGCTGCACAGACGGGGGGACGCTGCGGGAAGCTGCACAATCCTGCTACCGTGCCATGCCAAACTATCACCGTGCCATGCCAAACTACATATTCTTGAGCGTATCGGCGGAAGGAGCAGTGTGCAGATGCGGTAATGTTCTGCGGTAGGCTGCGTTGCGTTTCAAATTTAAATTCAACGAGGGTGATATGATCGGTGTGCCCGGCGACCGGTCGACGACGTCGCCCCCTCCAGGGCCCTGTGCTCCGCTACATTGCCGTACCTCCAGCTCTCTCAAATGCACGATCGCGCACATGACGTACAACAGCTCCGCCGCAGAGAAGCGCGCCAGGCTGGCGGTGTCGCCCCGAAACCAGTCCCCCTGCCACATCAGCGCCAGCAGCGCCTGAACGGGGCCGTAACGCCCGCGCCGCAGCAGCACCTCCAGACGGCACACGGGCGGCAGCGACGGCGGGGCGGCGCTCGGCGGCGAGTTGGCGGGTACGGAAACGACCGCCGCCCGGGGCAGCAGACCCCGAGACGGTTGCGACGGTTGCTGCTGCTGCGGCGGCGGTGCCGCTGGGCCCCTCAAGCCAGCGGTTGGATGCGTGTGAGCGTCCCTGGCGGCGTCGAGCCAAGCAGCCCAGATGTCTGAAACGGAAGCCGAGGCCGAGGCCGTTATGGTAGAGGAGGAGGGGCGCCGGACATCCACATCATCATTCCTGGACTGGTTCTCGCGGGTCGCTGTTCCCGTCGGTGCCCCTCGGGCCCCTTCGGCGACGGCAGTGGCGGCGGAGGCAGCGGCGGCGTCAGCGGCCCGGAGGTGCTCGTCCAAACCGGCGTCAGCGGCCCGGAGGTGCTCGTCCAAACCGGCGTCAGCGGCCCGGAGGTGCTCGTCCAAACCGGCGTCGCGGTCCGCCGCGTGCAGGACCCACAGCTCCTCGGGTCGGAGCGACGCGGGCGGCCAGTACGACACGAGCTCCGAAACCAGCGCCGCGAGCGCGGGGCCCCGCAGGCGCAGCGCGCGGGGCCGCGAATCCGGCGGCGACAGAAACGGGACTGGCGGGGAGGCTTGGGCGGGCTGGGCGGACGGTCTAATGCTGGCGGGGCCGTCGCGGGGGGACCTGTCAGTGCTGTCGGTGACGGGCACTGGTGCTGCGGGTGTTGCTGGTGCTGCTGGTGCTGCGGCTGCTGGCGGAGGCTCGCCGGTCTGGACGTCATCGTCGGGGAGCAGGGATGCGAGGAGGTGCCGTACGAGGTGTCCCGCGGTGGTGCCCGCAGGAATAAAGTCGAGGTCGTGTGTGGGGGATCCGGGCTCGGTGGCCTGAGCCGACAGCAATCGAGGTATCGGAGGTGGAGGTGGAGGAGGTATCGGAGGTATCGGAGGTGGCGGAGGAGGTGGAGGAGTAGGAAGAGGGGGAGGCATCACGGGTAGGTTAATGGTGATGACGCCCGGGTGGAGGTGAGCCGGGTGCGACGGGGGATCCGCCGCCGCCGCCGGCGGCGGGCGTCGCCGCTCGGCGGCGGACCCGGCGGCGAGGCCGCACCGCCAGCCGACGGCGACAGGGGAGCTGTACGGCACGTGGCGGGGCAGGGCGCCGTCGGCGCTGTCACCGAGCCCAAGTGGGAAGTGCAGTCGCGCCAGGCAGCGCCGCGCGCTTCGTTCGGCACCCGCAGCAGCAGCAGCCGAAGCCGAAGCCGAAGCGTGTCGACCGGGCGGTGTCGCCTCGCGACTCCCCTCGTGTGCAGGACAGGGGGACACCACCTCTGGCTCGCCGCCCGCTCCCGCCGCGGCAGCACACGCTTCGTGCAGCACGCCCGCGACCTGAGGGGACAGGTCAGGCGCCCAGCCCCGGTACACCTGCCCCATCACCATCGACGGCAGAAGCGCCACCAGCGCCTCAGCAGCCGCCGTCCTCGTCCCGGCTGATTCTGCTGCGGCTGCGCCTGCAACCGCGGCGCCACCGTACAACACCTGTGCCGCCGCCAGCCACTCGACATGCCTGCTCAGCCTCGTGCGGCGGCCCCGGGCCGAGACCATCCCCGTGGCCTCTGCGGGCCTGGGCGCACCCTCACCGATACCGACACCGACACCGGCACCCTGCAGCTCCCGCACAGCCAGCCGGACGAGGTCCAGTTGCTGCGGTCCGGCGGAGCAGGTGCGGAGCTGCGCCCGTAGCACCCACAGCAGGTTGGGAGCCAGGTACTGGTGTACGAGCTGCTGTGAACTGGGCCGCGACGACGACGACGAAGATGATGACGGAGTCGGGGTCATGACGGCGGCGGCGGCGCCGCCGCCGCCGCCGCCAAGGCGCTCCGCCGCTGCGCTCAGCCGCGCCGCCTGCAGCAGCAGCACGGCAGCCTGTTCGAAGGTGGGCCACTCGGGCTCCCGGGACAGCGGGTCCCGCAGTCCGCCGCCGCCGGCGCCGCCGCCGCCCTTGCGCACTCGCGCCGCCAGCTTGCGGATCCAGCGCTCCACCTGGTACGGCAGCTCAGCCGCCGCCCAAACGCGTAGCCAGCCGCCGGCGGTGGCGTGGCCTCGGGCTACGCCGGCTGGCCGCCGCGGCGGCGGCGGCGGCGGCGCCTCCGCCGCCTCCGCCGCCTCCGCCGCGACAGCCATCATGGACAGAATCGCATCGCCTATGTATACGAGGTCCTGGTATATCCGGTTGCCGTTCCAGAGGGGCGTGATGGTGAGACAGGCCCGGCACGCCAGCTCCGTCGCCCGAGCTGCGCAGCGGTGCCAGCCCGCGTGCCCCCCCGGCGCCGCCGCCGCCATCGCCGCCAGGCGTGCCGCCAGCGACGGCAGCTGCCAGGGAGTCGCCCGCGCGAGACAGACCAGTACGGCGCTCTCCAACCACGGATGGCACGGCTGTGCCGTCGCCGCCGCCGCTGCCGCCGTTCCCATACCGCTCATCGCTCCCCGATCGGAACCCTCGACTGCGCCTGGACCCGCCGCGTCAGAGTCAGCATCCGCCTCCCTAGAGTAACCCGTCTGGCCATCCGGACTCGGCGCCAGGCCGTGGAACGCCTGAGCGGCCAACCAGTCGTTCAACAGCGCGGGAGTCAACCAAGCCGGCATGAGATGTTCCGCCGCCCCGTCTGTCATCCTGGCGTACACCGCCGCCTTCGCCGCCTCGGGCTGTGTCTCCGCCTCCGCCGTCTCCGCGTCGGCCTCCGCCGCCTCCGCCGCCTCCGCCGCCACCGCCCGCTGGGAGATGTCGATGTCCCGCAGCAGCAGCGGCTGGCAGGCGGCGAAGGACAGGGGGTACCCCAGGGCCGCCAAGACACACAGAAGCCGAACCTGCGCCGGCGGCGGCGGCGGCGGCGGCGGATCGGCCGCCGCCGCCACCAGCGGCCCCGCGGGCGGCGGAGCTGCGATGGCGGGGTCCTGGCTGGGCGTGTCGACGGAGGCCCGCGCCGCCATGGAGATGGCTGCCGTACACCCCTCCAGGGAGGCTGCGATAGCGTCCAAAGTAATGAGCGACGGCAGCAACCCGGAGATGCCGTACCCGTCCAGCAGCTCCAAGGCGGCGGCAACGGCGGCGGCCGCGGGGTCGGCGGCGGCGGCGGCGGTGGCAGCCTCGCCTCTTTCGCGCGGCGTGTCGGGCGGCGCAGCGGCGACGCTGTCGTACCCGCTGCTGTCGGGACGCGGTCGCCGCCGGGCCGCTGACCCCAGGTCTTCCTGGAGGGCCGCAAGCGCCTGCGCGTCGTGGCGGAAGCGGAAGGCGGAAGGCAGGCGGCCGGGCGTGTCGAAGCCTTCCGCATGTGGTGAGTACGTCCTTTCATGATTGATCAAAGGCAAGCTCGCCACAGACTCAGAATGTCAGAAACGGCGGACGTGCCCTCCCTCAGGTGTCCGCCCCGTGACCGCCCTTGCGCTCTCACCAGGTGGCACACCGCACCCGGCACCACGCTGAACTGCTCCAAAATGGGCTGCGCGGGCGGCTGCGTCGCGAAACCGGTGCGGAAGCGGGAGAAGCAGCCGTCGACCAGCAGCGCGTGGGCCACGTGGACCGGCCGCACGTCGGGCGAGCCTGTCCGGCGAGGAACCCAGGCGGGCGAACGACAGAGCAAGGCATGCGGGGCATGGAAGTCAACGTCAGTCAGACAGTCACCCAGCGACGGGAGGACGGTTACCAGTGCACCAGACCCCAGCTCGATGTCCTCCGGTGTCCAGACCACCACCACCACCACCACCACCACCTCCGCCTCGGTCGCCGGCCTCGACGCAGTCCAATCGGGCATTCCCCGCCGAGTGTAAGACCGCGATTCAAAGTAGGACTGACTTGAACTTGCACCGACAGGGGCGCGCCCTCTCGCTCTCTCTGCGGTAGTATCATCTTGCGCAAACAGGGTTTGACGGGTTGCTGGCAGGCAGGGTACGGCATGGTGTTGCTGTGTGGCTGGCAAGGGGGCGCGCAAATGGGTCGGCCGGCACGGCAAGGCCCCACGGCACTGCTCACCTGCCAGCATCGCCCAGCGGTAGGCCCGCAGCAGAAGGCGCTGCGCCGCCCCGCTGGCGGCGAAGCCACACGCCTCCCGGTCCGCCGTTCGCTCCGCCTCGTCGCCCTGCCGACCGGGACCGCCACATGCACCAACCGCCACATGCACCAACCGCCACATCACGGACCGCCGCATGCACGAACCTCCAAGTGCACCAACTCGCACCACCTCGGGCGCTTGGTGGGTGTGCGAGTCAGCGACGCATCTCCCGGCTTCGGCCGGGTCAATACCGTTGAAAATCCGACTGACCCATGGGCCGCGCCGCCCAAGCCAGAGCGCACACCATCCCACGCGCGCGGACCACCACCCGCCCCGAAACCACCCCGACCAGAACTGCCCCGAAACCACCCACGCGTCTGCACTGCCGTACCTCGAGTGCTAAGTCCAGGGTCCTCCACGCGCTGATGCTGTCGGCCCCGAGGGCGTCCGGCTCCTCGACGGCCACATCCGCACCCACCGCCGCACCTGCACCCGCAGCGGGGCTGCTGGGTCGCCCTTCCCCTTCGCCGCCGTCGGGCAGATCCGCTGCGTCGCGCACGACGGGCTGTGTACGGCGCGGAGGCGGCAGCTGTCCCAGAAGCTGCGCATTGGCGGCGGCGGAGGGGAAGCTGGCTGCCTCCAGGGCTGAACTCAAGGGAGGGCACAGCTCCGGAACCCGCAGGAGCGCCGCCAGCAAGTGCTTGGGCTCCAGTGTGACCCACGGGCCGGCGGCGCCGTCTCTAGGACCTCCCTCGCAGCCTTCCGGGGCGGACTCCTCACGAGCCGCGCATGCCTCGGGCGCTCGAGCCTCATGCGGCTGGGCCGGGTCGTTTCCCGGGAGCCCTGGGTCTGACAGCGGCTGCGCCGCTGGCCGGGTACGACACATGTCGATCAGTGTTGCATTGTGCCCATCGCAACGCATGCAGCCGCAGTTGCAGCGGCGGGGGGGGGAAGAGTTGGCGACCTCGGGCAGGCCCAGGGAGGCGCAGGACGACAAGGCTGGGAGCGGCGGCGGCGGCGTGCGGTACGGTGCGGCTGTGACGGACCTCACCTTCATCTGGGCTTGCCGTTTCCACGGATCCCTCCGAGGCCGCCGCGGCAGCGGCGGCTTGGAGGAGGGCGATCAGTGCGGGGTGGCCGAGCGGAGTGGTGACCAGCACTCGGATGGGGGACAGGGATGCAGCGGGCTCCGCATCCTCGCTGATGCTCCGCCATGGATAAATAAGATGTTTAGGGGGATGTGTGGTGCAAGATTTGATATCTGTAAAGGTTGATCTCCTTTGTTCCAAGAGGGCTGCAACGACGACCACTCGACGATGTGGGCGCCGCGTAAACGAGCGACACCGTGGAGGGTGTGCAGCACTAAATCGCATTTATTCCTTTTGGTACATCAAAATAACAACCAGGAAAATAGTCTGCCCTTCGGCAGCCCAATATGTGGTGGACATGAACAGTGCGCGTCTCGCGGCAAGTGAAGAGGCCCTACATAGATGGACCCTTAAACTCCGAAAAAATAAATAACGATGAATTACAAGTCGAATGCATAAGTCATGAATCTTTAACAGCCCTGACTTCTGTCGTTCTGTGTCTTCCTTCATTGCTGAAGACCAGCAGTGGCAGTTGGCCAGTTTCTGTTTTGGCAGATTAACGACCATGTAATTCATCACGGCAGCCACAGCCTCATCAGCGTGGTCATCGAAAATCGGATAAACGACAGTGCGTCCATTCCCACCATGCTTGCAGCGATGAATAATGACCTGGGTCAACGCGTTCATGAAATAAACTGTGCCAGGTAGATCCATGGCACGAGAGCGGCGCGAGATCACGGATGAATATATCTTAACAACCTCCGAAGTTGTTCGATAGCCTAATCGGGGTATCTCAATCACTGGAGATCACTGCCCCGAACGCCGCCATCCCGCCGCCTGCGCCTCAAGCTCCGTGCAGAAGTACCTCTCGCCTTTACTAAGTTCGATGCATGTCGAGTCGTAGTAACGACCCCCCGGCACATGATAGATCTTGTCGCCGCTCGAGTTGATATTGCCTTTCATGGCTGGTCCGTTCGGGCACATGGGAATCGGGTCTCCGCAGGTAGTCGGCAGCGACGGCAGGGGAGGAGGCCTGCCGGCTGGCGGGGACGAACGCGCCGGGCTCGGCGGGGGCGGAGCACGCGGCGGCGACGGGCTGGGACTTGTTGGCGGCGGCGAGAGCCGCGGGGGTGGCGGTTGGGGGCTTGGCGGGGGCGGCGAGGGCCGTGGGGGCGGCGGTTGGGGGCTTGGCGGCGGCGGCGAGGGCCGCGGGGGTGGCGGTTGGGGCCTTGGCGGCGATGGAGAGGGCCGCGGGGGCGGCGACGAGAGCTTGGGAGAGGGCGGGGGCGATCGGCGGGGCGGAGGTGAGGGCGGGTCGGGTGCCCCGTTGTCCGGGTACTTGTTGTTCTTCCTCCAGTCCCAGGGCAGCTGGAAGGGTCCCTGCCAGACCCCCTTCCGGGCGGCTCGAGCTTGGTCCTCTAGCGGCACGTATACCTTGCTGTACTGCCTGCATGGCACGTCGCAAGCATGGAGTACGGCAGGAACACAGCCGTACGACAGTGATGCGCTGATGGCAGTACGGCAAGGGATTCATCCGGCCCAAAGCAATCCCCGGGGCGCCGAAGGCTCATATCGAGTGTCCCTCAGTAGGCACCGAGCCAGAGGTGCGCTTGAAACCGTACGGCATCATGCCAGTTACCGTACGGTACGGTTAAACCTTTTGGGAGGCCCCCTTCCTGCAGTGCTCCTCTTCGGGCTACTGTGGTGTCTTCCACACTGCCGCTCCCTCCTGGTTCGCACCGAGGCGTCGCCCCTGAGCTTCTATTACAGATTTACAGCCGTCCGGGCTGAGTGAGCACAACAGCAGCAACAACAACAGCATGTAATGCCCCCCAGCAATCCAGAACATCGAAGCAATGCCTCAGAGTATTAAGGACATGCCTATGATATGCGACAATGAATTCAACGTTACTTGGAAGGTTACCTGTACGCGACGGCGTAGCCATTTGCCACCATCCAGGCATTGACGTCCTCAGGGACACCCGGGCTCGACTCCAGACTGCATACTGACACGCTCCGGCCGTACATATCCACATCTTTGACGACGCATGTCAGGGAGGAGTTGCCAATCTTGCTCGCTAGCGCCGCTTTGCTCACTTGCCCGCAGGCGTACGACTGATTCGTTGCATCGAAGCACGACTGTGCGCTTTCCGGCGCATCAATCCCATACATCCGCACTCGGTCAGATCTAAAAGCCTTCAGGAACACATAAGAATGTTGGGTGAAGGTCGCGCAGAAACGTTACCGCAAGGTCAGCACCTGTCGATACGGTAGTACAAAGCGCCGGGGCAGCGCCGCAGCGCAACCCACCAGAGTATCGCCATCTACAGCTCGTGCTTGTCCCTGGATAATTTTGCTTGCCGGCTGTGCTAATGCGCCACACGCAATCAACACGGCGAAAGTGAAGTGAACCCGTAGCAGGCAATGAAGGCGACGCTCCATGACGACTCGCCTGTGAAATACAAATCAAGGGGAAAAATGCAGAGTTGTATTGCGTGGGACGCAGATGCCATCAAATTGGGGTGGGGCAAGAAGTAGACCGTCGCCCCAGCTTACCTTGAACCGCCGGCAGAAAATCAACACGAGGTATGAAATCAATCGTCACACGAATGAAATAAAATTAGGGGCAGACGCTGGAGGTATCGCACTCTTGTCGTTCTGACGACTATCCTGCAGCTCCCGCGCCCCCCGTCAGCAAGAAGGCGACAACAATCCGCTTCCAGCAAGCAGGTTTATTTCGCCATGTCGTTTCAGATCTACTTGCGATAGGCAAAATCGCCAGGGTTCGTGGTGGGTGGTTCGTCGGCGTTACAACAGTAAGCGTACTGCAATGGATGAATTTGTCCAGAAGGTGGCACAGTCCTCGCGTATCTATGGAAACAAGTAAGACCATCATGAGTGAAAGGCTGAAACGTTGACGTGTGCGGCATCGAGGATTAGGCGCCTGTAAGCAAACCCACGGGCATTTGAAGTCAGCGTCATCCCTTAATACTGCAAATATGCGGATAGTATTATCATCTAAATCCTAGAAATCATGTAACCCGTGAAAGCCTTCCGCGCTGTGGGGTAGATTGAAGGAATCTGCAACGAACGACGGGCAGAGGAAGGCAGGGGCGCAGTGCTCATAACCCTCTACGCGAAGCAGCGTACAGCAACAATGAAATAAAAGTTTACTCCTTTGTGAAAAGGATGTATACGAGATAATCATAGCGATGTGACAGGGACAGGCGACTACCGACAAGCAACCGACGAACTGCAGACGGCGTGTCGGCCGTCTGTCCCGGAGTCGTCCTTATGCGACGGCGTTTGACCCGCGCAGGTCGCGCAAAAAGTTGCGAAGCGAGTCTCGTACATTCCTGTCATCGTCATACGAGACTCGAAATTGAAGACCTTGGACACGACACCGTGCGGGTTGTGTCCAATTCATGAGGGCGTGCGCGTCCGACATCAATCAGTACATGTGCTGCGCAGTTTCATTGGTGCCGGCCCCACGCCCGCGCACTCCCACGACATCCAAGGCCCGATACGAAGTTGACCTGGCGGTCTCGGACGAGAAACACCGCCCCAACGCCACTCTGCAATCGCCCATACTACATCGGCGGTGCAACCGTTTGCAACTTCTCACTCTCTGTTTGAAGCCTAGCGCTGCGTAGCAACTGCCGGCTTGGCCATTATATAAGAAAAAAAAGCGGAACGCACTTGCCACGCCTGCGACATCGCGCGCCGACGCGGTCGTGACACTATTTCAGGACAACACAACGGGCCCTGCGGACCGAATGGAGCCTTGATACCGTGCCGCTTGCCACACCTCCTACGGTATCACCCATGTAACACTCGCCGCGGAAATTGAAAGCTTGGACCCCAAAGATCCGGGACTCTGGGTCTCCTGCCAGTGTCGCCAAACAGACCGCAACACACGCAGGTGGGTACCCGCACGCCCATGTCTGTGTCCCCCGCGGAGCCGCCCCAACGTCCATTCCAGGGTCAGGACGGGCGTGTATCACCGCACCCAGCGACATGCACGCTGGCTGGGCAGGCACCGACCATCCCGGTGGGGCCCGCTGCAGCATTCACTCGTTCATTCCCTTCGTTCACTCTGGCGCACCGCACTCTTGCGACATCCTGTACTAATGGTTGAGTGACTGCAACGGTGCCTGTGCTGCCGCGAGTGCCTGTGCTGCCCTGATGGCGTAAGCAGGGCGGCCCTAGGCCGCCATGTGCTCAGGGACGAGGCTAGGCTGCGACGCTGGGGCCATGAACTCAATAGTGGCTGAACGCGTCAGGTGCACGACCAGTCGTTGGGAGCCGCGTCGTAACCGGCAGCGCGGGCAAGGAAATGCTTGTTACACGCACCCGTCCGGACGGACGGAGTGACCCGCACCAGCGAGCCAGGGGTTCGGCCCGCCCAGCGTAATCGCCAAGGACACCGCGGAGCGGTGTTATTTTTCGGGCGTCCGCTCCCGACCGCAATCGCAAGCTGGACATCCACCGCAGCTGGACATCCATCCGGGTCCAGTAACCCGCCCGTGACCTGCCTGGCGCTTGGCCTGACCACCAACACTCGTGAGTTGCCGTGGTGACAACCCACTGCGGAGCCAGCCGGCCCACACAGGCAAGATCCGGTGTCCGATTCGGGAGTTCCCCCTCAGTACCTCCATTGCTACAGCACATCCGCACAACCAGCCTCCCAACAATGATGTCCGCGAGACAGCCTTGATCGTGATGTTTAGAAGCACCATTAAACACAGTTCCCGAGGGGCACAGCCGCCGCCGTTGCGCGGGCCGTCGCGCGTGTTCCGGCGCCTGCCTTCCCGCCGCCACGAGGGCCCCACCGCGCGGGTCACCGCGGCGGGGTCAGGCGAGCAGACCAAGACCGGCACCAAGGCCACAAGACGGGGCCCCGCGCAGCAGTCGGCGCGAGCCGCAAGAATAACTCCAATGAGCTGCGCAAACGCCAGTGCAATTCGTAAGGAATAACTAGCGCACCACCCTCGCATCCACCCATCCGCTTCCACGTTCGACGGGCTGCTAGGTATAAGGAATAGGATCGGTGGTTTCCCAATCCCAAGATTTATAAATCAGGGCCCGACTGGCAACAGACCCGACCGCCACTCAGTGCATTATGAATGGAAAAGGCATAAGGCATACCCCTACTGTACGACAGAACCTCTCACAGCCGAAGTCTCACTCCGCAGTGAAGGCGCTGGCCACACACCCTAATACACAGAGGCACACACACGTGCACGCACACACACAGGTTCGTGTGTTATCGTAAGGGAAGCGCACACGCGTCCCCTCCCTGGCTCCTCCACTACGACTCCTCGACAGCTCTTAAAGAAGACACGACTCGCCCTCTTGCCACCTTCCGCCCCCTTGCAGGCTTAGAAATTCCGACAATATGGCAGTGTGACCTCCCAACTCCACGATTTCCACCACCGCTGGCGTCGAGGACGGTGCCCCGAGCCGACGACCCGCACACCCGCCTTCATGCTTGTCGATACATGGTCATGGGGATACGATCATACACATCGACGTAAAGCGAAGCACACACCTCTCGTACAAGATCCATACGGAATGGATGATCCGGAGCGCGGTGCGGATATATATATATTTGTGTGCATGGTCAACGCGCATACCGTACACACGGGCTTCCTCGCCACGCACATGCACACAGACACAGACACACACACACACACGCACCAGCACACGTCGCTAAATCAGGACGCACCGGTCCGTTGCTGTCCTAGCACGGCCGCCCAGTCCACAAATGTGCACTGTCGCAATCGAAACCGTTCCCTGCTGACACGGATCCCTGGAACCTTCCCGAACCCCGAGCACGCGATTCCTATGACACACACACACACACACACACGCAGGGCCCGTCAGATGCTGCAAAACGCTCTGCGACAGATCGCACCAACACACCCCACGACTGTTTCTTCCACCTTCCACCGGTTCCACATCCCGGGAGCACCAACGCAGCGCAACACCGGCACCACACCACCCGGCCTACCAATTCGAGCCGGAAAAAGTCGTACAAAATGTCAAGAGCAGGCCAGGCGTCTCGGGCAACACTTGCGGGCAGGCTTGACGAAACGCTTCAACACAGTACACTGTTGACGGGCCTCGGCGACCGACCCATCCGGGCACCCGCCGTCCCGCCACCCGCTGCCCGCAAGACGCGCCCTTAACCCATAACCCCCAGGCGCAGGCCCCTCCTCCTCAAGGCCGGACAAGAGCCTGATCGTGATGAAGCATTGACCACCGAGTGCATGCTTTGAGAGCGCCCTCAGCAAGCGGGACCAAAATGGGAGAACAAAATGCTGAAGACCTTTCCCACGTCTCCGCCCTTGGCACCCAATGCAGCTCGGCTTCGTCATCCTTCTCCGCGTGGGCCCGCAGGACCCATCCGCGTGCCTCTTGTCTGGTCCCAACGTGGCCCCGAAACCACCGCCGCATCGCATTCTGTCTGAACGTCGGTTATGGTTAGAGCTATGAACACCAAGCCAGACAACGGCAGCAACACTGCAGCCACCCTGCCAGGCACCCAAGCCAGACAGTCCATAAATCAACACCCACATTCTTCTGCCTGTCCGTCGTCCTCATCTCTTTCGATGCGCCTCCCGGATTAGATGCGTTCGTCGTTCCTTCGTGTGGCCAACCCAACAATCTCGCCCAGAGAGACTGAACACCCACAGCCACGCCACCCGCAACAACAGGCGAGCTACATACTAACCTTCTTTCCATGCTCATCCACATACTCGTGCGCCTTGGCGACACACCGCCGCTGCACAACGCCCGCGCTCTGCACCATTTTCACTTCACTGGCCACTTACCCCCATCATCCGCAGATGTTCCCACCCTGGAGCGAGCCAGTCCACAGCCAACACCCGCAGCTCGCGCTGCTGCTCCGCCATTGTTGTCCCATCACAGCTGCTCCACCATCTCGCCGTCCCGGTCGTCGTAGACAAGCGCACAACCGACGGCTGGCGGACCCACCCCTCACCTTAAATACCGGCCGTCGCGCCGAGCGCCCCCCGTGCCCCATCCAACCACTGAACTGAGCCGGATAATACATCCAACCAACTGAACACGTCCACCCATACATACGCACATAGGGCCCGCCGAATGTCAGCACCCGGCGGAACAACGCCTTCTTTGACGTTCACGAGGCGTGCTGACCGCCGAGTACGTGATAACAACGGAATCTAAGCTCCCTACGAGGAGACCTAAGGGACTGCCGCCGCGCTGCCATCACTGACTGACGCTAGCTGCTGTTGCTGTTGCTGCGGCAATCGCCGCCGCCGCTACCTCTCCTGCTGCTACCGCCGTCCAACTCAAGACATTACCGCACTTGCCAATCCAACCGCCAGCCGCACACCCCCGCGAGGGTGAGCCCGCCGGTCGGTCGGTCCGCCTATCACCATCCTTTCCCCGCCTCGGGCCCTTCCCGCGCGCACGCACACGCACACGCGCAGCCTGTTTCAGAGCACGCGGCAGATCTCCGTGACGCCCGCAAACCAGGGGTGCTTCATGGCCGCATCGGCGCTGAGCCGCCTGGCGGGGTCCTTCTCCAGCAGGCCGCAGATGAGGTCCTTCAGGTCGTTGGACACGCCCCGCCAGTGCTGGCCGGCAAACAGCACCGGGCTGTACTGGATGGCGGTGTGGATGGAGTCCGTGTCCACCAGCAGCTGCTCCAGCTGGTCCACGGGCTCGAGCCAGAACGGCAGTCGGTTGCAGATCAGGTAGTAGAGGGTCACGCCGAAGGCCCACCTGGAGGGCCAAGGGGGGCGTCACCGGTGGCCAGGGAAAGCCGGGCCGAACCGAGTCAAGGCAGATCAAGCGCGTTGCGGGTCGGGGGGTGCTGAAAAGGGCGCCCGCGGACGCCCAGACACCAAACGGCAACCAGGACCATCAGAGCTGGGTACGTGGGCATCGTGCCATTCGATTCATTCTTGCGCTGCCGGCAAGACCACTCCGCCCCTCGCCTGAAGGGCATTGCGTGTTGGGTTGATCACCGCCTGGTTATGTTGTTGGGCGGTCCCTTCTGGCGGACCGGTTGATCTTCCGCGCCACGCCCAACACACCCGGGCGGTGGGTGAAACCTATAAACTGATACGCCCCGTCCACAGTCCGGACCGCGAGGGGTTGCCTCTGCTACCGGCTCCTAGTGTCCGTCCACTCACATGTCCGCGGGCAGTCCGTAGGAGCCCTTGATGATCTCCGGGGCCAGGAAGAGCGGAGAGCCGCTCATGGCGCGCAGGGGGCTGCCCGGGGCCACCAGCTGGGAGCACCCAAAGTCGATGACGCGGACGTTGAGGCAGCCGGGGTCCGAGTCGCACGGGTAGACGTCCTTCAGGATCACGTTGTCCGGCTTCATGTCGCCGTAGTAGATCGAGTGACGGTGCATGTCCGCCAGGAACGTCAGGATGCACCTGAGGAGGAGGAGGAAGGGGGGCCGGGCGGGCGGACGGGCGGGCGGTGCGTGTTGGCGGTTGGATGTGGGGATGTGCGGTTAGCTGGAGGAGATATGCTAGCTGGGAAGGCACTCGAGGACGGCGACCTGTTTGAGCCTAGCTGGATGGGGTCGACGTTCAAGTACATGCGCGGGTGTAGTGAAGGGCGCTGAGTGCGACCGGGTGAGGTGAGCACGCGTGGTGTCGGGGCAGCGAGGCGAAACGCCAGGACGAAACGCACGAGACGGCCAGAGCGACAAGCGTCCGTTGCGTCACCAGTTTCCCCAATTTCGGGCTATAAAAGCGAGTTGTTGGCATAGTAAGGAAAATGTGAAGGTAAGCGGTTGTGAAGGCCGGGGGCCGAGTGCGGGACCCAAGTCGTTGTCGGGACCCCCGCCTCTCACCAGGCGACCTGCGAAAGCTCCGCCTCGGACAGGGCGCCGCGCTCGTTGAGCATTGTTTGAAGGCTGCCGCCCCGGCATTTCTCTGAGACGATGTAATAGTTGCAGGCGTCCTCCTCGACAGACATGAAGCGACCTGCTTGTCGGGTTGCCGCACACGCCTTCCGCCACAGAGTTGCCTGCGGAAAGAGGGCCAATTATACTCTATTGTGAATTCATTATTGAGTGGACCCTTGAGGCTGAGAGGCTGAGCACGACAGAAGGACGGCAGCGCAATCACAAAGACCCTACCTCGCGGTGAAGCGCGGATCTCTGATGACGGCCACCATTACGCTGCTTTGAAACGACCTTAACTGCAACCTCTTCGCCAGTGACGCGGTCGATTGCCGAGACGACCTTGCCCATCGCCCCCTGTTCAAGGTATGCAAAATTCAGTATGCATGCCGACAACGTCCACGCAAACTCAATGCAGAATAAATAAAGCTTCAATCCTTCAAATCCTCTAAGAGAAACCCGCACAGTGGTTACCTGCCCAAGGGAGTCTCCGAGCGCGTAACGGCTCAGGAACGAGTCCACGACCGGTGGCGAAAGCGGCTGGAGCAAGGACGTGACATTTGAAGGTGAGCCGAATGGCGTCGAGAAGCTGGCCGAGGCTGCTGCCTGAAGGGGCTGCAGACATCCTCGTGGGCTCGACCCATGCGACACGGAATGAAGAGGGGTCACGGGCCAGGCAGCCTGCGACGTCGCGGACGCTGACGCTAACTTAATTCGAAGGCCCGTGTAAGCCATGGCTGATGAATGAATTCTTCTTCGAGGGGTTTTTGACTGCGTTGTAGTGGTTTGAAGGATAACTTATGATTTGCAGATTTCCATAAATAAAGGAATGTTACAACAGGAATATTTGTAGGTTGATACATATATGCAGGGAGTGTGGGGGCGCGCCAACTAGATAAATTACAGCTCAGACGTACGACACCATGTCAGCGGGACGAGCGTCCGGGCAGCCGCATACAGCCGCGAATCCGCTCTGACAGTGGTGCATCACAGAGAGCTCCAACGAGGCTTTTTATGAGATCCGCACTGGATAAGATTTGGGATCAATGCTGCCCAGTGAGCTCGTCATAATTACGCATTTTATTGTTTCATGACTCATCCTCTGTTGCGAGACGGCAACTCCTACTTTGCAGGCAACTTCATAATTACCTGAAATCGCATCAGCCATGTTTCCTTACAAGATGTATAAGAAGTGCCAACGAGAAAAACGAACTGGTTTGTGTACGTGCTGCGTTCGTTCGAAATCGAGCGACCCTTGTCACGCTGTTCCTCGCTACGACCCGTCGATTTTTATGTACTTGTACATGTTTCTTAGTCTCCAGTCTCTAATGCAGTTTTGTTGTACACTTGATCCGGCGGGTCACATTACATCGAGTTGCCACTGAGCACAAAATGTTGAGTTACGATGAACCCGGGTGGTCAGAAGGGCCATCCATACCCACCCTAAGATTTTTCCCGCTACTCAAGTACGGAATGCGGACGCGTGAGGATCACAGCGTCTGCAACATTGCAACACTTTAAGCAATAATATTCTTGGACAAAGCACTGAACAGGTGTATCAATGCACCCATATGGTTGTCGAAACGCCCCAGCGCACGCTGATACCTTTCCCACGCTCCTCCGCCAAGGTCCCCAGTCCTAGGCACGCAAAGTCATGACGATGAAAGACTTCGGCGGTCACGCTGCCGGAGCACCGCGGCTGCAGCTGGCCCACAAGGACCCTGTCGCGACGCACCAGCAAAAGCAACAACAGCAGCAGCAACAGCAACAACAACAGCATCCAGAGCAGCAGCAGCAGCAGCAGCAGTTGCAGCAGGGGGAGGAGGAGGAGGAAGATACGCCCCGGTTCTGGCGAGAAATAGTTCACGCACTAGGCGGCCGTGAATCGCGCGGCGAGGCCATCCGCCACCACCTGCAGCGAGCCACGGACGCTGCCAACCGCCTCCTCCTCGAGAGCACTAAGGCGCTGGACATCGCCCGCTCACACGCCCATGCCACCTCATCATGCACTCTTACAGCCCGCCCTCTGGCGGCCGTCGAAAGCCACGGCAGCGACAGCCGCAGCGGCAGTAAGCGCCAGTCCCCCGGCGGAGTGCGTACCACGGTGGCCTGCGCGGCTGAGCAGGTGCTGGGCCCTGCCGGCGCGGCCTGCTGCCAGCACCTCTCCACACACCCCGACAGTCGGGAGCTGGCCTGGCTGCAGGTGCAGACGCGGGTGGTGGCGGCGCTGCGCGCCGCCGCCGCGGAGGCGCCGCCGCCAGGGCGGGCGGCTGCGACGGCGCCGGCGCCGGCAGTGCCGCCGCTGCTGCCCCTCTGGTCGGTCGTGAAGGTGCGTCTGGGCCGTGTGCCCCGAGGGATCCGTCCCCCAAGCTTGGATAAACTGCTGCGGAAGGGACGGAGGACGGAACTGCGGAGAGAGCGGTGTCGTTCGGTCCCCGCCAGCCGGGGGGGCCTGCGCTGAAGTCCTGACGTGTGCGGGTGGGCTAGCGCGGGCGTGTTCGTTGACGGTCCTTTCAGCGTGTGGGTGCGGGTGTATGTGTGGGTGGCCGAGTGGGCCACCTTGGCTGATGGGCCACCATCCGACCAACCGGGAAGGATCGGTCCCGGTAGACGCGTGCCTGTACCCGGGCACCATGGCCAGGACTGGCGGGGCCTGTGGCCAGCAGGGCACATGGCTGGCAGGGGTGTCCGGATGCCAGCGGCACCCGGGGCCGGGCTCCAGGCTCCAGGCTGGTACGGAGCCGCGACGGACGCCCCCGGGTGGTGCGGGGCGGCGCCCACAGGAGGCGCTCCACCCAGGCCCCCGGAGGCGGCCCGTCCGATCCCCGGCGGTCCACCCTGGGGTGGACCGGGGTGGTGCCACTGCCGCTGAGACCCAAACTGGCGCTGCTCTGCCACCCGTCAACCGCGCTCTGACGACCCTGTTGTGTGCGTGCTCATCGGTGTCGCTGCCGCTGGGCGATGCAGGGCGTCCCCGGCCTCCGCTCCCCTTCGCCGGAGGTCCGGATCGCAGCGGTCGAGTTGCTGCAGGCCGCCCTGCTGGCGAGGAGCCATACCCCGACCGACGCTGCTGACGGCGGCGGCGACGGCGGCGGTGCGCTTGCGGCCGCGAAGACCGCGAGCGCGCCCGCCGCCAGCGGCGGCTGCGCCGAATGCGTGCCGATTAAAGTCCTCCCCGCGGCCGCCGCGGCCCGCGATAACGACGACGACCACCATAATGGAGCGGCGACGGTGTTGGGTGGTGGACTCTCCTTGGATGGAGCTCCTTCGGTATCACCTCCCGGGTTGGCAGCGGGAGCGGACGAGATGGCAGGGAGAATCGGGAGGGGCACCAAGGCCGTAGCCGGCGATGTAAGCGACTGGACGGTTTGCCGCGAGCTGGCCTGCAACGTGGTGGCGAGCGACGCTGACCCACGGGTCGTCGCGGCGGCGTTGCGGGCGGTGGCGGCGCTGCTGGCGCTGTGCCGGGGGCAGTGCAGCGACCGGGACTGGCGGCTGGTGGCGGAGGGCGTGCTGCTGGCTGCGGGTCGAGCCCGGCAAGACGAGGTGGGCGGTGCGGTGGGGCTTGGCGGGGTAGGGTGGAGTGGACGGGTGGCGGCGGGTAACTCGTGACGTGCATGGGTCAGTGACATGGGTCAGTGGCATGGGTCAGTGACATGGGTCAGAGACATGGGTCAGTGGCATGGGTAAGTGACGTGGGTCAGTGAAAGCTCGGCGGCAAGCATGAGAGGAGGCGTGACTTGACTTCCCGCCATGGAAGCCCACCGGTCCCACGGGTCTCGGGTCGGGCTAGGCGAGGCGGCTTGCAGCGCGCCGAGTGACGTCATCGGAGCAGGAGGCCGTCAGGGGGCGGCTGTTGGCTTTGCGGGGGTAGGCGGCATTGGGGTCTCACGCACCCTACCTGGCAGGCATGGTCAGTGGAAGGTGCCGTACGGTATCGGCGGCGCCCCCAGCGGAGGTCCGCGGAGCCCCCGAATGCCCTGGCCAGGACGGGGTGCTGAGTGAGGGAGGAGACAGCGGAGTGCCCTGGGCCTAGCGTGCCGTGTTTCGACCCCCGGGTCACTTGTACGGCATCATCTTGCCGGTGTAAGGTCGTCCCAACACGCCGCTGCCCTCGGGGCCGTAACGAACCGGATCCCGGGGCATCTCGCCGCACCCACCTGCAGGTCTGGGCCGCGGCGCTGCGGTTTGTACGGCAACACGGTTCCCAGTCCGGCTGGCGGGCGGCAGTACGACACCTCGCGGCGCAGCTGCGGGCCATGTCGGAGGATCCGGAGGGTCCGCTCCGTGCGACGGACTTGGCGGGCGGCGGCGCCGCAGCGCGCTGCCGCGCCGTCGCGGCCGCAGCGGCGCTGGAAGCCGCGGCCTTGACGAGCCATCCACGCACCGGTGATGACAACGACGACGATGACGGCAGCTCTGCCGCCAGCACTGCATCCGCCCTTGTTGAAGGCCAAGAGGCCGTCAGTGACGAGCAGCGGGCCGTGGAGGGGCGAGGGCCCCGGACGCCGGCAGGGGCCGGGACACGCCCATTCCCCAACGGGGCCGAGGCGCTGCTGGCGGCTCTGGCGGCGGGCCTCAGTGACGCGCTGCGACGCGGCGCGGCACCCGCGGAGCCGGAGCCGCTGCCGCCGCTGGGCGACTCAGGCGCGGCGCCGAGGCGGGACAAGGACCCGGAGGGTTGCCGTGTGGCGGGGACGGCCGCTGCGGACTGCTCTGCTCCTTCTGTTCTTCCTGAAGCTGGGACGGCGGCGGCAGCGGGGGCGAGGCCGGGTCAGTATCGGCTTGTGGCCTACGGACGCTGCGTTGCGGCCGCTGCGGATGGGGATGCCCGCGCAGTCACCGCCGCAGGCGGCGGCGGCGGTGATGGAGGGCGCGGTGCCGGTGCGGGTGCAGAGGCGGAGGCGGCGGAGGAGGCAGAGGCGGAGGCGCGCGAGCTGGTCGCGGCCGCACAGGCCACGTGCTGCAGCCTGGGCTGCCTGTTGGGCCCGTCGGGAAGCCTGGGCGCGTTGGAGGTGAGAGCGCCATCGTAAGACCTGTCGTACAACATGCCGTATACGCTGTCGTACATCTTCATCACCCACGGTTGCGCCTGTGCGCGCCGTGCGAGTCCGGCCCTGGCCGCACTTGGACGAGTGCCTGACCCGTGGGTCGGCGATGCCCCCACAAGTCCACATCCACGCCTTACGTGTCCTTCGGTGGTCAGGCCGTTTCTAGGGTGTGGGTTTGAGAGACTGCTGGGTCCTGGACGCAGGACAAGATGCAGATCTGGAAGAGGTCCAGATCTGGACTCCCTAGGGCGTGGAAGCAGCACTCCACACGGAGGACGCGGAGGTCCCGGGGAGGTACCCGGGATTGCCGAACACTGACCCCCGCGACCCGTGGGTCGCTGACCCCGCTCGCGGGCGTGACGCGCGGCCCCCGCAGGCCCTCATAAGCCGCGCCGAGTCCGCGCCCCTGGCCCTAGCTGCGCCGGACGAAGCTGAGGTCGCCCGCAACAAGGACAGCAAAGACAAGGCGCAGCAGCAGCCGCAGCGGCGCACCGGTCCCACGGGTCGACTTGCGGTCAGCCGGGCGGGACTGCTGACGGCGGCGGCCGCGCTGGCGCTGGGCGCCGCGGGGGCGCTTGGTCGCGGCACTGGCGGGCGCGGCGGCGGCGGCGGCAGCGGTGGCGGTGGCGATGCTCCGACAGCTGGTGTGACGGGGGCGGCGGCGGCTATGGCGGCGGATACGGGGGCGGTTTCGGAGCTGGCGGCGGCGGTTCGGGTGGCCGGGCTGATGCGGCGGCTGGCGGCGCTGGCGCGAGTGAGGTCGGGGGTGCCGGAGTCTCTGGGGCCCTGGGGGCGTCACTTTGGGGGCCAGGGGGGCAGGGGGGCGGGGACGCAAACCCTAGGAGGAAAGCGGTTGCGCAGCAGGCAGCACCCAGGGGTCATGCTTTGGCCTGACGTGCGCTGCCTTCCTCTCGTGCTGCGCCTCCTTTCGCAGCCACTTCTTCTGCCCTCCTTTCGTGCTGGGCTTTCCTTTCGTGTGCTCCCCGCCGTTCGGTCTGCCAACCGGAATCGGCGGCGCCACCCCTGCACCCGAGCCACCCGCTCACTGACCCCAAACCCCCGGATGTCTGCCGACCCATGGGTCGGGTGATCACAGGACCCGGACAAGCAGCTGTTCTCGGAGGTGGGCGGCGCCCCCGCGGCGCCGTCGGGCGCCGTCGCCGCCGCGGCGCGGCAGCAGCTCCTGTCGGTTGCGGCGGGGCTGCGGGTGCTGACGGTCCTGCTGTCGACATTGCCGGCACCGCTGGTGGTGGTCGCGATGCGGGAGGCGGAGTACGACAACGACGGCCGTGGCGGCGGCGGCGGCGGCGGCAATGGCGGCGCCGCCAGGCCGGGCGGGGCGGCAAGCAAACCGGACGCGCGTGCGGGGCCGGCCGCGGAGGTGGACGAGGAGGAGCCGGGGCAGGGGGTAGAGAAGGAGGCGGCGGCAAGGTCACCCGGGGTGGCGCCGAGTGCCCGCCGGCGACCGCAGGTAAGCGGCGTGTGGACGGGCACTTGTGCGGGGGAACGTTCAGTATATAGGCCGCGGTGGCGGCACCCGGTGGCCGGGCAGGGGCCCCCGAATGGAGCCCCAGAACTCACATCGTATGGGTTGTCGATCTATTTTACATTGCGTAGTTCACATGCTGTGAGTAATTTGCCCATGGTGGCGAAATCTGGCCCCATATAGGCCCCCAAGTCGTTGGGCACTACCCTGCCCACGGCATGAGACGCAGTCCTGCCCTGCCCACCGATCAATACACTCTTCCCAGGTTCTGATCGAGGAGCTGTCCGACACGGAGGGAACTGGCGGCAGTAGCACTGGCAGCAACAGCAGCAGGCCACCGAGCCAGCTACAGCGGACCGCCAGCGAGTGGCGGCAGCAGCAGCATGCACTGGTCTCGGAGCTGCTACTGCTGTGCGCCACCTACGCGCCGCCGCGGCCGGCGGCGTCGTCACTGGCGGCGGCGGCGGCGGCGGGGGACCCCGGGCTGCCGCCGCCGCCTCAAGACGTCTTCACCCCATGGGCCGCTGACGGCGCGGCCGCCGCGGCGGAGGCGCTGCTGGCGGCGCTGCACGGTCGCGTGCGGCCGCAGCCGCCGCCCTCGCGCGCGCTGCGCGGCGGATCCGCCGCCGCGGCGCCCGGCGCGGCATCGCTGGCGCTGATGTCGGCGGCGGAGGTTTCGGAGCAGGACGTGCTGGCAGCGTGCCTGCCCGGGCTGGTGCGGGAGCACATCCGGCCGGTTGTCGTACAACGTCACACGCAGAGCCTGGAGGAGGGCCCTATCCGGCCGTACAACGGGCCAGGTGCGTGACATCATGGCGCGGTTGCTTATGACGGGCTGGAAGCTGCGGCATGGGATGCCGTACAAAAATGAAAGCCGGAGTGAAGCGCCCCGCCGTGACAGTCCCCGAGAGTGCGTGAAGGGTCATTTGCACCTTTTCATGAATGAGTTGTACCTTTCTATAACTGAATTGCACCTTTCTATGAATGAGTTGTACCTTTCTATAACTGAATTGCACCTTTCTATGAATGAATTACGTTACGGTGGACCCTGCGGGACATCTGTACCTTTCCTATTGTGGCCTTTGTGTCACAGCGGGTGAGGGTGAACGTTGTAAACCCTGACCCCCTGTTTCTGCCCCTGCCCCTGCCCCTGCCGGCTCAGACACCTTTGACCGAGCCGTGGCCGCCCGCCGCCTGGCCTGGCTGCTGATGCGCAGTCGCCACCCGTTCGTGGGTCCGGCGCTGCGGGGCTCGGGGGCCCTGCCGGCGCTGCTGGCCTGCTGTGACGACCCGGCGCCCGGGGTGGCGCAGTACGGCGTGACGGCGCTGCATGCCATTGCGGTGGAGTGCCTAGCCGCCGGTGAGATGGGTGGCTGGCTGGCTGGGTGGCTGGCTGGCTGGGTGGGTGAGTGGGTGAGTGGGTGGCTGTGTGGCTGTGTGGCTGGGCGGGTGGGTAGGCGGCTGTGAGGGTGATGTGCGCTGTTACGCCGGCGTCCCACCCCCGACCGCCGACTTGTCCAATGCCGTGCTAAATGCGTGCGGTTGTTCGTTGACCATTCGATCCTCATCTCACTTGTCAACCTGGTACATGGACCTGCCCTGCCGTTGCTGTCGCTGTCGCCTCCCACCCAACCACCCGGGGGGGCGGGGGTCACGAGTCGCAGACCTGCAGTGGCAGCGGGAGCTGCTGCTGGATCAGGCCCGCCGACTGGTTGTGGGATGCCAGGAGCTGGTCTGGCCGCTGGCCTGCCCCGCGGCGGTGGCGCTGGTCCGGCGCATTGAGGTACGGCACGGTACGATACGGCACGGTACCGTACAGCACGGTACGACAGGCGGTTGGTTCGTTGGTGATTCACGACCTGAACTGACCTCGCATTACGAGATGATATCCTTACATTGTGTGGAGAAATGGTGCTACAGTGGACCCCATCCCCCGGGTCATTGGCTCACAACACACACACACACACACACACACATACACACATACATACACATACATACACGGGTGGGCTTCTTGTTAAATACACATGCCGTACACCCGCGCCCGCCGCCGGCACGTCTCCCCCTGCAGGGGAAAGACCCCCGGGCGCCTGGCTACCACCGCCTGGCCCCCGACCTCCTCACCGAAATCGAGCGGCAGGCCCACGTGCCCCAGCGGCGGCTGCCCTTCATGCCCGCCTTCGGGCACCTGGTGGCGTCACTGGGCCTTACGTCGCTCCGCTATTCGGCCCGGCTCATGCCGCTGCTGCTGCAGTGGCTGTACGAACATGACGTCGGCACCCGTACATCAGCGCTGCGGTTGCTGGGCGCGGTGGTTCGCGCCACCTGGCCGAGGGTGGAGGCCCACGCGGGGGTGCTGTGGGGGCACTTGCTTGCGGTATTGCTGCGGGCGGATGCGGAGGGGCGGGCGGGGGCGCGGGGGGAAGGGATGGAGGGGGAGGGGGAGGAGACGGGGTGCGCGCGGGAGGTGTGTGGGTTGCTGCTGGCGTGCGCGCGGGAGCAGATCGTGGCGTTCTCGCCGGGCAGTGCGGGGCTGGCAGCGGCCGCGGAGGCGCTGCACCAGCGGCTGTTGGGTGGCGGATGCGGGTCGGCTGCGTGAGCGGTGGGGCCCCAGGGGTGGGGCCCAGGGGGTGTCCGGACGCCGCTGGGTGGGCCGTGCTGAGCCGCCCCCGGGCCCTGCTGATGATTCCAATGCGAGGGCGTCCTGGCGTGCTTTGCTGTGGGAGGCCTGAAAGCTGGGTTCAACCAGTCGCGTCCTCGCTTGTGCGGATGGGGGCAAGGCACCGCACGGGTCCATCCCAGGCGGGTAACTAGTGCCAGAACTGGAAGTTCTGGACGTTGAAAGAGTTGAAAGAGCTGTGGAACGCTGAAAGAAATGGAACGCTGAAAGAGCTGTGGAACGTTGCACAGTGTTCGTATCTTCGTCGTCCGGATGAACCGGCGGCCCGAAGGGCCGTTTTGGACGAACGGCCGAACGAAAGGTCGGCCGACGGCCGGCGTTCGTCCACCAGCCAAACGAACGAAAGGACCCGAAAAGCAACCCGTTCGTCCGCCAAGACGAGCAAAACCATTGAGTTAAGCCGATGAGGCTGTGGAGTGCACTGGTGGTGAGGCCGTCAGCCCGGAAGCCGACAGTAGTCGGGCCGAGAAGCCCAAATCGTTGTCGACACCGAAGGGTAAGAAGCCCGAAACCAAAGCTACCTCAATCGGCGGTTTCTAAGCGTTCGTCCCGTCCGGCCGCACCATCCGACGAACGAAACGGGCGAAAGTTACCCCCTTTCGTCCCTGCGGACGAAAGTCTCAAAATAAGATACGAACACTGACGTTGCAGCACCGGCGAGTGGTGACGGGCGACTGGGGCACAGGACAGTGGACAGCTGCAGTGGTGGGCAGTGGATTACGGGTCACTGGCGCAAGAGGCGCTGGTTGGTTAGGTGGTTGGCTCCGTGATCGCCATGTGCAGCAGTTGGCGGTTGTGGTTGCCCTGTTTTTCTCTTCTTGTGTAACGATGCATTCACACATGCCTGCACTGCAATTAGATTAGAGGATAGTCACTGAGCCAATCCTTGTTGTTAGAGTCACTGGTGGTGTGGACACGGGCGGACTAGCGCGATATTGTCCTAGACTTTCGCTTCATCGGTCTTCGTGGTGTCGCTTTAATAAAGGATATGAATCCACTGTTTTCGATGTGCACCGTTCAAGCAGGCCCGTTACTATTTCCTGCTCTCGTACTGTAATTATGTCCCAATCTCTCGTTGGTAGAATTCGAGTATTGGATTGAGCACTTCAAGCAAGCAGCGGAGAGAATCAGCTCGGGGCTTGAGCGCCAACGGGTACAAACGAAGTCCCTCGGGCCCGCGCGTCTGGACTCGACGAAGCAGCACCGCGCAATCATGGAATTTCAGAACGAAGTTGCCTACGAGTTTGCGCAGCAACCTCCTTCCCCTGGATTCAGCGATCTGCTGGCGAGCCTGGTGGCCGATGACACAGATGACACCAGCTGCACGAAGCCGGACGCGACCGCCCCGCGCGCTCAGCCCCAGCCTGATCTTGACCCCATGGACGTCTTCCCCGCATCCACAAATCCCTGTGGGGGTACAGCCCCGTCAACCGGTCTCACGCAGACCATCGCCCAGCCGCAGTCCATCTTCGATGCCTTCACCCAGCGGCTTGGGCCGCTGTCCGCCGACCTCCAGCTCGCACTTCTCCTGGGACAAACCTGGGATCCCTCAAAAGTGAGCGCCTTAACGGCTGCCGGCCCACGCCTGGAGCCTGTTGCAGCCGGCCAGCAGCCGACCTTCGCGGCCGGGCTCCAGGAGGAGCGCCGCGTGAGCTGCGGCTCGGGGGCCGTCGCCGTGGGCGGCGCCGGCAGCCGCCGCGGCCGGCGGCCGCTACCGCGTTTGACCGACCTGCAGCAGCACCTGGACTGCCTCACTCAGCAGTTCCAGTTGCTCAGTCAGGAGAACTCCTTCCTGCGGGGCAAGCTCAAGGTGCGGCCCGCCGTGCGGCCGTGCGGGTGCTTCCGCCGCCGCCGCTGCTGGTGCTGGCGCGGGTTGTGCCGCCGCAGGCAGCAGCGGGTGTTGCGGGCTGGGGCACATGAAAGGGGTGTGGACGCGGGCGGTGTCAAGTCACCCCGAGCCTCGTGTGCGTGTGTTGGGGAGTGGGGCAGCCGGCTGTGCCACGCCCGCGCTTACGGCCAGCTCGGGTCGACTGCCTCGGGCCCCAACCCCACCCCGCAGCTCTCTCTTACCCCTCCTTCGCCCCCCCCCGTTTCCCGGCAGCCCCGCTGCCCTGGAGCCGGTCCTTAGCTTCCCTCGTGTGGTCGCCTGCCCCTCCGCGACATCACCACCCGGGTGAACCCATGCCGTGTCTGGATGCGGATGTCTCTTCCGTACGACGAGCTTGAGCTGGTTCCGGAGCTGCGCTCCTTCCCATGATGTCTGTCCGCGGCAACACCAGCGGCCCTCCCTCCCCCTCCCTGCCGTACCGCAGTTACTGGAACGCGTCCTGCCGTACCGGGCCTCCCACATCGGCTTCCTGGCGGCCGTTAAGAACGGCCAGCCGGCGCCGGGCACAGGGCCGTACATCTACAACAACAGCCCGGCGCCCGCGGACGACGCCGCGGCACCACTTCAGCCATCCGCAGCGGCGGTAGCCGCACACGCCGCCGCCGCCACCGCCGCCGCCGCCACCACCGCCGCCGCCACCGCCGTGAGCTCCGGGTCGTCGTTCTCCTCGGGCTCGTCCTGCCCCGCCTCGACTGGGCGGCCGCTGGAGATGCCGGGAGCGACTGCAGCGTCTGGAGCGGCGGCAGTAGCAGAAGCGGCGGTGATTCGACCCAGCGCCGCCACGGCTACTGCCGCCCCGATGGCTGCAGCCGGTGTTGCGGCCACAGCCACTGGCGGTGGAGGCAGCGGAGGAGGAGGAGGGGAAAATGCTGGATGGGGCTGCGGGCCCCATGTGAGTGCAGGGGCGCAGGGCGGATCCGTGCGACCCACGGGTCACGAGGGCTGTGGCGCAGCAGTGCCCGCGGCGGCGGCGGCGGCGGCAACGACGCCCACGACGATGGCAGCGCCGCCGACGGGGAGTTGGTCGACGGCGCCGCCGGCGCACCTGCCGGGCACGCCGACCCTGCTGGCTCTGTGTCCGGGACCCGACGGTGAGGTGCCGCCTGTCACCCCGGCGGCTCTGGAGGAGTTCAAGCGGGTGACGCCCCGCGACTTCCAGAGGCTGTACAAACACATGGTGCTGCAGGTAGGAGGCGCGCGGGCCCTCCCCGGTCCTGGGTCCTGAGCTCCTGACACAGCTTGTGTTTGGCGCGAGCGGGGATGCGGGGGTGGGGGGAGGGGAGCTCGTCGGAGCCCGCACGCCCCGTGTCGTAGTTACCCTGGCTTGCGTATGTACCATCGCCGAGGGATCACTGCAATTATCATCACTAATTCTGCACCTTTTCAGCACCATCTCTTTCGTAATTTTACGCCAGATGCAGTCACCTAGCCTCGTGCTTTCCCCGCCGTACATCAGCGCAGCCGTACGGTCGCAGCTATTATCCCGTAAGGTGCCCGCATTCCTCGGTATTCCTTATTATTCAATACTACGGCTGCTGCATGCACGCGTGTCCCCTGGTGTTGCATTCTGCATGCTCGTCAGTTGCTTTGCCGGTTACTGACTGTACTAACACCTTTGTCTTTGTGCTTGTGTCTTTGTGCCTGTGCCTGTGCTCGTCGTTCTGGTGCGTCCCTTTCTCCCAGGTCAGTCTACATTTGCATCGCACATCCATAGCAGGGCGGGTTCACTAGTGTCGGGCACCCCGCTTGCTGTGTCGCATCGCACGCGTCGTTTGCTCTTTGGGTTCGACCGTTACAACTCTTCTCGGCAGCCCTACTACGGTGCCTCCTGCTTGGTCTTCAGCCGTTCACTATCTCAACATATCAGCTTCTACCTATTTCCTCACCCCCCTTGACCCCTTTTCACCCCGCTTCACCCCTCTTCGCCCCTCTTGACCCCTCCCCTCCCTCCCCTCCCCCCCCAGATGTCGGTGCTGTGTACCTCGGCGGAGGTGCACGGCCCCGCCAGTCCGCAGCACGCCCGACTGGAGCGCTTCCTGGACCGGGTGTTTGTGTACATGGACCAGGTGATGCTGCTGTCACCCGACGTGTGGATCAAGAGCATGTGAGCGCTCGGGGCGGGGGTGGGTTCCCTTGTTTCGTTTCCCATTGAAGAGGAAGGGGAGGGAGGGGAGGGAGGGGAGGGAGGGGAGGGAGGGGAGGGAGGGGAGGGAGGGGAGGGAGGGGGGGGGGGGGGGGGGGGAGGGAGGGGGGGAGGGGAGGGGAGGGAGGGGAGGGAGGGGAGGGAGGGGAGGGAGGGGAGGAGGGGAGGGAGGGGAGGGAGGGGAGGGAGGGGGGAGGGAGGGGAGGGAGGGGAGGGAGGGGAGGGAGGGGAGGGAGGGGAGGGAGGGGAGGGGGGGAGGGAGGGGAGGGAGGGGAGGGAGGGGAGGGAGGGGCCGAGTTTATAGGCCAAGGGCGAGGCGGGACGATGCAGGGCGGCAACGAGATGCCTGGGATCCCACGGTCCCTCTCTCCCGGTGATGCCGGTTTCTCTCTCCCTGTGATGGGCCTCTTCTTTTATGCGCAGGCCTCCATCACCGAACTGCACAGCGCAGGCCTCCTCCTCCCGGTACACACATACGGTGCCAGCAGTCGACCGCCGGCCTCTCCCACGCCCCACCCCCTTCGCCCGCATATGGCACATCTGACCCCCGCCCCCCTCGGCTGCCGCTGCAGGTACGTCAACGTGGAGACGGGGCAGCCGGAGAGGCCGCCCGAGGAGTTCTGGCACGCGCTGGGTGGGTGGCTGGCGCACCGGCTGGGTGGCTGGGCCCTGGCTGGATGGGTGGCGAGCTGGCTGGATGGGTTCCGGACACGTGTTTGTTGCTGTTGCCTGCCGGGACGGCAGCGCGACACCCGGGGGGCACCTGCATCTGCATCTGCATCTGCATCTGCATCTGCATCTGCATCTGCATCTGCATCTGCATCTGCATCTGCATCTGCATCTGCATCCGCACCTGCACCTGCATCTGCATCAGCATCCGCACCTGCACCTGCATCTGCATCTGCATCTGCACCTGCACCTGCACCTGCACCTGCATCTGCATCTGCATCCGCACCTGCATCTGCATCTGCATCAGCATCCGCACCTGCATCTGCATCTGCATCAGCATCCGCACCTGCACCTGCATCTGCATCTGCATCTGCATCTGCATCTGCATCTGCCGGGGAGGAGGGGGCAGTGTCACATCGTCGCGGGGATTGCGTAGGAGACCAGCCCACGTGGGGCCCAGATGCGCGACGTACGGGTCCGTCTGCAGCTCCGGTTTGCGCCTGTCACTGAGATCTGACCCCGGGCGGTACCGAAACTGTGAGGTTGGATCTCCTCTGAAAGACGTTCAGCAAGAGGACGACATATCCCGTATGGCCGCCCGTGCGTATGCGTGTGTGTTTATTGAGAAGCGCACCCATATGCGTGTGTGTGTGATGGGGGGGATGTTGTCTTTGTGCTTGTGCCTGTGCTCGTCGTTCTGGTGCGTCCCTTTCTTCCAGGTCAGTCTACATTTACATCACACATCCATAGCAGGGCGGGTTCACTGTTGCCGGGCACCCCGCTTGCTTTGTCGCATCGCACGCGTCGTTTGCGCATGAACCCCTGCTTTGCCATGGCATTAACCTATTGGCTTTCATTAGTATGGGAACCACTGGCCGCGGGCCGGCTAGGTAGCAGTTTTTGCTCCTTGGGTTCCACCGTTACAGCTCTTCCCGCCAGCCCTACTGCGGTGTCTTCAGCCGTTCACTATCTCAACATATCCGCGTCTGCTTATTTCGTCGGAGTCAACGCTTCGCCGTCTTCGTCAATGACTACATCGGCAGTTATCGGTTTGTTGCTCTTTTGCGCTTTCGCTGTCTTTATTGACAAAAAGGGGGTGTCGGGTGCGATGGTCCGCAGGCCGCGGCCTCCAACTCACTCCCGAGCAGATCGAGGAATATCGAATGTGCCGCGCCATACACACCGCCAACGTGGCGCCGGTCGCCCAGGAGCGGCTCAAGCTCGCGACGGAGCTGTCGGCGACCCTCTCGGCGGCCGTCAGCCAGCCGCCGCGCAGCGACGGTGACGCCATCAAGGTACGGCACACGGTCAAGCATGGACCCATGGGTCAACGGGGCTCCGCTCAAAGACTGCTCGGCCACAGAACCGGCCTCCCACTCGCACCGCACCCTTCTACCCGCACCGCCTTTCCCTTCACCCCGCAAACCCCCCCTTTCAGCCCGCATCGGTTGCTGTGTTCTGTGTGAGTGACGCAAGGCAGCGTTGCAGGGCAAACCACACACACAGGCTTTTTTCCCTCAACACACAGACATCGGGCGGGTTTCCTAGCGACGGCCCCCCCGTGTGTATGTCAATGGGTATGCAACTGTGTGTATGTAATCCAACCGTGCGTGCCAGTTTTTTTTACTGACCCGCGGATCGGTTCCACGTCACTTACTGACCTGCGGGTCGGTTTCACGTCGGCTACTGACCCGCGGGTCGGTTCCACGTCGTCGTCCTATCGTTCTTGCTGCAGACGCTGTCCGAGGTGGACGAGGTGACGGAGCGGCTGCGTCGCAACGTGATCAAAGAGCACCAAGTCCAGATGGACATCGCCGACTTCCTTTGCATGGGGTAGGTTGGGGCCCGTTGGGGTACGGCACGGGGACTGTCGTACCGTGCGGGGTAAGGGCCCGGGTCACAGGATACCAACTGTCGTACAGTAGATCCGTGTCGCGATGCGATCGTCGCACGGTGCTGGGTAGTGCTCTACATCCCGCCAGATCGTTCCAGCCGCCCTGTCCGGTGCGCACTTCTGGATGCCTTTGCTGGCGCGGCGGATGCGCGAGGCCGCCGATCCCCAACCGATGCGCCTTACGGTGATCCGCTTCAATGAGGCGAGAGGGTGACGGGCTATTATAGCTTTTAGCTCGTCACCCTCCCTCCTAAGCACCTACGACCTACGGGTCGCGGTCCGAGCCGCATCTCCGCACTCCTGCAGGAACAGTATGCACGCAGAGGCAGCTGCCTCGCTTCCCTGCCGTATTCCGCCCCTTGTGGCTGGCTGGAGGGCCCCGCGACAGCCACCTATCCACCCTAGCTGCACCCACCTGCCCCGCAGCGTCAGCGCTGTCCTATGTTGCCACACACCACGGACCCCGCCGTTGTACTGCCTCCCTGCCCTGTCCCGCCCTGCCCCGCCCTGCCCCGTCCCCCTAGCGTTCTGACGCCCATTCAAGTGGCCCGCTGCATGGCCGGCTCCTACCCCTACCTGCCCGACGGAGTGGCGATGCTGCACGCGTGCGACCCGATGGGAGGAGCCGCGGCGAGCGGTGCCGAGATGACCCACGGGTCGCAGCGCTGACAGCTGCGGCGGCAGCTGGTTTACCCGGTGGCGAGCGACGGTTGTGATGCATCGTGAGCTGTTTGTGGGAGTGTGGTGAGGTGAGGGGGCGGTGAGGTGAGGGTGTGAGATGAGGTGAGTATGCAAGGCGAGGCGAGGTGAGGTGTGTGAGGATTTGATGTGTGGGTTGGCGGGCGGGGGCGGGTGAGTTGCGATGGACATGTGGGATGCGATGCACCTGGGAGTCGAGCTGAGTAAGCCGAGCCGGGGTGAGCTGCGCTGGGCTGACATGGAGGGACCTTGGCCTGAAGACAGGGCCCGAAGACAGGGGGCGACGAACGGAACGGGACCGTGCGCATGAAGCCGAACCAGAGGCTGAGAGGCAGCAGGCTGCGAAGTTGGCCGGGGAGTAATGCTAACAATGCAAACACCTGCTCAATCTTGTCTGGCAAAACGTTTCGGCGTAGCCGTGGGCCAGCCAGGCTGTGTCGGTACTGTCTTCGTCTTGAACAAACATTGCAAACAGCATCCAATCGTACGAGTTCAAACTCTTTATTGCTGATCTCCCTTGTAACCCTGCTTCAGAAATTGCGCCTGCACAACGTGTGGGACTCCCGCACTGCTGTCGCGCGCGCGCGCCTTGTTTCGGTCGCTGTGGCTGTCACGGCGGACGTTTGGGCCCGCCTCGCGCGCGTCTCTTGCATCGCTCGGTCTGCCTCCGCGGACCTGGGTTTCCGTGCCGCCCGATCCCCCCTTCCTGTGCGGGGTGTCGGGCCGTGTCGTACTGTCGTACGGTCGCGGCCACCGGGATGTTGGCTCACCTCCCGGGTCTCCCGGCCCCTGACTTGTTCGGAGCGGGTGCTGCCGTTGTTTGACGCCGCTTGCTCGCCTTTCTGCTGGCTTGTTCTTTTCCTTGCATGTGTTCCCGTTGTGTCCCTTGACTACAGCGACGGCTGGGTGCTGGTGGTTCTTGGCTGCTTTTTCATTGGCATGGCTTCCTGCTTAGTGCACGGCGTGCCCCTGGGGTAGGATGAACAGTCGGCCTGCGCCTGTACGGCGAGCGAGCAGCTCAACTGCTGGTCCACCTTGTAACATGGCTTCCGAAATCTCGTGTCAATCGCTTCGAGCTATGTGCGCTCTCCTTCAACCGCTCTCTTTTCGTTTTCCTGCCCGCCCTCCCCTGCTCGCTTTAGGTGGTTGTGTATTCGCGCGGGGCCTGTATACTGGCAAGACGTAATTGCCCCCGCGAGCCAGATGCGTCCCGCCCAGTAACGACGGATCGTGTGTAGAGCATCTAGCGGGTACGGGCCGTACGCCCGGTTTCCTGATGGCAAGCGCATGGCAACAATGGCAGCGATTGCATTACTGAACTAATCACTTGAACAAAACTTGTTGTTCACAAATTGCAATTGCAGTTGGGGCCCCGGAGCCTGACGCACGTTGAATCGAACCCTCAGGGACATTCATGCAACGCATCCAGACGCATGATTGCCGTTTGACGTTTGGCGAGTATCATGCATGGACCCTTCCCGCCGCTGCTGCTTAAAGCATTTGCTCAAGAAGAGTGTTCACCTAAGCCAAGCAGGCCTTCTGCCAAGGCGCGGGCGGCCCTTGGCAAATGGAGGAACTGAAAAGGAACTTAGCGACATAGGAGCGGAGGTAGCCCGGGTTTCGGCCCAAGCGGAGTCGGCAAAGGATGCCGAGGACAGGCTGCGCTTCCGTGAGAAGGAGCTCATGCTACGGAAAGAGGAACACCTGCTACCGTACTCGAGAATCTCCTGCTCCTCAAGAAGCTCAAGAAGCTCGAAGCGTGCGGTATGGGCTTCTTTCCAGGGTTTGGCAATCGTGTGGTCGCATGCCTTCGCATGTTAGCAGAGACTGGCCGTTGAATGCATGATGCCGATGTGAGTGTTGCGGCATGCAGTTGTTTGGCTCGAGGGGGAGCCCAGCGGGCCGGTCGGCACAGCGCGCGCACTGGAGAGACCCGTCCCGCACTGCAGGTTTGCTATGACAGTCTACCGGTACATAGAGCACAAACTGTCAGACGCCGCCAGCAAGGCAGAGTCGGTGCCTGCCCAGGCAGGCAGCGGGTTAGACCGCGCGGAGCGGGGCCGGGCTGCGCAGTAATAAAAATGATAGAAACCAAATACCATGCTTCAACTCATCTGGCAACCGCACGCGCACGCCTGTGGATCAGGCTGCGACAGTCCTACTTTTTGAACAAAAAATGTAAACAGTCATCCCATCGTACAAGTTCGTACCTCTGTTGACGGGATTTACTTGCGCTGCGACACATACAATATTGCAAAATTACCTCTTGACGGAAATTTATATATTACGGTGTTTTTCTACTTCATGAATGGATCCAACTCTTGGAGACACCTTTTCCCTACTCGCGGGTGAACCTCAGTCGCCAGGTGTGACGAGCTTCTTACGACATTTCGTAGATGATGCCGACAAAGACGATTGTGAGGTTGATAGTTCAGGTGTCGGCCTTGATTTGTCCGGTCCCCAGCCGACAGCCGCTGAAGGGTTGCCAAAGCTTCTACAATCCGTGGACGCATCTCAACTACATCCAATTCAGCAGACATGGTCGCAGCCAGCGGACGCTCAAGGCGCTGCGCTACCAGCGAATGCCGTCGTGGGTGTCTCAGGACCTGTCTTTACGCTGGGGGCTAGCTCTCCCTCTCTGATGCCTTCGACCAGCACTGGTTGTGCCGGGGGCCTCGCGGCACCCCGTCGGCGTGGCCGCAAGCCGAAGCCTCGTCTCCCAGACCTGCAGCTCCGGCTCGACTTCTTGAATGAGCAGTTCGCGCGATTGAGTACAGAAAACGTCTTCCTGCGGAACAAATTGAAGGTAAGTGTTCTTGTGTGTATGTGTAGGCGTTGAATGACGGCCGTCTGAGATACCGGGCCGCAGTCGCGCGATCGTCCTGAACGCCTCCTTCCTTGTTTTTTCCGTCGTCGCCTAACCAGGTCCTCGAACGCGTGGTGCCATACCGAGCTGAGAGCGTCGGTTTCCTGACCCAGCTGCACTCCTCGGTGCCGACCGCTCCTGCCGGCAGCCCCACGGGTTCACCGGAGCGCAGCCCAACCACCTCTGGGGACGCCGGCAGCACCTCGTCCGGGTCGGGGTCGGGGTCCGGGTCCGGCGCGTCGGCCGGATCGGGGGGATCTGGCGGCGAGGAGCAGTCCTCCGTTCAGCGCAGCGGCGGCGGCGGCGGCGGCGGCGCGGACAGCACGCACCCAGGAGGATCCCACGCCAGCACCAGCAAGACCAGCAACGCCGCCGCGGCCCATTGCAGTGGGCGTCAGCCCGTGTCCGCACTCGGCCTCCCTGGCCTTGGCCCGCGTGCGGTCCGTCAGCCACAGCAGCAGCTACAGCATCAGTCGGGGCAGCACCCCGGGCAGCAGTCCGCGCGGTCGGGCCAACCCGCAGTGTTGGCGCTGTGCCCGAGTCCGGATGGTGAGGTCCCCGCCATCACCCTGGCCGCCCTGGAGGAGCTGAAGCGCGTCACCCCGGAGGAGTTCCGGCTGCTGTGGAAGCACATCTGCTTGCAGGTACGTACCGGTATGGGTCGGCTGGGGCTGCAGCGCCCGGCAGCGGACCAGAACGCCCGGGGACGGGACTGTGGCTGGCATCATCAGCAAAGCTTTGTTTTCAGGGCGTATGCTCGCGTTCACTGCGCGAGTTTGCCCCTCGTGTTGCTGCTATTAACCATCAATAAAGGCGCTGCATTTGTAAAGATCTGCTGGAGATCTGTGCGGGCAGTTGCCGGTCTTAAGGCGCCGGCATCCCGGAAGACGGATAAGGTTTCCCATGGGTCTGATGACTCGATTGTGTCCCACCTTGCTTGGCTTACTGTCGTGTGCCGTCTTCTTGCAGCTGGGCGTGCTGGTGACTGGCGCGGAGGTGCACGGGCAGGGGAGCCCGCCGTACGTCCGGTTGGAGCGGTTCTTGAAGCGGGCGCTGGCGTACATGGACAAGATCACGCTGCTCTGCCCGGTCTGCTTCTTGCACAGCATGTGGGTGATATGGGTTTGCGGCTGTGGGTCTTCCTGTCTTGTGGGGGTGGGTGGGTCATGCATCCTGATGGCGTCTGGGTCCATAAGCACGGTTCGTCAGTGGGGTGTGCCCACAAACCCCCGATGTCCAAAAACCCTAAGCAGATGCAGCGCAATACCAGTTGCAGTCGGTCTCAGAAGCTTTCCAGTGGGCGTCGCAGTGGGCGTCGCATGGTGCGCCCTGACCCACATCCAGAGCCTTGATGATCGCCCCATCCCCCCCCCCGTGTGTGTGTGTGCCCTTTCCGTCTCCCCCAGGTATACAAACATCGACACCGGAGTGCCCGAACGCCCGTCCGACAACTTCTGGATGACGTGCGGTGAGCCCCTGCTGCAGCCCAGTCTACCGTAGTCGCCCTAGCCGTGACCACGCGCCTGTACTGCAGCGCCCCAATCGTGCGCACATCCTCGGTGTTGCTTGGCTGGTTCCCGCGTGGCTGGTACTTGTTGTTATGGTTGTTGTTTCGGGTGGTTTCACGAGTAAAGGATATTCATTCTCGCCCCCCGGTGTGTTTTTGCCCCCTTGCCCCCGTCGGGTTTTCTCCCCCTCCCCCCCCCCGGGCGTGTTGTTCCCGTTCCTACGCGTGTGTCGCCTTGTTGGACGCGCTGCAGCCCGGTCACTGCAGCTGTCCCCGCAGCAGCTGCGGGAGGTGACCTCCCTGGCCGCGCTGTACGAGCAGAACGTCGTACCGGTGGTGCAGCAGCGGCTGCAGCTATCGATGCAGCTGTCCGCCCGTCTGGCGACGGCCACCGCGCAGCAGCAGCGGAGCGGCGGCAGCGCCAGCAGCAGCAGCGACGCGCTGTCGGTAGGCGGGGGCGAAGGCGGGGGAAGGCGCTTTGCCGGTAGGCGGGGGAAGATACCGTCTCCAAGCGCATGAAATACACCATGGCAAACACTACAGAAGATAGTAAGCCGCTGATAGGGGGATTTTCAATCGACGGTTCTGTAGCTAGAGTTTTAGTGTCTGGTGTTCAGGGCGGACACAACCACAATCATGTCTTGTTGTACAGGGACTCGGCCCCCTGCTCAGCTGGCTCACGCCGCCTTGGCGCCCCGCGTATGCCCCCTTATACTTCTGCGCTGGTGAAGGTGCTCGCTTCCGTGGACGAGCTGGCGGAGCAGCTGGAGCGCAACGTATTGAAGGAACACCAGACGCACTGGAACATTGGGGACTTCCTGTGCTCCAGGTGAGTCCATGTCGTACCGTAGTACGGCATTATCATTCAGGCGCTTTGTTCACCTTAAGCTTTCCCGGTCTGGCCAACCGCACGAACAACAGTTGGGGTTCGAACCCCTCAATACACACCCAACCTCAGCGAGAGGACGTGCGTAATCGATCACTCACGAGATTGTATTTCGGCATCTCCCCTCGGGCAATGATCCACTCACACGCGCTCCGGGATCTCCAGTCACGTCACAATCCGTCCATACCGTAACCCGCGCTCCTGTCGTTGTGACCAACCTCTGACGCAACAACCCTGCCCCTCCCTGGCGTTGTTTCTTATTCTCCCGTGCCGCTGTCCATGGCGGCACCTCCTCTTCATCACCGTCATCATCATCGTCGTCGTCATCATCGTCACCGCTATCACCGTTATCATCGCCATCATCATAACTATCATGACCGCGTCATGCACAGTGTGCTGTCACCGCTTCAAGTAGCCAAGGCTCTCTCCGTCGCCTACCCGTACATCCCCGACGGAGTGGCGATGCTGCACGCCTTCAAGCTCATCAGCGCGCAGGATGACGCCCAAGAGGCCCAGCGGGTGGCGGCGGCAACAGCTACCGCCGCCGCTGCCGCGGCCGCCATTACAACTACTACTACGACTACTACCTACAAACAACCGGCCGCGCAGGTCACCAGCGGCGGAGCCAACCAGTTTCCAAGCCTCATGGGTCTTCTCGCTGGCCAGCTCCCAGCGCTAGCCGCTGGGTTTGCGGCTGGCGGCGTGGCCCAGGCGGCTGCCCCGCCGGCTGGCGCGCACCCCTCGCTCCAGCAGGCGGCTCCCGGCGTCGGCGGGACGCCGCCGCTGGTGGCAGGACTGGCGAAACTGGCCGCCGGGCTTCCGCCGGCACAGCTACAGCAACTGCTGGCACTGGGTCTGCAGCAGCCGTCGCTGCTACAGCCGCTGCTCGCGTCTCTGCAGGGCGGACTGCAGCCGTCGGCTGCAGCGGTGCCGGCCGGGCCACTCCTGGCGGCGCTGAGTGCTCCACCGGCCGCGGGCCAGGTGCAGGTCCAGGGCTTCGCGGCGTTGCTGGCTGCGCTGACGGCCGCGAAGCAGTCCACCGGAGGGCAGGCAGTCGCGCAAACTGGCATTGGTGCCGGTGCGGGTACCGGTGCGGTTTACTCCGTGGCCCCACGTTGAGCGTGTGAACCGTGAGGCCTGGCCCCCAGAGTGCGGCCCCCAGAAGGCCATGTAGAGGCCACCGGCACGCTGCAATTCACGCGGCCGGATCCAACGAGCAGGGTGACGTGTGCGGCGTGAAAGTGGGGTATTGAGAAGGCGGCATTGTTGAGTGCGACCTAGTGCCTGAAAGGAGCCGGTAGGATTTGCGTTGCTAAAGCTACCGCAGTGTGAGGGCGAGCCGTTGCAGTTCGGTTTGTTCGAGTGGATTTTTTCCTACGATCATCCTCATTCATCCATTGCCTCTGGGGATGCATTGCGTATTATGGCGTGTACAGGGTCCTGCGTAGGGTTAGGTTCATCAGGGGCATGGCGATGGGGGGCGGCTCTTTCATTCTAGTTTCATAGTAGAGCTTCATTCGGCTTGTAAATGCTGCACAGCTGCATTCATGCAAACACGAGGGCATGCAGGGAAACATTTTCTCACCCCAAACTGTCAAACTGAACCGAACTGAACGCAACCGGAACCAAACACACAAAACCAAAACTGAGAGAACACCGAGTGCGCATGTGCGTGTGCCTTGTCGTCCGCTTTTACTGCGTTTTGCCAATCATGTTGCGTTTTTATTGGCAAACCTTGTACTATTTCTGTTTTTGCCCTGTGTTTGACGGCGGGTATTATACGGCGCGCAGCGTGGAGTTTGGGACGCAACGACACGGCGATGTTACAGCCGATGAATTTTGTCGAATTGTCGAGGGGAGTCGAGATCTCGGAGGTCGTTGATGAAGGTCGTTGATGTTGGATGCTCAGCTGGGTGCAGCCGATCATGCTGCTGCTGCTCCAGAGTGCAGTTCCTGGCTAGCTTCTGGTTGCTCCTCCTCCTTGGTTGGTTGCACGGTGGTGAGTAGATAGAGATATGTGGGCCGGGGAGGTTTCGAAGCGGGTGCCACCTGGCCGCGTCAACGCGGTCCACCGCCTCCTCCTGGATACCTCTGATCAAGCGTACTCGATCTCGGACAGGTCATCCGAGTAGCTTGGCCTCCGGTTGATGGTGCGCGGCTGGGGTGGCGCCGCCTGTGTGGGCAGTCGGCAGTGGGCAAGAGCGCAGAGTTGCCGGATCCATTGATTGGCGATGATAGGGTGCGGGTTAGGGCCGTTGTTTTCGGTCGAAAGAGGTTAGTGCTGTGATGGCCAGTGATACGTGGTGGCGAACGAGTGTCAGGAAGATGGGTCACAGATGTTGTGCTTAGTTGTCAGTGGGGTCTGTTTTGGATAGGCGCGCGAGGGACACGAGCACACCTGCCACACTGAGACGCGCTTAGTTCGTGCGGAACACGGATGCCCGAAGACAAGTATCAGCCCGAAGGAAGTGGGGAGTCTAAGCCCAAATCAGCAGGGAAGGAAGCCTAGTGATTCCGCTAAATCCCTAAAACCCTAACGCACCTGCGATGAGCCGGCGGCAGTTCCTCGTTGTTGGCCCCCCATCATCCGACCCATGGGCCGTGTGCTCTCATTGAACGACTCGGTGAAGTCCTGAGAGGCGGAGAGGCGCGAAGCAGGAAAGCTGATGAGCATCCCGACGGCAGACATAGACAGACGCTTCCCGCACAACATACGACATTCCGGGTAAGGCCCTCCTTGTACACCACCAGCATTCCTGCGCAGGCCGGACCTTCATCAACGCACAATGTCGAAGCCAGTTTCGCACTGACGTCCACTGCTCCCCCTCACACACAACACATCCAGTCCCCTCGCCGCCTGACCTGTATCGCTTGCACCTCGTCGGCTGCGCCGCTGTGGCCGCCGAAGCTGGTAATGGCCTCATTCCAGCCGGACTGCTTGCTGGCCACACTCAACTGCACAGCAGCGTCGGCACACGTCATACTCAAAACCCACCCCCACATAATGAAAATCTCTCGAGGGAGGCCAAACACGAGGCGGCATTCCCTGGTACCTTAATGCCATTCACGTCGCACGGTGGCGTGCGGCGGCGTGCGACGTGTCTGGCGACAGCTCCTACGGGCCGTCTCCGATAGCACCCTGTCCTCGCGCCTTCCCAATAAAACGGTCTCGCCGCCCCCCGGGCTCCCAAGGTTCCCCCCTCCCACCTGGGTGGATGGTTGCGCAGCGGGCTTCCTCATGGTGCCGCTGGGGCTGCCCCAGGCGCCCGGCGACCGCTTCATCGACTGGCTCTGCACGTTGTCGAACGACTGGATGGACTCGAGCATCTCCACCTCGCCCGTCGTCTCGCTGGCCGGCTGCGACGCCCGCGGCTTCTCCGGGGCGGGCTGTAGCGGCTCCGACGTCGCCCAGCCCCTGGCATCAGGCGACAGCCCAAAGGAGGAGTCAGCCCAGACAGGCAGTGTGCCCATCCCCTGCACTTCCTTAACTGCCTGGTTTGTCAACGATCGGACAGATGGCGCTCAGTCCGCACGCGGTTGAAGGTACGGGTAACGGGTTGTTCCGCGGGGAGGGACCAGGGCGTCGGGAGGTCCCCGGGGCGTCTGGCATCTGGTCAAGCCACTGCGGGCCCAGTCAGGTGCCCAACCGGAATCCCGTACCACGCCGTGCCAAGCCAGCAGCCCTCCCACGAGCTCACCTGGCCTGGGTGGTCGCGGGCGTGGGCTGCATGCCCAGACGGCTGGGACCCGGCGGGCGCTGCGGAGACCCGGCCATCAGGATCTTGGGCTGCCGGGCTGCGCGCATTGGATTGGAGGGGCGCGTGTGGCGCAAGACGGGTGGGTGGGCTGTTCGGTCAGTCAACCAGTCAGGCAGGCAGGCAGGCAGTTGTGTATGTACGCAGGCGTGATGATGGCGCGGTGACGGGCGTGGAGAGGGACGACGCCGAGGGTATCAAGGTCGGTCGGTCGCTGTGCGCGCGCCGATGCTGCGCGGGCATATGCCGTCCGCACACAGCAGCAGCAGCAGCAGGTTACGGTAATGGTTACTCTTTATTGCCTGACGGCGTGCAACATGTTGGGCGCCCGTTGAGCCGTCCACCCTGCAAGGAGGGCTTGTGCAGGGCATTAAGGGATACGGAACACGTTATGGGACCCGAAGAGCCGGGCTGTCCCGCACGGAGGGGAGTGCTGCGCCACGTGCGCCCCGTCCCCGCCCTCCCCAACCCACCTCCCCCACTGAAGTCATCGATGTCCTCAATGCCCATGTCCTGCTGCGCCTCCTCGTCCTCTGTGAGCGTGTACTCGTCGTCCTCGTCGGCCAGTCGCCGCACTGCAGGGGCAGGGGCAGGGCAGGGGACAGGGACAGGGCTCAGAAGGGCCGGGTCGCGCGCTGCCTCGAGGTTGGGGCCCACCGTGATGCGCACAAACGGCCACGTGGACGTGCTCCCGGGCTACTGCTCCGGGGCTACTGTTCCCGAGCCCTACCGCTACCAACTCCGGAGCAGCACGACCGAAGCGGAGGCGTGGGAAGCCAGTGGGTGAGTGGCCTGCTCAGGCACGCTTCAGGCAGTACGGTACCTGGCTTGGGCTGCGGCAGTACGGTACCTGGCTTCAGGCAGTACGGTACCTGGCTTCAGGCAGTACGGTACCTGGCTTGGGCTGCGGCAGTGGCACGTCGTCCTCGTCGTCATCCAGGTCCGAGTCCTGGTACTTGACCGAACGGATCGACATGTTCATGTTGCCGCCGGACCCCGCCGCCGTCGCCGACGGCTGCGCCGCTGGCCCCGGCCGGGCCACCGACGTCGGCCGGGCAGGCCCCAGCGTCACGCGCTCGGGGCTGCCGGGCGCCGACACCTCCCGCCGGAGCACCACGGGCGTCGGAACCGCCGGCTGCGAGCTGCCGCTGGGTGCGCTGGGCCGGGCGGTCGTAGAGCTGGGCCCGGTCGCGGGTTGGGACCGGGCCGAAGTCGCGGAGCGCGGCAGCGACTGGCCGCTGCGCATGGACCGCTGCCGCGGGTCGGAGGCGCTGTCGTTGCTGTCGTCGCTGGCGGAGCGGCGCAGCGGCGTGACGGCGGCGGAGGCGCCGCTGGCCCGGCCCGCGTCCGCCTGGCTGGTGTCGCTGTGGAGCTCCGTGATGGACGCCTCGCGGCTGGCGGGGGTGGTGCTGGCGGAGCGGCCTGCGGCGCAGCACACAACCGCAGACGCCAGTCGGTGAGACTCGGGATCCTTTTTACCATCCATTCATTGATCCATGGATCATCCAATCATGCATGGATCATCCAATCATGCATGCACGGATCATCCGTTCATGGGCGCTTGGCTCCGCATCTGGGGCACAGGAGTTTGCAGGTGCCGCTGAGGACCCCACTCGGAGGTGTGCCAGCCGAACGCAGACCCGCGACACCGCGACGCGTAGTGCGCCCACACCCCACAGACTGCAGTGTCCCGAGAGGCTGGGGCGCCCTTCCAGCGGCGCGGCTGTGGGCGGGAAACGGACCCTCCGTGGTGCGCGCATCATCCACGGACGGACCCTCTCCTGGATCGCCCCTGTGAAGGGTCACAATCCTGCTATGGAAGGACCATCTCTGGGGAATAAAAGGCGTACTTGAGGTGGAACCCCTTGGAGAACCACATTCCTGGGAAGGTCCCTAGACGTCCCACCTTGCGTGGGTGTGCCCCGCGCGGATGCGCCCATCTTCTGGTTGGTGTCGGAGGCGGGCCTGTGCAGAGGGAAAGGACGCGAGAGGAGGACGTGCAGCAGGGGTTATAAAGAAAAAGCCCAGACACCCCCAGCCCGGCGGCAAACGCGTGCAGCGGGGGCGCAACGCGCGTCGCGCCGGATCCACACCAGACCGGGTGAACCTCTGGATGCCCCTCGCCATGCAGCGCACGCGCCTCGCCTCGCCTTCCCCCAAAGCCCTGTCCGGATTGCTCTCCGCGCTATCCCCGCCCCATGCCCCGCACCAGCAGTTCCGCACCCAACCACGCCGTGTAGCCGTACCTGGAGGCGGCTGCAGCCGGCGCCGGCGGCAACGTGGCGCTGGGGTGCTCCGAAACCGTGTCGCCTGGGGGCCGGCTGCTGCGCTGCAGGCTCGTCTGCCGCGACGGAAACGTTGGCATCTGCTGGCGCGCTGCTTGCGGGCCCCCCGCTGCGGCTGCAGCCGCCGAAGCGCCCCCGACTGCGGCGCCTGCCTCCGCCGCGCCCGTCGCCAGCGGCCTGGACGCGACGGCCGCCGCAGCCGCCAACCCCTGGCTCAGGGTAACCGATGCTGTGCCTGCCGCTGGCTCGTTCCGGGCCAGCTGTGGCGCGACCGTGAACGGCACTGCCGCCTCTGCCGACGCAGGTGAGGGCCGGGATCCTGAAGCGCCCGACCCGCTCCGGCCCTCCCGCCCGGGCTCGAGCTCGTCTTCTTCGCTGGCCTTCCCGGCGCCTGTCCACACGTCCTGCCGCTGCTGCTGGCGCCGTTGCTCCAGCAGGTGCTGCTCCAGCTCCTGTTGCTTCTTGAGCCGCGCCTCCAGCAGGTGGTCGCGTTTGACGAGCTCCAGGTGGGTCAGCAGCCACTCGCGAAGGTCAACCGCGCGTTCCTGGAGTCGCTTGGGATATTCCCCCAGCAGGCGCCTGCGGTGGGAAGCGGGGAGGGGCCCGGGCAGCACAGCGACCAGCCTGAGACCAGGATGAGACAAGGCAGGCCGCGGCGCGCCACGGCGGCAGCCGCCACGACGGTGAAGCCCTGATGTACTGGCCGGCCCTAGAAAGGGGCCCCGGGCGCCGCCCCCTGCGGATGGCTCGCTCCGACATCCCGGGCCCCGCCCCCTGCGGATGGCTCGCTCCGACAGCGCGTGCGCTGAACTTACTCGCGCCGGGCCTTCAGCTCCTCCATACACGCCAGGTAGGTCCTGTCGTCGAGTCTTTCACCACACTCCTCCGGCTCCAATCCGAATTGCGCGAGTGTGTCGTCGACGACTGCCATCAGCTGGTCCGTGTACAGGCTGCGAGCCGTGGCCAGGTCCTGCGGCCGGTCGGGACCGGAGGCACAGGAGGATGGGTGGGAGACATACCGAAGCCGCGCTGCTGCCCGGTGGTTTGAGCGCGGTGGGCTGGCTGACGCGCGGACGCGGCGACGACAGGACCGCAGGCAAAACTTACGGGACGACGGGCGAATCGGATGAGCCTGAATGCGCTGCAGTGTGTGGGACCACTGTGAATTGTTAAGACGGGGGCGCCAGTCGGGCGGAACCCCACCCTTCCCGCGCGCGGGGCTTCCCTCCCCGGCTCCCTCCCCCGGCCCCGCCGTCAGCTCGAGCCCCTGCCCCGGCTGCTCACCTCCAGTTCGTGCGGCTCCACGCTGCGGACGCCCCTGCGACCCGGCACCTCGTGCGGCATCATGGCCCTGAATCGCGCCTCTTCGTCGTCCACATATTCGTACGGGCTCTCTGTGATGTCCCTCGTGTCCTTGAGGTTCTCGTTCATCTCCTGCACGCCCCTGCCCTTCACCCGCCACGTCGTCGTCTGCAAGATCGCCCTGCGCACCCAACGTATCAGCGGTCAGGATACGGGTGCCCGTCCAACATGTGCGCTGTTATGGCCTCCCCCCGGAGATCGACGGAGGGGTCACTGAGGGGGCACTGCTCGGGGCCTCCCGACACCCGCTGGGATCGGGGGCGCAGCGTGTACACAAGACGACGGATCCGCATGCGGGCAAGGCGGCAGGAGACAGGAGGCTCATGGCTTGAAATCCCTAGACGGCCGACCAACGGGCCTAATGAGCCCCTTGGGAGCTATGGAGTCCGAGGGCAGCGCCGACGACGGCATCGGACTGAGCCCGAGTGCGTGTGCTGCAATATCTCCTTCCCAATTCCAACTCGGTCCCGCACTCACATCTTCTGTTCCGGCGTGGGACGGTTGATGCGCTGCAGCGATCGGGGGCCTTGGGACGCATTCGGGGGCATCCCCGGTCGGCCCGGCCCTGGCTGCCCCGGCCCTGGCTGCCCCGGCCCTGGCTGCTCGTTGAGCGACGGCGGCACTAGCGAGGCGGGCGGCTGCTCGGCTTCCTCTGGGATGGAGGGAGGCAGTGACGATGACGTGATGCGGCCGGGATGCTTGGACAATGGGGGCGAGGGCGGCAGGTCCGGTGCAGGGTGCGGGGCCCGCCGCAGGGAGGTGGGGGTCTCCGGGACGCCGGAGCCGGGCGGGGAGTCGCCGGCGAACGAGAAGGACGTCTGCGGCTTGAGGGGCAGGGACGGGGCGGGCTTGCTGGGGTCCGCCAGCCGCTCGAAGTGCTGCACCTGCGCCAGGCGAGATCCACCAGGCATGGGGTCGGTGTGTACGGTGTTGTGTACGGTGTTGGCATCGTTATGGGTTGCGGTTGTGTGGGTCCACACCCGTCTGTGGGTCTCACCACCGTTCAACGGCACACGGCGAGGAGCTGAATCCGGGCGGGCGGGCAAGGGCGGGCGGGCGCAAAGCAAGGACGGGTAGCCTAGGATGGGCCGCGAAGATCTCTCAACAGCCCGCAGCTCGCACACCCGACGGGCCGCTGCCCCGCCCCCCACCTGCTGTTTGACGCGACTGGCGCCCGCCTCTTCCAACGCCGCCTCCTGCTGCAGGCGGCTCTCGTCCAGCTCCGCCTGTGCGGACAGGACGCAATGCAAGGCATGACGGGATAGACAGATAGATAGATAGATAGATAGATAGATAGATAGATAGATAGGCAGGCAGGCACATGAACGACGTCCTGGCGGGCAGGCAGAGCGGCACCACTGCCCCTCGAGGCAGTCGGACCGCGCCAGAGATGACACACGGCACACGGGGGCCACCCTGGGATCCGAACTCCATGAGCTGCTGGAACGAGTACTGCATCTACTGGCCGCTTCCACAATTCCCTAGACCGCCGGTCGCAAAACGTATACACACATCAGCCCACATCGGGCCCACATCGGATCGGGCGGGCGGGCGGGTTGCAATTCTAAACACATCAGCCCACATGAGACCAGAGGGATCGGCATGGGAGCTGGAGGTGCTGACGTCCACGTGCACGACCAGCGCCGCGGTCAGCACCGAAAGTCTTCCCCACAGGGTGCTGCTGCCGGGGCCAGATCCATTCCGCCGACCCCGCGCACCTGCAGCCTGTGGATCTTGTCCAGCAGCTGTTCGATAAACGCTTCGCGTTCCCGCATCGCGGCCTCCAGGTCCAGGTTCCGCCGATGGGCGGCGTCGCACTGAGCACGAACAACGCGGGTAATGAATCTCAATTGCGAGCGGGTTCTCAACGCGGGTTCTCAACGCGGGTAGAGAATCTCAATTGCGAGCGGGTTCTCAACGCGGGTTCTCAACGCGGGTAGAGAATCTCAATTGCGAGCGGGTTCTCAATGCGGGTTCTCAACGCGGGTAGAGAATCTCAATTGCGAGCTGGTTTTCACTCTTCAGGCAAGTTGAATCGGTTGAGACGGGTGAGGGGTGCACCAGGGACTAAACACGCAAGTAGGGCCTCCTGATGGGCGTGCGGTGAACCAAGCAAGGAAGCCCTTCGCGATGTCCTGCCCCCTACCGCACGAGGCAGTCGGCTGTCTGCACCGGGTGTGTGTTTAGCGAGAGGTTCGCCCGAAGCACCGGGTGCACCGGTTATGTTGACTAAGACAGAACCCGCACCAGGTGGGCGTCTCAGCCAACGAGCAGACCGCTCACTGCAGCCTTTGAAGCGACGTGGGTGGCGCGCTTTGCCAGCCAGCCGGCCAGCCACCCGCCCATCCACTCATCGCGCGACGCACCTCTTCCTTGAGCCGCTCCATCTCCTCCATGCGCCACCCCCGGTCGATGTCTTTGTCGGCTGCGGCGGAGGGCAAGGCCGATTGCACCGCGGCGGTCAGTAAGCCCGCAGGGTGTGCTAGCTTGGTGCTCGGGTGGTCTTACAATGCATTCCACCCATGCATTATCAAAGCGCCGGACACTTGTGTGCGGGAGGCGACATCTCCGGAGGCTACATGGTGGCCATCAGAGCACAGCAGCAGACATGCGCGCAACCTGCCCCAACGCGCGGACAGGGTGGGAGGGGTGCCAGAGGAGACGGCTGCCGCAGCCCTGGCACGTCACGACGGCGCCGTGACACGACGACTGAGAGCCACACAGCGACCCGGGGTCGTCGCGACCAGTGCGTGCCGCTGGTGTCCTTGTTCTTGGTGACCACCGATAACCGAAGGACTCTGCGGTGGCCCCGGTAAAACTATACTCGGCGGTGGCCAGTCCGTGCCTGTATGGCAGTGATCGCTTCCCTGGCAGTCCGCAGCTTTTCCTTTACGCGGGATCTGTAACCCGGATCCAACCCGGATCCTCTCAGGATCACACGGACAGCCGGCGGCCGCATCGCGTACCTTGTGATGGCGAAGGCCGGTTCTGCAGCCGGAGCCGCAGCTGCTCCACCTCCGCAGCCAACGTGCTGCGCTCGCCCTGCGGCACGAGGCGGCGGCGCGGGCGGAGCCATTTAAACGGCAAGAGGGCAGGGTGTCGTGGGGCCCTCCCGTAGCAACGGTGCCCGCCCCACCCGGTGCCCGCCCCACCCAGTTCCAGCACACGGCCGGAGAAACGACCACACGGTGGTGCAACCGTCGCCACAGCCTACGAGCTCCGAACACCGCGCTCTGGATTGCCCGCCTCACGAGGGGAACACGGCCGCACGCACCTTGAGCTGAATGAGCTGCTCGTTAAGGCGCTCGTTGGTCGCCTCATACTCGGCTAGCAGCGCCTGCGGGGCCAAGGAAGGGGAGGCAGACGTCCGCGCGCACGGCATTCCCTGGAACGCTCAAGGCAACCTTTATTTTGCGAACCTCATAAGCATGTCCCCTCACGCTACGCCACGCCGCAGATTCAATGCTCTGGGCGAACGGATTCGGGAGGCAGGGCCACGCACGCGAGGCAGCTTGCGATGGGGCCGCCGTCGCCCACAGGGAGGCGGGCCTCCAACTGTCCGTAGCACCCTCGACCCATCGCAAGCGGCTGGAGATCCGTGGAGACCCCGTCATAACGCCGCCGTCCAAGACCTCCAACGGCATCGCCATTCCGACCGGCCAACACTTCCACCTTATCCCGCATGAGTCCCAGCGCGCCGCCCCCGGCCCCGTCCCCGGGCTTGTCCCCCGGTGGGTGAACCGCACCCACCCTCTGCCGGTCGGCTCCATGGTCCTCGTCGTCGGGGCTGGGGCGCCGCTCCTCCACCACCTTGACGAAGCCGCCGGTGGCCGCAGGACTGGAGCGGGCCGTGGTCTCCCGTTCGCGCAGCTCTGCCAGCCTGTGGGCGAATGAGCGGCGGGCAGCGACCGGACAGGGCTGAGGTCGATACCTCCGTGTGTGGGCGCGACAATACGACAGCTGCTGCTGCTGTCGTCGGGACAGGCGACGGTCAAGCCGATAAAGCCAAGTTCGTTTATGCAGTGTATGGTGAGGAAGTCACTGATGACCCTAGCGGGGTCCGCTGTAACATCCTTAAGAATAAAAGCCAGTCCTCGTCCAGTCAGAAGATGGTCCATGCAGTGAACTTCAACAAGTCGACCGAGCGCCCAGCTCACCTTCGGTCCGCCTCCACAGCGCGCGCCCGCGTCGTCTCCAAGTCCTCTGTGAACCATGGGGGACAAGGGAGGGCAGACAGATCCAGGGCAACCACACGGCGCAGACGGTTGGGCGGAAGTATAGACAGACAGGCAACGAGCAGGTCGCTGTCCATACATCATGGAGCGAGCGCAGCAGCGCATGTCCCTAACAGTCCTGCTGTCCCGCAATCTGTACATATACTCTTATCCATAAAATCTGTCCAACGGGTCCACTCTTTCCAGGGGCGCACGGCCTGCAGCTGGGTCAACCTCCGCCCGCGGGCGCTAACAGGGCGGCCAACCTTACAGCCCGTATTGGCCAACCCAAGCAACAGCAGATCTTGACCTTCCATCCCTGTTGAAAACCAGCCGCACCCCCAAGCACTAGCCCGTCTCAAAGCGCGTCTGCCCCCTAATCGAACCGCCTCCGGCGGCGGAGCTCTGTAGCGCAGCGCATCCCGGCGCACCCACTCTGCAGCTGCCGCACGTCCTCGTAGTACGTCCGCCGCAGCTTCGCCAGCTCCTTCTCCAACTGCGCCGTGGCGGCCTCCAGCTCGCGCAGCGCCCGGTCATCGGGCGCCTGGGGCGGCGGCAGCGTCCTGCAGCAGGAACCCACTCCTCACACTCAGCGCGCAGCGATGTTTCGGGGGTGCGGCGGTGCTAAGGGGCGATGGGAGGCCCTCTGGACTGCGGCAACACCGCCCCTTCACGGTGCCTGGGTCGGGTTTTGGCAGCAGCGTCTTCACGGTGTTCGCGTCCGGAAGGGCAGACGAGTACCTGACCGGGCAGTCCCGATGGCGCACTCCCGACCTGCCTCGCTGTGTGCGAGCTTGTCGAGCTCTGGGGCCGCGACCCGCGAGCGAGGCGTTGTCGCGCGGTGTCACGGTTGCGCGGATATGCGGTTGTGGGTGTGTGGTCTTTGTCACGCACCCGAACGCCGTGGCCTTCATCGCCTTCATGAGCTCCTTCTGCAGCTGCGCGATCTCGGCCTTGGCGTCCGCCAGTTGGTCCTGAGAGGGCGGGGACAGACCCAGAGGGGTCAGGGCACGCGAACGCCTGCGGACATGACCTGTAGCCCCAGGTCGCCCCACACAGCTGCCTTTGTGCGGTAAGACCTTGGAGCAGCCCTGGCCAAAGCCCATGGCGATGGCCGTCGCCTACTCAACGACACGGGTGGCCATACACACAAACACACACGCGCGCGTGCATGTGTGCCGTGGCCTAGACCGCGATGGGTCAGGAGGAAAGGGGGGCCAGAATGCCTTCGGCCGCGTGGCCGCACCTGCAGTGCCGCCTTTTGGCGGTCGGCCTCCAGCAGCATGCTCCCCAGGTTCTCGCTGCCGCGGACGTTCTCATCCACGCCCGTGGGCGACTCGGTCGGCCTGCAGGGTGCGTGAGGCCAGAGTGAACCTCGTCAAGGCACTCCTTCGCCCACCTTCACGCTGAGCGCTGCTATGAGCGGTGCGGCGGCATGGCACCCTCAGTCCCCGCCAATCCAACGGGCCGCTTACTGGTGCCCTGCGGTGAGCCAGGTGAGATCGGCATGCTGCCAAGGCGCCCACACCCTGGGGTGCCGTATCGCACACCCTGCACCGCCTCGTGCTTCGACCCCCGTCCACACCGGGACACCCGCCGGTGGGCTGGGCGACAGCGCGACCAGGTGACGGACCCTACCGCCACCAGCCGCCGACCCTCTCGGCTGCCATGGCAAGCGCGGGAGGCCCTCTGCCCGGCCGCATCTGGTTGGGGTAATTTCTCCTGTTCATTTGCGGAATGTCCTGACTCCCTCTACAGCTGCCCCACCCCTGCACAGCACCTGCTTGCCAGCTCCGACAGCAGCCGGCTCTTCTCGTCCTGCAGCTGCCGCCGCTCCACGTTGGCCCGCTCCAGCTCCTCGCTCAGCTCACCCTTCTCATTACGAAGCTTACTGCGCGCAGACGCGGCAGGCACCCCAGGTCGGCGGGACCCCAGGTCGGCCGCTGTGCTGTCGCAGCCACGCAACAGTGCACCGAACTACAAGACCGCCCTGTCAGTCCGCGCATGCAACTCGATGGCGTGTCTCCACGAGCGATGCGGCCGTGTTGGCAACCCTTTTTGCTCCGCCGCTTTGACCACGCGCGGTCAGACCCAGGTGCAACGAGCCCGCGCTTACAAGACAGCCCTGCCCCCAACCCCGCCAGGGTCGGGTTTATTTCTTTTTCAATTTAATCCCAACCCCGCCGCGGGCCCTTACGCGATCTCCACGGTGGCTCGGTTGAGCTGATCCTGCAGGCCCTGGATCGTTTGCAGCGCCTCCGCACTACAGACAACGCAGCGCAGGGCAGTCAGGCGCGGGACATGTGAGCACTGTTGCGCCGTTCGAGATGCGCTGCTTGATCTCGGCAGGCGCTGAGGCCAGGCGCCGACCGCAGGCGCGCCCCCCAATCCAGCGTCTCAACCAACCGGCACACAGTCATGCGGGCGAAAGCATGGGCGTGTGTCCGGGAGAGCTCGACTTACTTTTGGCGCGAATAGGCCAACGGGCTGGACGTTCCGCTCAGCTCTGCAACCGCACGGAACAGCAAGAGGTCGCTGGTCACCAATCGTCAGGGGATTAGGCTCTCTGGCCCGATTGCGAGGAGCCAGCTTCAGTGAATCCATCAGCGCCCGTTCCAAGGATGCCTTCTGTCGCCTGGGGGCTGATCGAGAGAAGTTCCCCCCCATGACAGGCCCCCATCAGCCCGGTTGCCCCCGTTTCCCCCGGCAGCACCAAAACTACGAGCCTAGTTGTGAACCGTGACCGAAATCAGATGGCGCTGCCTGTGGGGACGCTGTTCCCTTGTCCTTCCTGGTCGTCGCTCCCACCCATATGGCAGCAAACCGTGCTTGTCACATGCACCGTGAGGATAGTTGCGGTAGCAGTTTGTCACTCACGGGACTTTGCTTTGACGGTCGCCTCCAGGTCCTTCACGGCCTGCAGCCACATGAACAGCCACCACAAGGACAAGGCATCAAGGCCAGCTGTGGGCAAATCCAGCAGGAGAAGGCATCCGGGCATTCCGGCGGATTCAGAAGGCAGATGGCCGAGAAGGCATCCGGACATTCCAACGGATACAGAAGGTGGATGGCCGAGGAGGCATCCGCACGTCCCCTCAAGTGCGCATCCCCGAAAGGCGCGAGCGTGAACCCGCGGACATGGACACACGTGCGCCCAGGGCCCTGCCCGGGGCTGCAAAGCCGCCGCCCGCCCGGAACCCACTTGGAAGAGCTCATCACGCTCAGACCGCAGCGTCTGGCACTCCAGCGTCGCCTTGCCCAGCCGCTCGCCCAACACCGACAGCTCTTTGCGGAGCAGCGCCTCCATGGCGAGACTGATCGGATTCGGATCCGATTTGACGACCTGCGGCGCCGGGAAACAGGGCGCAACGCTCAGCGCCCCAGCGACCTAACATGATCTGGCGGGCTGCCAGCGGTAGCCCCGGGCGGGGTCCAAGAGCCTCGCCGCCCGCACCTGTGGTTGCGGCGGCGGCGGGGGCGCGGGCGGCGGCGACGGCGGCGCCGCTGCGGCCGCCGTCATGGTGACAGTGCCGGTGCCTTTGCCGTCGTTCAGTACGGCCAGCAGCTCGTACGTCTTTATGGTTTTGCGAGTTCGCCGGAGCTCCCGTTTGTTCATCTTCAGGTTCGCCTCCAGTTCGCGTATGCGCAGGCGGGCCGCCTGGACGTACTTGTCCATGTTGGCCCTGGGATGGGGCGGAAGAGCACCGGGTAGACCCATGTTTACCGGAAGGTAGGTGAGGGCGTATTAGCAGATGGTGGATCAGTGTCGAGGAGGCTGAGGACTGGCTGTCTGCACTGACCTGACGGACACTTCCCTGACTGGACTTGGATGCTACAGCTTGGTATGTGTGTTGGTGCATGTGAGTATGGAGGCAGGCCCGACAAATGCAAAGCTTCGCTTTCCGCAAATCGCGTTACAGCCTCTTGGGATGCTGGAGTGCGACCCAGATGGAAAACATGTTCCAGTCAGGGCCTGTGGCGACTCGGGTGCAGCTTGTCGCGCGTAGGTGAAGGCATACGCAGGCATATGTAAAGCGCTCGACATTTCCCCACATAGGTGCTTTGTTTGGGGGGGCGATCTTTAGTCGGCACGCCGCTGCATACACCCTACCTTACCCGTACCTACCTGTCCTGTTGGAGCCACGCATTGCTGTTCTGCAGGCAATCCTGTACATACAATAGATACTCAATCATCATCTGTGACAAGCGGAATATTTTTATGAAGTTGAGCTCCGTCAGGTGCCGTGTGTCCTCCGCCTCGATGTCACCGAAGGCCACGATGTTCACGATTTTCTCCAGCGTATCGAGATCGACATCGCGTATCTGCATGCAATCCCCGGGAGTGATTTGTCCTGCCGCCTTAGCCGCTCTGGCTGCGATCAACTTCCAAAGCCCTAACGCAGCTGGAACCAACCATGGTATTTATGTCGATACCATGGAGGAGACGCCAGTCGATACGTGCACGACGTGGCTCAAATTTAAATGGTGGAAATGATGGAGCCGTTGACTGATCGCGCAGCGGATAGTCGTAAGGGTCCGAAGTCACCCATGGCCCGAACGCCGACGCGCCGCGCTGCAGGCTGGTCCCAAGCCCGTAACCCATAGTTCGAGGAAACGTTGTTGTCATTTTTATGCTGTGCGACAGGATTCACCACCGCAGCAGCTTCAAGTGTTCGGCAACTTTCATTTTTGCACCATTTACTGCGGTTCCGCAATTTGCGGCATCAATTTCCAAACAGAAAATAGTGTATATAAGACATACGGTTCGGTGTATGTTAGTTGCGAGCTTGCAAAGAAAATGTGCGTCCTTGAGTTGACGAACAGGTCAAAACAAAGCGTACGGCCTTCATTCGAGGCACCGATAAATGCATACGTCTGTGACACGTGCTTATAATGCCAATTATGGTAAAAATGGGATTCGTCCATGTTAGAGGTGTTGAACTTCGTCTCGAGGACGGGCCCTTTTATTTCGCCGGGGCAAACTGCCATTATCTCTTGGTAAGTAAGTTCGTTAGAGCCTAAATTTCAATGTCTTGTCAGCCACTTGCTTCCGGTAAACTTCCAGGGCCCCTGGGTCGCTCCCTGTCACCTCTGCAAACAGCACCTTTCTACAGCCATCTGCTGACATACTCAGGCTTCTTAAATTCGATTAATATGACTTATATGACATAGCGAGACTTGGTCGCTCGCATTGGCCGCTCCGCAGACTCACTCCGCCGATGAGACTCAGAGGCGTCTGGTGACGGAGGTGTTGGACGATGCGAAACACCTCAATCTCACAGTGCTGAGATGCTGGGCGTTCTGTGATGGCCCGGATGAATGGAATGCGCTTCAGCCGGAACCAGGTGCACTGACCTTCCCGACGCGACTGCCGGACCGCGCAATTTGGCTGGCGAAAAAGCTCTCTCAGTGCGGGCAACGTTTTCCCCCGCCGTTAACACTACAGGAAAATTTAATGAAAATGTGCTCGTTGGCTTGGACTGGCTCGTCGCGGAAGCCGGCCGGCGCGGTTTGCGGTGGGTAGACGGCGTGCACCCATATGCGCACGGGCGGCGCTGGGACTCCCGCGAATCGTTCCGGGCGAGCATTCCCCGGATGCCCATTGTCATCGCAGCGTAATCAATGAGCGTTGGCTCGCGCAAGCCCACCTTTTGACGTGCGGGGGGGGGATGAACGCTTGGCGCGGGTTTCATTTTGCACCTTGATGCATGACGCGAGTTTCCTTGTAAGGATGTCGTCAAGACGATACGGCGATCACCCTACGCCCGTTTGGGGCATCTGAGATGACAATCACGAGGACAAATGCCTCCTCCCGTGCAGCCTACTGTACTGTCCAACCGGACCTTTGCTCTGGCATACAGCACAGTCTCCGAGGTCCGCTGTAACGTTCATTCATTCAGCCTCCAAGTGATGTAAACCAAAATTCTACACCACTCTTGCCGTCATCCCGTTGCAACCCAAAGCCCTCTACGGCAACCCCTCCCCCTTGCCAGGCTGCTTCTGGCCCTCACAAACTACTGGCCAGACTACGGCGGCATGCCCGCGTACGTCAGGTAAGGCGCAGCGACTTGGTAAGAATTACGTTACCGTGCACCCCCGCGGGTCATCGGTGACGGCGGCGGCCACTTCACCGCGCACTGCTGCTAAACGAGGCCGCGCCACAATGGCGCACCTGACAGGCTCTACAAGCGCAGCGAAGAACACCCGCAGCGGTTTGTTGCTCGCCCCAGCCGGTGTTCGCTGCCATCTTGGGGAGGCTGGCTCAGCGACGCTTCGGCGACCGGCGTCAGCCCCCCTCAGCAACCGGGGTCAGGTACTAGGGTTACCTGGATGACCTGGGCACTCAGGTCACCTGATGCGCCAGTGCTGTGTGCTGTGTGCTGTGTGGGTCGGTGCAGGTGGCGCCACGGCATCCTCGACCGGACGCAGCACGACTACAAGTGAGTGAGTTCCATCGTCACATGTACTGCGCCGTACGGCATCTCGCCTCGTCCGCAACACGTCAGACCTCAGACAGAAAACGGAAGAATGCCCAAAGTCCCCGGGCAAGTCCTCTCATTTGATATCCCCAAGGGCCACGGGCCTTTCTCATTCAGCGCTCGAGGAGGAGCGCTTTTCGTTGCCGAGCTGTCTGCATGACCAAGGCGACAGTGGGTGGGTGGGTTCATCGGTTCGGCTCATGGCGGTGGCGGTAGCCGACAACGGCGCGACACCTGCTGGCTCCCCGCCTGCCCCCGACTGTTGTATCACGCCTTAATGAAAGGATCGATCGGCAGGTGTCCATGATGGATATCTCATGGTACAGGCCCAGGGTACACCGACGCGGCGCTTTTGCGGCCGCACTGCCTCAGGGTGCACCCCACCTCGCTCTTCTACACGGACCCCCGCTGCCAAGCGCTCTTCCGGCGCGCCGTGTCCACGGTGGTGGGCCGGGTCAACAGCCTCACGGGGGTGCCGTACGCTGAGGACCCCGCCATCCTGGGGTGGGAGCTGGCCAACGAGCCGCGATGTGAGGCACCCGGGGGCGACCGGGTGTTGCAGGTGCGGCTGGGGTTGCGGCGGAAGCAGGGCCGGAAGCATGAAAATTATGTACATACATGTATATGTGTGTGCATTCGCAGGCAAGGCAGGAGTGCGTGACATGCAAGGGGCGTAGCAAAGCCCAGAAAATGCCCGTATGCCACATAACTGCCCATATTATGTGTGAAACATATGCATCACCGATTACGCGCGAGGTCCATTGTAAGATCATCGATGGTATACCAAGATATAAATGTGTATGCGTGATAGGATAAAATGAAAATTCAAATTATTCGCGCTCGTGGTCTGGGGGCCCTCCGTGACGCCCGCAGAAGTGGGTGACCTCCACGGCGGACTTTGTCCGCACCCTGGACCCCAACCACCTCGTCACGGTGGGGCTCGAGGGCTTCTTCGGGCCGAGCACGCCAGGTGGGCAGCTGAGTGGGTGGGTGGGTGGAATGGTGAAGTGTTGGGGACCGCCGTCGCAGACAGCGAGTCCGGGCGTATCAGTGGGCGCCCAGTGCGCTTGTGGAGTTGTTGTTGTTGTTGTTGTTGTTGTTGTTGTTGTTGTTGTTGTTGTTGTGCAGATGAATGATAGTGACAGGGGCGACGTGCCGTTGGAGGTGTATGTCTTTGTGAGTATCAGTAAAGGGGCGCAGGAGGCATTAGAAGGAGGAGTAGGGCCCAAGGCTAGAAGTCGCGAGACTATTGCCTTCGCGTGTTTTGACACAGTGTAACCCCCAATGACAAGGAGCAGGCAGGGCGGCCCCGCCACCAACACATTCTGCACCCGAGCTCTGTCCGGACTCGCGATGTCCTGGAACCACTCTGAAGTGGGTGCCGAGTGACGGAGTGACGGAGTTTGGACACCGACAAACTGTGTTTGATCAATTGCAACCCCTGCTCAATGCACGTTAATGCATGTTAATGCCTTGCGCCAAACCCGCCCGACCAACCCTGTGTACGGCAGCGCTGTTGAGTCACAATCCGTACGACTCAGCCGCACGACACGGCGCCGACTTCATGGCGGTGTTCGGCCACCCCTCCCTGGACTTCGCCAGCATCCACCTCTACCCCGACCAGTGGCGCGGCCTGGACTCGAGCGCCTCAGAGCTCAGGCGGGTCGAGCTCGAGCTGTGGGGTCACGCAATGCGCACATGCGTAGTACCCTACAGTATCAGTGGCTGTGGGCTCCAGACCCAACGAGGAGGGTTAGCGCCACCTCGCGCGTGTGTGTGTATGAATGGGTGAATGAACGTTACAGCGGACCCCCACAGGGATCAACGGTGTATACCAGGGCAAGCCCCTGTGTGTGTCCAGGACTCAGCCTCACCTGGCCCGTATCGTGTGGGCTGGACTTGCAGCGTACCGGACCTCACCCACCCGTTTGTTACGTATTCCAAGTACTGCTGTGCAGAAGCGTTGTCCCATAGCGTACTGCATGTCGAGGGGCGCGTATACCCTGGCATGTTCACCTCCTGCCCTGCCCTTGATTCCTCCTCTGCCCTGCCCTTACTCGCTCCTCTGCCCTGCCCTTCCCTTCGCCGCCCTGACCTGCAGGACCTTCATGCGAGACTGGATCCAGAGCCACGCGGCGGTCTGCGCGGGGCCCCGTCTCCGCAAGCCGCTGGTCGTGTCAGGTGCGCGAGCTGCACCACATCCCGCAAAGCCTCGGCTGTCACCGATGAGCTCCATGAGGGGTCCACTGCACCCCCCTGATGTGAGGCGTTCAAAGCCCCACAGCAGCCGCGCCACACGCCCACCACACGCCCCTGCCGCCCTGCCTCTCGCCGGGTCCCAGAGTTCGGCAAGCGGGACCCGGATCGCTACCACGGCCGCGACTGCACCTACAACCTGGACCGGGAGCAGGCGTTCAAGGAGGTGCGCCCGGCGCGTGCAACGCCGGCACGGTCGGACCGGAATGGCACTGCGGTTTTTGCTTTTTCGGGCGGGAGTTAAATTCGGGCGGGAGCAGCAGGGAGGGTGGCCGTACGACGGCACGGCACGGCAGTCAGCTGGATCAGACCCGCAGCATCCTGACTGTCAGCACAGACAGCTGCGACAGTCTCAGGCCCCCTCCGCACGTCGTATACCTTCCGCGGCCCGTACCGTTCCCTGTCCCGCTCTCCGATCTCCGTACACGTCCAGGTCCTTGACACCTGCCGGGATCTGGCGGCGGGCGGCAGTCCCCTTGCGGGCGTGTGCGCCTGGATGCTGGCCGCCCGTCAGTACCCGGGTGTGTCGGGGGGGCGGGGGGGCGGGATGCGGCGGAGCGCAGTTGCGCTGGGGCCTGACGTGGACTGCGTAGCTGACTGTTTGACTGGCTGGCTAATGACTGGCTGGCGGGCGGGCGGGCGGGCGGGCTGTCTCGGCCGTCCCCAGCCTATCCCTGCCGTGCCAGCGAGCTCTCGGGCGCAGCAATCGCACCACCGTCCGTTGAGCCTGCTGTCGCCACGGCTACGACACTCGTCGAGCACTGATCCGCCGCGCTTGTGTTGACGAAGCCTGCTCCGCCGCCTTGCGACGCCCGCTGCCTCGTCGTCGGCTGCTCCTCCACCTCAACAGACTACGACGGCTACACGCTGCGGCTGGGACCCCCGGCGCCGGAATCGGCGCCGCTGGGGTCCTCTGAGGATGATCACACGGCAGCCTTAGCATCAGGCCAAGCGCCGCACACCCCGGGGCGGATGTCGACCCCCGGGGCATCCGAGCCGGCAGGGCCAGCCCAGTCAGTGGAGGGCTCCGCGGCGAGCGAGGAGGCCCATCCGAGCACGGAAGCCGCAGGCTGCAAGGGCGCCTGCGGCAGTGCCGGGCCCTTCGGGGGCAGCGGAGTTGCGACAGGGACGTACCCGCCGCCGCAAGTGGAGGAACCCGCGGTGCAGCTGCTGCGGCAGTTTGGTGCGGCCATGGCGGAGCTAAGCGCGAGGGCGGCTGCGGGGCCTGCGGCTGAGGGTGGTGGTGCTGGTGGTGGTGTTGGAAGGGCGCAGCGGCAGGAGCGCAGCTGCGGCGGGCTGGAGGGCGTGTCGGGATCGGCGGCACGGCGTGGCGGCGGGGGGTCGGTGCTGGGGGGATTGCTGGGGCGGTGCTGTGGATGGGGGCCTCACGGGGAGCCAGCAACGTCATCATGAATGGAAGCCTACGACATTTCAGCTGGCATGTCGGTTGATTTCCCTAGTGGGTAACCACCAGCAGGGGAGGCACCATCAAGGAGCCGCCGTTGGGAGGCGCCATCCCGCAGCGGTCGCGACTGTCCTGCGAGTCGCGGCGGCGGCACCATTTACAAACACGGGGGCTCCCTCGCGCCGGGCGATTGAGTGAGCGGCCCCGGGCAGGGGCCAAGAAGGAAGAGTTTTCAACCTCCTCGAGCGAGATTTCGCAAGGGACGCGGGATGGCGTTATGAAGATTATCAATAATCAGAGCGACGATTCGGACGCGCTGCTAAAGCGCCTTTAGATGAGCCCGCGACGTTGGAAGCTAGGGGACCTCAATTGCTGGCCGGCCATGCACGTGACAGTCCTAGGATTCAGGGCCCGTCGGTTGCTGCTGTGAGGGCAGCGTCGCCCGAGCTACCTACCACAGCAGAGCGTGAAGTGCAGGCTGTGGTTGCAGGATGCAGGGTGTTTATGAAGGATGTTACAGCAGGGATGTATAGGCTTTTCGCAGGTGCCAATTGCACATTCTTTGCGTCAGGTGGGTTGTTGCATCATCTGGTGTTTCTTTTGCATCAGGCATAATTTGGTGCGGCAGTCAGGTGGTTTTGGCAGTGAAGGCTGTCGTTCGGCGAAAGCGAAGTACGGGGGCTTGGCGAGCGGAGCAGGGGCTCGGCAACCTGCTGTGGAGGGGGGGGGGTTGCGTCCAGCCAGGACAGGAGTGTGGCAGCGGGCCGGCAGGTGGTGTCGTAACCGGTGGCACACGCCAACCAGGTTTGCCTTATGTGTGTCGAGTAACGCCACCAAGCGTGAGTCTAACAGTGCGTGTCTCTAGCGAGAAACCCTAAACCCGGACCACCCCCCGGGGCCACGCATGTGTAGTGTCCGCGGGCCCCTCCCTGCCCTCACCACCAGTGCCCACACCACCCCTAAGTGCACCGTGTGCAGTTCCACGCGGGGGGGGGGGGTTCACTCTCGTCACGTTGTCAGCAGCTGTTTCAGTGTCGCCGTCAGTTCACATCCGGGGGCACGTCACACAGATACCGTACAGGTCACCTGCCTTGTTGTTCAGGAGTCGAAAACACAAGGCCCCACCAGGCTCACGTCATCGCCGTTGCACCGGGTCGGCTTCCGTTCTCCCGTCAAGTCATACATTCCCACGCGGCCATGGCAACCGACAAATACATAACACGCAAGTAAACATAATCAACTTAAAATACGCACGCAGTCTCATTCCCACCCACGCACATTCTTCCTATCTGCACACACTCTTTGTGATACATACAGAGGCATATAGTGCACACACGCATGCGCGTCCCACGCGCGTGGGCGGGTTTCTAATTAAACACACGCACGCACTCCTGCTCTGCCTGCCTGAGAAAACACACGCACGCGCGACGGCGCGGGTTCGCCCCCACGGGCTGAATACCGTACACGCGTGTGTCAACACTCCGCATCCTCCAGCTCATCCCACCCGGACATCCCCTCCGCCTCCGCAATGAAATCTGCCGCCCACGAGGATGAGCGCGCAGCCGCCTGGCAGCCCCGCCCCTGGCCCTGGACTGCCGCATCACGGGGCCCCTCCTGGGCGGCCGGGTCCTGACCCGTGTGCGGCGCACCTTCTGCACCCTCATCTGCACCACCCCGCTCCCCAGGCGACCAGCCCGGCCCGTCCTGCTGCTGCGGCCTCGGACGGCACTCGCGTCCTCCTGCTCCTCCTCCTGCTCCACCCAATATGGCCTCCTCCTCCGCCTCCATTGAGTTGACGGCCGCCGAGGCGTCCGGCGGCGGCTGCTCCTCGCCGCGCCCGTCGTACGGGCCACAGCTGTCCGCACCCGCCGGGTATTTCTGCAGCTCCTGCTGCTGCTGCCGCCCCGGCAGCGGCAGCGGCAGACCGCAGGCATCATCGCCACCCCCCCTCAGCCCCGGGACGCCACGCCTGGGACCCACGTCGTCGTGCTGCAGACCCGGCTGCTCCTCCGCCGCCCGCGCCGCCGTCCCGTCCTCCGGATCAGGCAAGTCCAACTCCGAAACCTCGTCGACGCTGACGTCGCATGCCGTGGCCCACGGCGACACAGCCGGCCGTCGTTGGTACTCTGGAGGCCCCAACGGGGGCTGGGGCTGGGGCTGAGGCTGAGGCAGCGCCTCTGCAGGCGGCTGAGCGAGCTGCAGCCACGCTTTCGCCGGCTGCGTGCGGCCTCTTCCGTCCGCTGCCCCCGCACCCCAGGACGTGCCCCATGCGGGAGGCTGCTGGGGAGGGGGCCCGGCGGAGCCGGTCGGGCGTGCGGCCTGCTGTTGCTGCTGCTGCTGCGGGGGCCCCGTGTGCAGGTGCTGCGGCGCTTGCCAGGGCGCTTGCATAGTAGCCCTGTGCGGCCCCTCGACCTCCGACCGCACCTGCCGTTGGGGCTGGTGGCGGTGGTGGTGGTGGTGGTGCTGCTCTTGCTGCTGCAGGGCAGCATGAGCAGGAGGTTGCAAAGAAAACGGTTGCTGCGGCCGTTGGAAGCCGCATTCGCCGTCGTTGCCCTCCTTGCAGTGGCCGGGGGCGTCTGGACCCTTGACCCTAGACATTGGCTGCTGCCACTGCTGTTGCACCTGCTTCTGCTGCTGTTGCTGCTGTGGGTGTTGATGTTGGGCCGATATCCCCGGAATCCTCATCGAGGAGGCGGGGTTCCCTCGGGGAGGGTGCCCCGGTGGAGTCTCGCTGTATCCGCCGCCGCTGCCGTCGCCGTTGCAGCTTGACGATGACAGCAGGCGGAGTAGCCCCGCCGCCGAGAGGTAGAGCGCCGTGGGCGTGGGTGAAGCAGCGCCGGCGCCGGATAGGCTTGCTTGCTGCTGGTGGTGCGGGTGGTGGTGGTGCTGCTGGTGCTGGTGCTGGTGCGATTGCGGAGGCGGCGCACGCATCGCCGCCTGGCAGGTGAGGATGATGTCTCGGAAGACGGCGGAGGTCTGCGACAGCGCGGCCGGCGCACCCACCACCAGGAGGTGCCGCCGGCCTGTCGGGCAGCAGGGGAGGGGAGGGTTGGGGTTGAGCGCGGGTGGGTGCGCGGCCGCCACTACCCGTCAAGAGGCGCAAATTGTGCCTTGCCATGGGGGCTATCATGGGGGCTATCGGCATCATCAACATCATCTCACCATCATGAGGTCACGACCGCATTTTCCCAGGTCCGTCCGTCGGGGATGCTGGGATGCTGGGATGACGGCCGGGGAGCGCAACCGCGTGCGGACGTGCAGCGGGCTCTGCAGGTTTTAGGATTCCCACATGCGTACCCCACAAAGGATTGTCGCGTGTGCGCTCGTCCACACCGTCTGCGTGACCTGATTGCGCCCCCTGACCGCGGTCTGCGTGCCCTGCCTGCTCTTTACTCTCACGCCCGCGCGGTACCCGGTACGACCCGCGCAGGCGGTACCCGGTAGGGGGATATGGCCTCACCCCGGGTGAGCGCCACGTTGAGGCGCTTGGCGTCCGACGCGAAGTCGGCCGAGCGGCTGACGGTGGTGGCCAGGATGATGATGTCCTTCTCCGCGCCCTGCGAAGGTTACGGCAGGTGGGGGCGGGGCCGGTGGGTGGGCCGGTGGGTGGGTGGTCAAATGGAAGGCACGGTCCGTCGGGTGGACATGCAGCACGGGATGCGCGTTGGACCCGGCTCCGTGCGACGACCCACATTTGACGCCCGGGACGCCACTCCAGGTGCCCAACACGTCAGCCGCAAGTCAGGAAACTGCGAACAGGAGCCCACCCACCCACCCACCCACCCACCCACCCACCCACCCACCCACCCACCCACCCACCCACCCACCCACCCACCCACCCACCCACCCACCTGGAACGAGTCCACCGTCGCCACCTGCACCCCGCCATCACGGCCGCGGGACCCGGCGGCACCGCCGCCGCCGGACCCTGCGCCCGCCGCTCCGCACCCATCCCGCCCCTGCTGCCCCCCCTCCGCCTCCAGCTGTGGCTCCTCGGCCCCTCCCGCCGCGCGGCACCCGCTTGGCGCCGCCGGCGCCGGGGCCGCGGCACCGCCCGCCGCCGCCGCCGTCGAGGCGGCCATCTGCGCCTGCAGCGCCCGCCGGATGGCGCCCACTTGCGCTCGGTAGAAGCAGATGACGCCGACGGCCTCCGGGTCCACACCCAGGGTCAGCATCGCCGCGACGGCTCGCGCCACGGTGTGGGCCTGGGAGAAGAAACCGGGGGGCGGGGGAGCGGGGCGGCAGACTCCCGTCAGCGTACGGCCGGAGAAGTGGCTCACGGAGGAGAATCAAGTGGCCACACGCGGAATCTGCGGCGACGGCTCCCTTTCCCTGGGTTTGGTTTGTCTCTTGAACCCCTTTTCCACTCATGATTGCGTGCGTATCCTGATGACGACACAAACCCTGCACCGCCGCTGCAACGTACAGCGACGTGAGGATTCGGGTTTGGAACGTAAGGATTGAGTCCGCGCCCGCGAAGCCGCTCGGGCGGGACTCGCACGCCGCTGCACCCTCCTCCTCCGGCCCTCACCTCCGCCAGGTTGAAGCTGCTGCGGGTGGCGCCGTCCACCTGCGTCTGCCCCAGCACCTCCACGAACGACAGCGCGGGCAGCCCCGGAACCAGGGCAGACCGGTCGGCCGCGCTGCAGCCGTCCCTCAGGCGGCCGCCGTAGAAGGCCGCGTTGGCGATGCCGGCCAGCAGCGGGTGGCACCTGCAGCGACGGCGCGCGACGGATGCCTTTCAAAAAGTAAGCAAAGCAGCCGTCGCAGCCTCCTCTTCCTCCTCCTCAGCAGCAGCAGCATCACCACCACCGCGGCCGGGGAAGTCCCCCGCAAAGGCAATCCCCGCCCGCAGGCACGCATACACGCTGCCTCCAGGGCCCGCGACTGTCGGACAGAAACCAGAAACCAACACGTGGCAGCAGCACCTGTATTGGTAGCTGAGCAGGTGCGGCTGGTGACCCAGCTGCGACAGCCTCACAAACATGGGCCGAAGCAGGCTGTCCAGGGGACCTGCGGCCGCCGCCGCCGCCGCCGCCGTGAGGGCTTGTGACCCATGGGTCGAGGGTGCGCAGGCGCCGCTGGTCAGCGTGGCGGGACTGGCAATGACGGGCGGCAGCTGCAGCGGGTCGCCGGCGGCCACCAGAAACCTGACGGGACGGGAAAGATGGCGGGTGAGCGGGCGGCGACTTCGTGAGGGCAGCGATGCTGTGGGGGCAGAGCTTGCTATCGTGGAGGGAGAAGCAGTCACGGCAGTTCCCTTTTCCGTCAGAGCGAGACCTAAGACTTGCAATCGCGGTGCAATGCATGCAGCGACGCACTCTGCGCAGGTGCCCCACCTCGCCCTCGCCCTCAGCAGCGGCACCAGGCAAAGCGGCTCCGTCATCTGGCTGCACTCGTCCAGTACGACAACCGTGAAGGTGCCGCCGCAGCCGTCCTGCGTGGCGAACGTGGGGTGATGCCGAGGACGCAATCCACTAACGGAGTGCTTCCACCCTGTAATGAAAATGTCATGAGGCATGACGCGGAGATGACAGCGCCGGTCTAAAGCCCAGGAGTGAGGCGAGCCTGCGTACGGCCGCAACGTCGCCGGCTGCGGTCTTCCCGCGGAGGGCCGCGCCGTCCTTCCTCATGAGCAACAAACGCGCTAACACACGAAGCGCACGGGCCGCACCTCCGCCGAGGGCTGCAGCAGGGAGCACACCGTCGCGCCCACCACCGGGCACGTGCGGAGCGCCCGCCGGCGCTGCTTCTCCGTCCCTGCTGCCAGGGCCGCCAGCTCCGCCTCTATGTACGACACATCGGAGGCCGAGGTGGCCTCCTGCGCGCGGCGCCGATGGAAGATGAATGAGAATGTGGCGAAGATCGAGCAAAGATTGATTGGTCGATGGATGGATGGATGGATGGATGGATGGATGGACGGTCGGGTGGATGAGCAGTGCATCCGTGTGCAGTGCCGTATCCGTAACCGGCTCGGTACGGCGACGCATTGCCGGGTGGTTCGTAATGTGTTTATCCATCTGCCTTCACGGATTCCGCCCGGCCGGCCGCCTGTCGCAATTACCGTTCCGCGGCCGCATGCGTAGCTGCAACGGTGGTCCATATCACACCTTTGGGGACCGATCCTGGGGCTCCTGCCGCTGCCCAGTCTACGGCACCCCAACCCACAAGCGACATCTCACGTCCTTGACCTGCTCGCATCTGGGCGCGTTGGGACACCCGGTCGGGACACGGGTCCACCTTGTAACGGATACAGTACATTTAGAATAACAGCCGTTCACCGCCGCCGTCGTCACCACCATCACGGCATCCGGCCCTACACCAAACACGGTACGGCCCTCGCCCTCGCCCTCACCCTCACCTTGAGCGCCCTGCGGAGCTCCGACGCGGCGTCCCGACTGCTGTCGTCCCCCGACCGCAGGGAGCGGTGCAGCACGGGCTTGGCGATGCGGTCGATGCTGCCCAACCGCAGAAAGTCCGTGAAGCCCGCGTCCTGTCAGGTTCGGGGTCGGGGTCGGGCGGGGGGGTGGAGAGAGCTCGACGACCTGGACAAGCATTCCAGCACCCCCAGCAGCCGCCGGCCCTTACATCCCCTCTTCTTCCTCTCATCACCACTGGGATCTCGGAGAACAGGCGCCGTCACGGAATCCAGCCAACCCCCCACATCGCTTTCGTCAGGGCCACGAAGTGGCGTTGCGGGTTATGGAATGCTTGCCAGGTTTTAATGGGTGCATGGATGGAATGACAGAGCCGCACAGGAGACCCAGGCGGGTGCGGGGCTGCTGTGGCGGCATGGAGGACGCTGCGGCGCACGCTGGCGGTGACGGGGGATGCACACACGAGCCGCACCTGCAGCCCCAGCAGCACCCGGTCCACCGCCACATTGGTGTGGGAGGCCAGCAGCACCCGGACCGGAGGAGGCCCGCGGGCAGCCGCGGCGCCGGCGCCAGCAGCCGGCTTCTTGCCCCCGCCGCGGCCCTTGCGGCCGCCGCCGCTGCGGGCCGCCGCCGCCGCCGCCCGCTGCTGCTCCCGGCCGATTTCCACCAGCATCAGGATCAGGGCGACCAGGAGGCTGCTCTTGCCTGCGTTCCCGTCAGGTCGGTATCATTAGCATGATTTTCTTCGGGTAATACTGGGTCGACGACTTCCTGCCTGGGGAGGGGGTGGTGAAGATATGGACGCACGTATGCATGGACGGGCGGATGGATCATGGATCAGCGGAGCGCAGGTGGGGTGCGCCAAGAGAATCGGCCGCACCCGCATCGCGCCGTCGGCCGCTGGGAGCTGTCGGCCGCTGTGGTCAGACGACGAGCCGGCGCAGTTCGCCCTTCAGAGAAGGACAACAAGGCAAGGACGCAGCCCCAGTGCTGATGGCGGGTCGTACGACCGCCAACTGAAAATGCAAGCAAGCGCAAAGCAAGCCACCAAGCAATAACGGAGCTGGATCGCGCACTCATCCCTCCAGTCGCTCACTCACCCGAGCCGAATGGGCCGTGGACAAGGCACACAGGTGGCCGGCACTCCGGCGGACTGCCGCCCGCGCCAGCGGCGTCGCGCCCTTCCTCCACCGCCGCCCCGTGGCCTCGACCGCGACTTCGACCTGGCGGGTCACCACCCCGCTCGGTTCCCGCGTCGCCCTCCGTGGCCCTGACTGCGTCCACCGCCGCTGCTGCGTCCGCTTCTACGTCGCCGTCTTCGTCGTCGTCGTCCCCGAGGACGCACCGGCGCCGCTGCTTGCGGCGCCGCAAGCTACCGCGCCCCGTGGCCTGGCCCCTCCCGCAACTCCCTGCTCCCGACACGAAGTCGCCATCCTCCTCCTCATCAGCATCATCCTCGTCAGCATCATCCTTTCCGACGCTGCCGCTTCCACCGCCGGTCTCGGGGACCCCTGCGCCGCGCGCTTCTGCAACAGAGCCTCCGCCTCCTCGATTTCTGCTGGCCGCCGCCGACCGCTGCGCCTTAAACCATGACGCGCAGTGCATCAGCACGGCCGCTTGGTCCGCGTTGAGATTGAAGCTCGCGATGTGCGACCGGGCGATCGCCGCGGGGTTGAAGTCCGGCCCGTGGGCCTCGCCGGTGGGCCCATCACTCGCGCCGCCTGTCCTCATCTCCTCAGCAGCTTCCCCATCCCTGTCCCCGTCCCCCTCCCCGCCATGAGGCATCATCCCTCGCTCCCCAGCGCCGCCCGGGCCCGCGCCCGCGTCTCCCCGGGCTTTGCCCTCGCAAAGCCGCGGCCGCTTGAAGCCACCCGCTGCACCGCAGCCGTCGCCCGGTACGTCGCCGCGCGCAGCCGCTGCCGCCGGCGCTGCGAGCGCGGCTAGGTCCAGGGGTGCTCCGGCCGGCTGCAGGGACAGCAAGTGCCGCAGCAGCGGCAGGGCGGCGGCGTCCGGTGCCCCCGCGGCATTCACCGCGGCGGCGTTCGCCGTGGCGGCGGCGGCCGCAGGCGGCGACCCTGGCGCCATGGCCCCCAGCAGCTGCACCACCTGCACCTCCGACTGGACGTCCGGCCCGCGGAGCGCGTACACGGCCTGAGACCTGCGAGGAGTGCGGCAGTGCGGCGGCGCTCAACTTCTAAATAAACATCAGCAAACATGGGATGAGGGGGCAATGCAGCAGCCAGCCGGACTCATTCGCGAGCCAGACCCGCTGAGAGCCGCTGCGGGGCGCCCTCGAAGGCACCGGTCCGGCGCAGAACCCCACCCTGGGGCAGCATCAGCAGCAGCTGGAATCCCAGAATAGACGGTCGTTGACATCCCTCACAACCCACACGCACCGCGACTGCCCCGGCGGCGGTGACGTCAGCATCTCCACCTCGAACTTGCCGTCGCGGTCGGGCCCGTGCCACAGGCTGCGACAGACCGCCCGCCAGCCGCCGGCACCCCGGGACCCCGGGGCGGCCCGCGCACCGGGGCCCGGACCCGGCTGCTGGTCTGCGCCGCACAGTCCGCTGCCCTGCAGCAAAGGGCTGGAGCTGACGATCCACAGGTCGTGGCGCCTGGCAGCCGGAAGCATTGGGGGCCCGGGGTTAGGAGGGAAACAAACAAGCCAGGGCTTAGAAGGTAAACGAACAAACCCGGAGTCGTGGCGCCTGCCAGCCGGAAATTCAAGTTCCAAAGATTTGTTCGTAAAATAGGAAAAGGTTCTTTGGGGGCCCGGGGTTGGGAGGGAAACAAACAAGCCAGGGCTGAGAAGATAAATGAACAAAGCAGGGGTTGGAAGGACAACGAACGATACAGTGATGAGATGGGAAACAAGGAAGCGAAGACGGGCGCGAGTAGGAACGTGCGAAGAGGTCGGTGGGAGGACGACGCACCGCCAGTGGGATCAGGAAACATGGTGTCTAGGCCAGGTGAGGAGGCATTTTGCGCGCCGAGACAGGCCAGGCGACTTCAGTGGGAGGTGCCACGTCATACGCTTGCATCCAACGGCCCCGTACGAAGGCACACCAGTTGGCACACCAGTGGCCTCAGCCGCTGGTTATGTGTTGTTTTCCGACAAGGGAAGGTACGACGACGCTCGTATCCCGTATACCCACCGAGTGTTCTTGAGGCGGCTGCGGGCCGATGGGACGGTCAAATAGTACGACACCTTGGGCGCACCGCGGCCGCCGTCGGCCGCATCGTCGTCGTCATCGTCCGCTGCCGCGCCGCCGCTGCCGTACCGTCCCCGCTTCTTCTTCCCGCCGCCGCCGCCGCCCCCGTGTGAACCGCCGTCACCCCGATTCACCCAACACGTGAGCGTGCACGACGCAAAGTACGGCACGTGGCACGGCTGGCACGCGCGTTCGATCTCGGCGGCCTGCGCGGGCTGAGGCAGGCGAGTGAAGCCGCCCGCGGCGACGCACGGCCCACTCTGCGACCCGTGCTGGCCCGGTCTGTGCGGACCCGATGGTCCCATCCGCTCATTGCCACGTCCCTGCGGCCATTGCTGCTCGTGTTGCTGCTGGTGGTGGTGCTGCTGACGCTGGTGTTGCCCCGGTTGCTGGAGCTGCGGCGGCCCTGCAGGCACTGGCTGCGCCGCGCTGAGAAGCCGCCGTACAACGCCGTACAGCTGCTGCACCGACTCCGCAAGCCTCAGATTGATTTCCTGCACGCAGAGTAAATGCCATGGGATATTGGGATATGGCCGCAGGAGCTCTTGGTCGTATGTGCATATCTGAGGGGCTATAAGCCTATAACTCGTCAAGACATCGCTTGGTCTGGCTGGTGACGGCCGAAGGGTTCCCCGACCCTACACGCTGTAGCACTGCAACACAGTAAAATTGTGGTGGGTGTCCTCACACACTCACCTCGACCATGGCGCTCACAAAACTCGACCTGCGCGGCGTGGGGCCAAGGGCGCGGGGCTACCCTGTATGAAGCTGCTGGAAGCCAGTCCAGTATCGTCAAATGGAAAACATGACACTGGACACAACCTGACGGCAAAGTCGCGCGCAGTGATATTGAAACCAACCAGGCGCCAAGTCTCACCACGCGAAAAGCTGGCGTGGCAGGAAGCCTTCTGCAGGCACTGGCACCCACCCACCAGTAGTGTTGTGGCCCGGAGAAGCGGGAGGGGATGGCCACGAGCCGCTGCGGCACACACGGTTTATCCAGCGGGGGCAGCACCAGGGCTCCGAAACCAGCAGGGACTGCACCGCCGCTGCCAGCCAGCGTGCTGCCCCGCCCAACAACGCCTGTCGGTGCAGCGGGCGGCGCAAACGGCTGTTGCGCCGGAGCTGTTGTCACTCCCGCAACAGGCGCCGGACACGCGATGGCAGCCGGCCCGGTCGCAGCGCTCGGCGCGTTCCATCGGGCGCGCGCCGCCGCCACCTTACCGGCCACAGTTGCAACGCCGGTGCTGCCGGCTGTGCCTCCAGAGGCGTTAAAACTCTCAGCTATTGCTGTTGTTGCTGCCGCGGTTGCCGGCGCCCCGTTGTTAATGTACATCCCAGCAGCCGCGGTGCACGCTTGGGTGCGACCGGGGTCCGCAATACTCCTTGGCGCCGGTGCAGCAGCGGCACCAGGTCCCCACCGAGCGGCTGCGGCTGCTGCTGCTGCTGCCGCCGGAAGGCCCGTCTCTGCCGCCTCGGCCCCGCGACGACCCGAGCTCCCTGCCGCCGCGCGCGTCTCCTCAAGCTGCGGCTCCACGTCCCAGGCATCGCTCTGACAATCATCGAATGCCTTCCAGTCGCCCCCTGCAGCTACTGCACCGCGTGCTGGCTGCCCTGCAACCCTCGCAATGCCCGCGCCGCCGGCGTACCCCGCCGCCCCGTGGTTCTGCCCCCTGGAGGCGCCCACCAAGCCGCCCGCCCGGTGGCCGCTGCCGCCTCCGCCGCGACATGGACCTCCGCCGCTGTCGCAGGCTTCCGTTGTCGCAGGCCCCGCCGGGCCATCACCGCTTGACGCCGCACCGAGGCCCCAGCGGCGCCGGGACGCAGCCACGTCCTGGGCTCGGCTCGCGCCACTCAGTGCGCCTGATGAAGATACTCCTGCGCCGCACGCTGTGGCCTGCAGCTGTCCGGCCGGACGGCAAGGTACCCCGTTGTCGGGCGGTGCCGCAGCGCTGGCTGCGTTTGCATGGCCTGAGGGAGGCTGCTGCGCCTCGCTGGGCGCACGCGCCCATGTGTTTCGGGACCATGCCGCGGCGCCTCTGCCTTGCGGGACAGGGCCGGCTGCTGCGGCGTCGCCACCGATGTCGCGGGCAGCGCCGGCGCGCCGCGGATCTGAATCCGGGTCAAATGGGTCAGCCAGATCCAGATCCAGATCCGCCCAAGAGTCACCTGCCGGCAGAGGCCCACGCGAGTGCGGGGCCTGCATCCGCTGGCGGTACTGCTGCTGCTGGTGATGAGGCGGCTGCTGCGGCTGCGCCTGCTGTTGCACGTGCCGCTGGTTCACGTGCTGCTGCTGCTGCTGCTGGTGATGGTTATGCCAGAGGCCGCTGCCGCGGTGAATCGTGTTGTTGGCGCATGGCTGCAGACTTGCTGGTCGGAGCTGCGCCGCGCCTGGTGGGAGGATACCCGAGCAGCTGCCATGTGGCGGGTCTGCGGCATCGCCGCCACCGGGGCCATGGCGCAGCGCGGCGACGGGCGCCGCGGGTTTCGGCGGCGAGTCAGCGCCCAGGCCGATCAACGCCAGGATGTCATCATCTGCGACAGAGGGCGGGCCGACGGGTCAGCGACGCATCTGGGTTACCGGACTGAAGAGGCCGCATGGCGTCAAGACGTCTTGCAACAGTGCCCTGGTTTGTGGGCGCGCACGGCAGGCTCCATGGCTGTTTGATGCGGCTTGACTTACGTGTGTCACATATGTCTCAAGCCGTTTGAAGACATGGGAGGTAGGATTGCACCATACCTGTCCGAATCTGCGGCTCGTTTCCGAGGCGGGAGTCACCGCGGGTGTTGTCGACGGTCCGCCCGCTGTTGGGCAGTGCACATGCGCCTCCGTTCCCTGCGGCTGTTGAGGCCGAGCGGTGAACGTCATCGGGTGGTCCTTGACATGGCCTCTTCCGTGGCTGCTCGGCTTCTTCATTTTCCCATCCCGGACGCCACTGAGAGCTGTGAAAAGGATGCTGGCCTTGCCGAGGGTGTTGGGAAGTGTTGCTGTTGCTGTCCCAGCCGCGACGCTGCTCTAGCACAGTGTTGGTGGCACCCAGCGATCGGATTTTGGCATTTTCTGAGGGGTGTGGAACGGTCCTGCTGACATCTGCTGGCTCGCCGGCGGCTTGTGCACCGATAGGCTTCGGAGGCATGAACTGCGGGCCCGCGCGGCGGCCCAGCACCGGAACGACACTTCGCTGGACAGGTGCGGTGCACTGCTGTTGCACCGTGGGTCCAGGTGCTTTCGTTGGTTCAGTAGCAGCAACAGCAGCAGCTGAGGCTCCCGAAGCAAGGCTGGCCGGGAGGTCTTGTACACCACATTTATCTTCAACCGTTACCAGTAATCCTGCGAAAGTTTTCAGCGGACCTTCGTCTGCGCCTGTGAGCGCAGACGATGAAATCCTAACGCCCTCCTGCAGCTGTCGACCTTCCGCATCATGCAAGGTACCAACTCCTGCTTTGACGACAAGGAAGCCATCTTCCCAAGTTTTCCTCTTTTTAACCAAATGCTTCGTGTAAAGGCACCTGTAGTAATCCATTGATGATTGTCACTGCAGCTCTGAGCCTCGGCTGCAACCAACAACACGAGCTATTGATTCACATAGAATACAAGTAATAGATATTGTAAGGTACCCTCATGAAAGCGAAGGATGTCATGTGCCCCAGCTCCTAATCGGAGGAGTTCATCTGTTACCGCCAAGATGCACGGCGACAGTTAGGGAGTCGTTGCGGCGTTCTGGTAGTCCTCACGCCTCAACTGCAAGCGCCCGTTGATCCAACCAACACTACAATTCTATAGTGAACTCTCAGGTTGACACCAGGCGTGCAGATGTGCTGAACGAGCGGCGCTGGTTAATGTCGTCGCGACATGTTTATACAACATTCCGAGCGGCATCCAACGAATGCCAGCGAACTCTTACGATAGTTTTCGCACATGCGATAGTTATTTCGTGCGCGCACTTCAATTTGAAATATGCACGGACTGAAGCCGATCAAGGCCGGATCGACAGCAGCGGCGGCTGGGCCACGCAAACCCAGATGGCTTTATGTATCAACGATAACATTAGGTTATAAAATGATCGCCACCACCTTCCTACACATATGACTGCAAGTCAGAATCATTCTTACGATTGTCTCGGTACTGTAAACAACAGCCAAACGACAAGTCGGGGCGCTCATTTGTGCCAACTCACATCAGCCAGTCCTCCGCGCTCCTCCAAATGAGATGCTCAGTCTCATGGCAGCGATGCACAATGCAGCAGGTACCCACAGCATAATCATGTATTCATGTCCCAGCCCGAAGGATACCCCGCGATACCCATCCGCCTGTGCCTACGTGCGATGTGCATGCGGAGTAAAGCCGCCGCACACCCGCCACCCAAAAGTCCTTGCTCGTGCTCTTGTTAGGTCGGGTGAAAATCAATCGCATATGCACTTCGCCCGCACCTGCACGTACTGCCATCCCAGTATGTGTACGTTGACCAAGTCAAATGAATGCCGAGTCCCAAGTCACAGCGTGTAAGGACCTTGCCCCCAGGGCTCGCCCGCCTTCAAGACCCTGGGCCCGGGATCGCCCGGCCACTGTGCTGCCAGGCAAGCCACCGCGGCGTCATGGATAGAAGGGCTTCGGGTGGTTGGGGGATTGCCGCGGCATGCCGGGCATGCGTGGCGGAGTCCGCTGCAGCTGCATCAAAAGGCCGGGATCACGCACCCGCACCTGCGGAAAGCCCACGTCGAAATAATGGCTATGGGTTCTTCAGGATGTATGTTTGTGTGCAAGAGAAATGTCGACCGATTCATTCATTCATGAAAGAATGAATGAACGTTACAGCGGACCCCAAAGGGATCAACGGTGTATACCAGGGCAAGCCTGTAATGTTTTCCGCGATGACCTTGTTCGCTGCGACATGGAGAAGGTCGACAAATAGGTGGACACCCAACACAGTCGCGGCACCGATGCGTCACGGACGTCATGCAAGCAGCGATGTTACACGATGGTAAGCCAGCCAGCGCATGGCCCAGCCGCGCCCCGCCCCGCCCGTCCCCACCACCCCAACTACGGTCCTCACCATCGCGCTCACATCCGCCAGTCGGGCCTCCATGAGCTGCAAGCGCGCCTTCACCACGTTGTACCGGTAGCTGACCTGCGTCCGCACCAGCTCCTCGGCAGCCGCCACAAACTTGCAGCTCAGCAGCTCCACGAACTTGTACTCCATGTTCTGCAAAGCCAAGTCCACCACAATGGTGAGGGTTGAGGAGCAAAACCAGACCCAGAAACAAACCACCGCAACGTTTGTGGTGTTGAGGTAATCGACCGGGCCGCTTTCGTATCCAGGTGCGCTGCGCGCAGCCGTCCGGACGTCAGGTCCGTGTGATATCGCACTTGGGATTGCGGCAAGGTGGCCAGTTGGCGAGCGAGTACGGCACGGGTGAAAATCCATCACTCGCTCGTTCCATTCTAAGCACGCACCCAAACAAGGCGCCAACCAGACATGACGCCAACGAGCCAAAAGCGAACAGGCACAAGTTTTCTGTTCAAAGTCTGTCTCCGACGGAATCTCCGGGCGCCTTCCTTTCTTTCGTTGCTCCTGGTTCCCACCTGGATGAAGTCCAGTCTGGCCTCGCCGGTGGGGTACATGATGAAGACCGCCAGGTGGGCGTGCGGCTCCCGGATGCACTGATTGAGCATCCGCATGAGCACCGTCGGGTAGTCCGGAAAGTCCACCATCAGCCGCTGCAGCGCCTGTGCGGCACCAAGCATGGAAGAATGGAACGGACGGGACCCGAGCGCAGAGCACATCGACCCTCGGGGTCAACACCGGTTCTCTTCCAGCCAAGGAGGCATCGGCTGTCACCAATAACCCGCACCCAATAACCAATAGCACCCAGAGCCTGTCCGGCAGCTGGTTCAGTGGGGGTGACAGTTGCGGGATGGTTCACCGCAGGAACGCCCTTCCGACCTTGGCCCCACCGCACCTGAACCTCCTTGTACGACTGCTCGGTCAGGTCATGGACGTACAGGAAGAACAGGTTTGACTCGCTGCAGAGCTCCACCTAGGGGAGCACAGGGCAGCAGATAACGCAGCCAGTGTAGCACGAGAATGCCGTACCACCATGGTGAAGCAGGGTTGATTAGGCCCGTTGGAACATCCGGTCGGGATACAGGTCCACCTTGTAACGGTTACATTACATGGTTGATTACGGCACCGCCAGGTCGCTCATGGCTGCGTTGTCATGCTGGCCGACAATGTGTGCAGATGGCAGCGGGTCATGCGTGGTAGCGTCACTCTTCCTGTCGGCAAGTCCACAGCCTGACATCTCCTCGACTAAACAGCTGATCCGCGACCATGCTAGTGTGGTTTAAGGGAAGTCAGCTCGCGCGTGGCTGTGACACCCGGCCGTGCTTACCCGAACAGCCTTCATCTGCTCGCCATCCATCTGCCGCAGGATCCGAACCCGGACGGCCTCCAAGGCGCCCGCCTGTTCGGAGGGAGGGCGGCGGAGCATCCACACCGCAGCAGAACCCGGCCAGCCATCATTTTGCCGACCCTTTGGCTCAAACAACGTTCGCCCTGTCGACGCGGTAATGAAGAAGTACGCAATCGCGACCCAGTTGCATCGAAAACAGAACCCGAAGTACTGGTATTGCATCTCCTCCCTTTTCCTGGGTCGGTGTACTAGTGTGCGACGTCGCCGGGTTGCGACGACCGGGGGGCACACGCGCCGAACACTATTGCCGGGAGCGCCCTGGCTCACCTCAGTGGGAAGGTCTAATGTAACGGCGGACCGCAGCTCAAAGGGCACCTCCCGTTCGTAGAAAAGGGAGAATCCATCGACTGCGGGCGTGTACGTACGCGTGACAACAATGTGATCGTCAGGCCGCGGCATGCGGACCGCCGGCCCAGCTGCACGGCGATCTGGGTCACGGGTTCGATTCAGCAGGTCTGAAAGGGCCATCAACACGGCTACGAGACGAGTCCAGGAGATACAAGCTGTGTGCTGACTCCCTCAAAAGCAGGTGAAAGGCGGGAACAGTAGTTTCCGCTGGGCTCCGCCCTCATTTCTTGCCCGTGACACCAACTATGAGGGCTCTGCGCTAATGTGCATCGTCAAGCCTTCCTGGCACCGTTCACCCCCGACGGCGCACCTAGGCTTGGATCCAGCTGCTCCAGCGCCTGATAGTCGAACGCTACACCTTGTTGTACAGTAGAGTCATCCATTCGCGGACAGCTTCCAGCAAGTTTGAATTTCTTCGCTAATTAATATGTATACATTATGCATGCGCGACTCGCGTGCAGAAGCTGCGCCCGCGGCAAGCCATCGACGACGGCAACAGTCAACAGTTGCGGACAGGCCGCGTTCAAGTAAGACTAGACCAGTGACTGATGTTTCAAGGTCTGCACAAGCTTTCCTGTGTTACGAATCCTCACCCCTGGTCAGTCGAAAGTCATTAGGCCAGCTGGGCCAGTTTTTTCTACTCCAAAAAGCTCGATGGTGACCAGAAGCAGGTGCAAGTATTTGTCAGGTCCATTGCGGCGTTGGTTTTGCCCTGTGCTGAAGAAAAAATTCAAAGTCGTATTTCCCGTTATTCCCGTACAGGCACCATGACTCACCGACATCACCGCTCACACAGGTCGATCAAAGTCGTGTCGATTGCTCGGGCCGTCAGCTTTTGGCTCGGCCAACTGCCAGTGTGCTTGCCGTGATCGAATGGCCTGCACGAGAGCACGACCTGCAGCGCCTCCCCACTTCAAAAATGAGGAGTGACATACCATGCATGTCAATGCAGGTGCTCGGTTGCTCCGAGGAACATCGTAGCTGCACACCCTGCAGGTTTACAGTTGATCTTCTGAGCGGAACATCCCAAGGGGCAACTTTGCTTCTCGGCACCCAACTGATTGTCATTCCCCAACCGACGCTCCCCAACCGAAGTTCTCCATTCTTTTTCCCTCTCCCCAGTCGGCAACGACAGGATGATGTGGCGGTAAAGATACTGAGGTTGAGAATCCCACCCATGGACTCGTCTCAGCTGGTTCAGGATCTGCACCTGTGCAGAGGATGGCAGGTCCGACCCTGTCGGACCGGCACCACTGCAGTGCACTAAACAGCAGAGCGCACCCGCTGGTCTGATGGTGCACATGGTAAGCAACCGCTGGCAGAACCAGAGGCACGTTGACTGCTGGTTGGTTGGAACCCGTTGGGACGGTTGGGAAGCGGCGGCAAGCCGGCAACGGCAGGCAACGGTCACAACAGTCACAACGTGGTTACGTCCGTACGAAATCCGAGATAGGAGATGCGGCGAAGCATGTGGCAATGGTATTTGCGAACAGGAGGATTTGACGCACACATGCACGCATTACGCATGGCTTTACAAACTAGGTTTCTACGTTAGCGTCTCGGTACCGCAAGTTTTCGGAAGCTGAACCACACTTATGAGACAGCACACATTTAAGTTTCAGGATGAATGCCCACTGAAAGCAGTGCACGAAAGCAGAGCATAGATGCCCGCCAAAACTGAAGTTCATGGCGACTTCGACCTTGAACACGCTGGCCGGGTTGGATTTGTCAATGAAATGCGATTTCAAATTCTAAAACGATGAGCATACAGCAAACTAGGTTGCCAGGCCCTATCCAGGCCATAGCTTGGAACGGAAAGGGCTCGCGTGTGGCAGTGTCGCACGGTGGCAACGACGTGGTCATCTATGAAGCTTCAGTGCCGACAGCGGGAGAACCCTTGTCATGGAGGAAGGCGAGTCTTCCCTGCCAGAAAGGGAATCCGAAGTGCAGACCTGCTTGACCGCTGACGACGTCTTACATCCATGCCGCTCACGCTCTCTCCTAGGATCAACATTCTGCCACCCCCTCTCCCCCTCCCCCCTTCCCCAAATTCCTGCCGCGCACAACTCACACACCCGCACCCGCAGGTTGCCGTGCTCGCAGGCCACCACCAGATGGTCTCAGACTTGGACTGGGCGCCCAAAGCAGACCTCATCCTGTCCTGCTCACATGACCGGAACGCCTTCGTCTGGACACGTTCCGAGACAGCCAAGACTTCGGGCGCATTCATGGACGCCCCAGGCGGAGGTGCCCCGCGCACCACCAGCGCAAGCCCCGCCCGGGGGGGAACCCGGGCAGGACCCCCGGCCTCCACCCCGCCGTCGGAAGCCGCTGGGGAGGCCTGGGAGAAGCAGATGGTGATCACCCGGCTGACCAAGGGGGCCCTGTGTGTGCGCTGGAGCCCATCGGAGGCAAAGGTGAGATGGCAGGGACGAATGATGTGGCCGCTTCCAGGGGGGAGCGGGAGCGGCGGGGGGAGGCACCGCAGCCTACCCGATATGCGTGGCGCGATGTGCGACATGCCTGCTTTTCCCCCGGTCCCCGGGGATCGTCGGTGCTCGCGCACATCGACCGAATGCAGGTTCGGATTGATCCCAAACTACCTCATCGTTTGGGGGGGAATCCATCAGTATGCGATAGTTTAATATTATGCGCGAGTCAGATATGCGCAGCGACGGATGCCCATGCTTTCGCTGGCTCCTGCCTGCCGTTCTGGACAGGCTGCTGGGTCGAAGTCCCTCAGCTTGCTCGCCTCTCTCCCTATGCTGTCCCGCCGTGTGCCCCCTTACCCCGCTGTCCGGCAGTTCGCCATCGGCAGTGCAGCCCGGGTCGTGTCAGTCGGGTACTACGACTCGGAGAGCAAGTGGTGGGCCTGCAAGATGATCCGTAAGGTGGGGTGGCGGTCAGGGGGGCGTCAAGGTGAAAAAGATAACTGAGCCGCGAGAAGCGAAGTCCAGCGTGTCAGGCGATGTAGGCGAAGACAGGGTGTGTGTGGCGGGTGTGTGTGTGTGGGGGGGGTACAAGTCGTCTTCGTCACTTCTCACAAGGACCCGTGGGTCGAGGGCTGCGGCTCCATGTGGCACAGGGCCTAGGGCGTCGTTGGGGCGGCGCAGGTCGGGTGCGTGCTTACCGGCGGCAGGTAATGCCGTGCATGCCCGCCCTGATCCCTGAACGTGCCGTCGCGGAAGAACTAGGGAGGCTGGAAGGTGCGTGTGGCAGAGGGTGTCACTGCTTGGGCACGGCGCGGCTGCGTCACGGCCTACCCTGTGCAAAAGATACCCGTGATTCTATCCCGACATACCTATTCATACTCCCCCAAAGGGGGTCGTGGCGTCAGCCGCAGATCCGCCGCTGCCAAGTCAACGTGTCGTGCCGCGCGCGGGCGGCCGTCTTGACCCGTCGTGTCTCGGACGCAGCGGTCAGGCTCCAGTCTTTGTCCCCTTTCTGCCCTCTGTCCACTGCACCCGACCGCACCGACATGATGTCATCGCCGCCCCTGACCCTCGCCCCCGCCCCTGACCCTGACCCTCGCCCCTGACCCTCGCCCCTGACCCTGCCCCTGCGCCTTGGCTCACAAAAGGCGCACGAGAGCAGCGTCGTGTCGGTGGCCTGGCACCCGAACTCGCTGCTCCTGGCCACGGGGTCCACGGACCGGCGAGTGAGGCTCTTCAACGCCTACGTGCCCGGTGAGGCGGTTCGCATGGCGGCGGCGGCGCGGGGGGCCCCAACTAAGCAGCCTGCGGGCTCTGGGCTGCGCGCTAGGGGGGCCAGGAGCTCCGGTGACATGAATGATGATTGAACGTTACAGCGGACCCCAAAGGGATCAACGGTGTGTATCAACGGTGACGTGTACTCTGCATCGGTTCTCCACTCGTCGGTGGCTCGCGGTGATGGGACCATGATGGTCGTCGCGCTTTCGTTTCCACACAACAGACCGTCGCGGGTGCGTGTATGGCCCGCTCGCAGGCTACGAGCCCGAAGCCGCCGCGGGCGCGCTGCCGCCCAACTCCGCCTTCGGCGACTGCCTCATCGAGGTGAGGAGGGGCGTTCGGCTGGGGGTCGACGGCGAGGCATCGGGCCCTATGCGCAACCGCAAGGATCTAGGGTTTGGCGCGGATCCCTGTTGCCATGGGACCAGTGTGAGTCCAGGATGGGGCGGGAGTTTCAGTCGCCAGAATCCGGCTGCCATGAAATGGAGTGCGCGCGCATGGGTATGCTTTCCCAGCGCTGCTGGGTGCTCCACCTGCAATGGGGCTTGGCGGCTGGGTGAAGCTGAATTCCCCTTGGGACTGTCGCTTGGCGGCTATGGCCCCACGGCAGGTCAGCCACGAGGGCTGCGGCTGGGTGCACTCGGTGGTGTGGAGCCCGGCCGACGAGGCGCTGCTGTACGCGTCGCACGACGCCGCCGTGGGCTTGGTGCGAGGCCCGCAGGTGAGGGCCGTCGGCTGTGCGCATGGCGTGCGGCACGGGGGCACATAACTGTGTGTTTAGGAAAGGAACCCGACCGACCGAACCCAGCGACTGTGTGTCTTCGTTGCGCGTTCTTAATGAGGTCAGAGGTACGTTGCAACGATAATGGAGTAGATGCTTGGTTGGGATGGGCAAACAACAATGGAGTAGATGCTTGGTTGGGATAGGTGGTGCGACCTGGAGGATAGGCTAGTCTAGTCCAACGAGCTGCTCCGCGGTGGGGTGGTCAGGGGGTGTCCGGTCGCGTGGTGTCCACGGCCAGGCTGGACAGATCGGCCGTTTCTCCCCTCCCCCTCCCGCAGGCCGAGGTCGCGGTTCGGCTCTCGGGTCCCGGGCAGCTGCCGCTCAAGTGTCTGGCGGTGGTTTCGGAGCGGGTGGTGGTTGGCGCGGGCTGGGAGGGCTGCCTGGTGGTCCTGACAAGGCGGAGTCAACAGGTGCGGACGACTGTCGAGAGGTGCAACAGCAGCAGCAGCAGCACGGGGTCGCGTGCGCGGTGTGGAGGTTGTGAAGGCTGCAGCTGCTGTGTTTCCGTTTCCATTTTACCCTTTATGCTGCCATCATGTTGCAGAATTGTGTGATTTTGCTGTGAACAGGACATGCGACTCAGATGTTGTTTTTGTAATCTCTTGACTGTGGTGCCGCACCAGGATCCGTGGCAACTGGCAGGGGCGTTGGGCGGTTCTGAACATGGCAGGAGTGGTGGCGGAGACGTCAGCGCGACAATCGGGGGCAGCGTCGTGCGGCAGCTGGCGCAGATGCACATCAGCGGCGCTGGAGCAGCCGTGACGGGAGCCAAGTCGTCAGGTTCGTGCACTGCATCTAATTTCATTTTTTTCCAGTAGTCCTTTGCGTCGCACGTCGGCCGCGCTTGCATGGCTTGCGTTTGAACTATGATGCTGCCTTATGTTATCCATGAACCGCAGGCGGGAGCGCGCCGACTACTTGGCACACGGCTTGTGTGACAGGGTTGCATCCTCGGCGGACGGGGGCGGGTAGAGCGTCGGGTGGCTTCCCTTGGCACGTGGCGTCGGCGGGGCTGGACGGCCAGATAATTCTATGGGACCTGTCATCCTATTTGTAAGCAGGAAATGTCAGACTCTCCGTTACTGAAGCTCTTCAGAATTCTGTCAACGTTCGTTGCAGTACCGTTTGTACGATAGGGGTTGACCAGCCGCGGGAAGAAAGGTCTCCATCCACACGAACTTGCATTTTGCAAATATCAAATTCATACGTGAATTTTATAGAACGGCACGATGTTGGGTAAAGCAACAAAGCCCATCGACGTTACCGCGACCTTGCGATGCAAAGTAGCTGTAGTCGGTAAGATTTATCATATCTAGCATTCAATACGACTGTTTACTGACTGTCTTCAATTCTTACAGGCGAGGCTGGCGTAGGTAAAAGTTCACTCATTTCTATGTTCACGAGTAAGGGAGCTAAATTCAATAAGAATTATGTTATGGTAAAAACCGCATGTTCTTGAAACTCATTCGTGGGACGTATCCCAATGAAGGTTATGTCGATACATGTTACGTTTGCAGACCAGCGGAGTGGAGGTCGTGGTCGCGCCGATCACCGTCCCAGACACGACGATACAGGTGGAACTTTACCTGCTGGACACGGCGGGGAATGACCTGTACAAAGACCAAATATCCCAGTACTGGAACGGCGTGTACTACGCCATCCTAGTTTTCGATGTGAGCTCCATGGAGAGCTTCGAAGCATGCAAGGCGTGGTATGAGCTACTGAAATCAGCAAGGTATGGACTGGGGGGGGGGATGTGAGGGCTGAGGGGTTACACCCGTCCGAACCCGCGTAGCACTACGGAGCGCTGCACTGACGGCAACGCGAAGCCCAGGCTCCAAGTTCGCCGCACATGCGCATGCTCCATGCGCATGCGAACAAGGTCATGAAAGGATTCGACTACAGCGCGCGAGAGCGGCCATGCTGTCCGGGCAGTCTGATCTGCTCCATGGCGACATCCTGGTCCCAACCGCGCGCGCATCACGTCCAGCCCCCCGCCGCCCATCTATGTGCCTGCGATGTCGCGCTCGCCATCACAGGCCGGACCGCGAGCGCCCGTTGCGCGGCGTGCTGGTGGCCAACAAAGTGGACCTGCCGCCACAGCGGCAGCAGGTCCGGCTGGAGATGGCGCAGGAGTGGGCCGCGAACAACACGTTGGACTTCTTCGACGTGTCCGCGGTGAGCTGGTAGTGGGGAGCTGGCAGTGGGGGGCGGGTGGTACCTTTCCACAGATGGTGATGCCGAGCGACGGAGGCATCCAAGCCAGGGCAGGAGGCCGTGCGATCCAATCCCATAAACCCAGTGAATGCGCGGGGGCTGCAGCCATCGTGACACAACATAGCGACCCAGCTCCAAGGCGACCTGCGTTGTCGGGCCCAGGCCCATCAAGTGGGCGGGATGCAGCGTTGTACCACAGGGCATTTCGCACCACCGGTCGGGTTTTCCCAGGTCGAGGGCTTGGCGCATGATCTGGGTCAGGGAGCAGTCCGGGCTCAGGGGCATAGCTGTTACCGGCATGTGCGGGTGGGCGCAACAACGCGGGTATGGCGCGGATTGCGATGTTCTGATCACGTGGCCCGATCGCTGCCATACCAACTCCCCCTCCTTCTCCCCTCCCCGCCAACAGGCGCCGCCCGGCAAGGACTACGAGGCGCCCTTCAACTCGATAGCCACCACGTTCTACAAGAACTACGAGGACAAAGTGACGGCCTTTCAGGACGCCTGCCGCAACTACTGAGCCCTGACCAGCTGCGGAACCCTCCCGGGATGCCTGATAAGGAGCACCGGAGGCCGGCGCAGTGCGGCTCGCGGGGTGGGGAGGTGCGCGGCGGGTTTAATGTGGTCACATTGGCTGGTCAAATCGAGTTGCCCCATTGCACGTGGCGTGGGGCTGTCCGCATGTACACAGGCGTCCGTCCATGGAAATGCCGCACATGGAAGGGCGCGAGGCGGCGGTATAAAGGTGTTTCGAGTATGCGATTGTTCCGGGAGTGGATGCTTGGCGGGATATGGAGGGTTGGTGCGGACGCTTAGGCGCGGACCCATATCACGCGGCACACGGCTGGTGGAGACTGTGCGGGGCTCCATGCATGGCTCCCCAAGCCGGTTGCGACTGGTTACCTGGTCACAAGAGGCGCTCGTAGGAAACAATGCATTGACTGACACGGCTCGTTTGGTGGTGACTCTGTAGCCGTTGACGGTGAGAGCAAGCAGTGAGCGGCGCGGTTGGGATCTTGGGATTGCGAATGGTGATCGTACATATGCCGCAAGGGTAGTGGCGAGCGATGCGGATGGGTATGGTGCTGATGCATGCCGTCGACAGGCAGCCCGGCTCCGAATGTACATACAGCAGAAACGCCTTAGGACGAGCTGCAAGGTCGCCACGAGGAGGAACCCAAATAGCGAGGCGGTCACAAGCCTTTTACAGCTTTTTGGTAACCGTTACAAGGTGGACCCGTGTCCCGACCGGGTGATCCAACGGAACCAGATAGCTCGTGAGTGGTCTGGTGACGCAACCCTCGATAATTCGTATTAAACAATGGTAAGGGTTCCCATCCTCCGCTGACGCGAGGGGTCATGTAACGCCGGCCATGGTACGTCTGTGCGTATGGCAGCGCCTTGTCGCCGGATTCAATTGGAGGTGGGGGACCTAGGGTTTGCCGACTGGGTGCGACAGCTGCTTGTGAAGCTGCCATCGTCCGGGGGCCTGGCAAGGCGAAATGCAGTGACCTGGTACTTCTGTACAGGTGGCCAGCCTCCCTCCTATCACACCCCGTCAAATGGGTTGCGTGGCAAAGTTTCCGAGCAAACAGCCGGCCGAGATCGGCAACACACGCTGTCGTACAACCGTCGTATTCCAACAAAACGTAGAAACGGGAAAGACCCTATGTGCACAGCAGCGAATTTCCTATCTCGCGCACCGCCCCACCCTCCTGGACGGGTCGCTGGTTCCTCCGTATCACGATGGGATCGGCAGGACACGTAGGGACCAGAGCAAACTCAGGTGCCACGTCTCACCGTAACGACCACGAACTGGCTTCCGAAGCTTCTTATATAAGTCGCGGCCCTCCACCTGCGGCCCTTTCCTCGCTTCAAACAGGCCTCGAGAGACGCCAGCCCTGGTGCCAGGAAAGCACCGCCGCCGCAGCAACTCAAACGCCAAGCCACATGCCGCACACCTCAGCCCATGGACACCAACCCCCGCCCCTCAAGTGCCTGGAAGCCGAATGCTGACCTTCACCGGCGACGGCAGCTGAATGTACGTCACCAGCCCGCCCTGGCCCGGACTGGGTCTCTGCCCAACCACCGGATCAACGCCCCCACTCCCCTCTCCCTGCGCAGCCCCATCCGGCCTGTCGGCAGTTACCTCAATCGGCCCCGGCAGCGGCCCGGGCGTCATCCGCTCGAAGCGCACCACCCTGCCAGACCGCCCCGGCGGCGGCGCCACGGAGATGGGAAGCGGCGGGACCGCCGGCGCCACCACGGGCGCAGGCGGTGCTGCGGGGGCTGCTGCGCTTGGCGGCGGCGGCGGCGGGATCTCGATGGTGGGGCCGAAATGGACGCTGGGCTCGGCCGCCGACTCGCTGCGGCGCCTCATGAAGTCGGCGGTGACGGGCCCGCCGGTGGCGCTGCTGGGCAGCGCGTTGGCGGGCACGTGCGGCCAGGCGCTGCTGACCACGGCCGGCGGCGGGGCGTTGGGCGTTGGCCGGAGCGCAGCTGGGCCTACAGTGCACCGTATTGGTAGGGGACGGGGAGGCGAGCGGTCTGTGTGTGCGTGTGCAGGTGCAAGCGTGGCCGCGTGATAACGGTTAGTAGTGCAGCCCGAACAGTCGCGACACAACGCCACACCACACCACCATACACACGGGTATATGGGTAACTGGTTTGGGGTCGGGTGGGTTTCTTCCGGCGGTGCCGTACTGGTGGCTTTCTACAATCCACAGTCACAATTTTCAGTTTTTCACCGGCTTCCTGACTCGCGACTCACACCTTTGCCCTTACGACCTAATCAATACACACGTGTATTGCGGCACCGGCGTCCGGCGTGACTCACCGGCTGACGAGCCGCCCTCTGAAGCGCGGGCGGCGGCGGCAGCACCGCGCGCGGCCTCCCCGGACTTCCTCTTCTTCGCCAGAGTGCTGACGGTCTCCTCGTGCAGCCGGCTGCCCACGTGGCCGTACGTCCGCGGCTCGTCCGCCAACTGCCTCCGCCCTGCTGCAGCGACAGGGATGGAGAAGGGCCGGCGGCGGTTCTAGCCAACGAATATGGGACACGGGTACGGCGAATCCACGGAGGGTCCCGGTGCGTGCTCGTGTCCCGTTTAGAGTTCCGGGTTTTCTGACAAAAATGGCATATTGTATAGCAGGTGTGTGAACGCTCGCCGGTCGTGATGGGACTGACCCGGGCTCGCAAGATGCCAGTTGGCAGCGCGCCCGAGGCACGGCGCCGCAGCTGCTGCATTGTAGCGTGGCACGTGTGCAGCACTGTTGCGTTGGGCGACGCGACGAGTGCGCCATAGCCCCTGGACTGCCTGAAATCATATCAGGGCTTCAGGGGGGGTCACCCGGGTACCGCCGCCATCATCCATTCGTGCAGGGCACCGTCAACCGCCGTGCAGGAAACCGCCAACCGCCGTGCAGGGCACCGTCAACCGCCCGACCCAAGGATACATCACCCATGAGACGGAGCCCCACCTGGCAGGCGGCTGCTCAGCAGCACCTGCAGGCTGCTCTGCGTCCGGGCTCCGCCGCCGGTGGGACCCGTCGCAGTGCGCCCCGCGGCCCGACCGGACCGGGGTCGCGTCCTCGGCGGTGACGTGGCTGCGACGGCCGCCGCGGCCGCTGCCGCACCCGCCGCCGCACCCGCCGCCGCGGCTCGCTCCACCAGGTCGTCATCCCCTCCCCGGGGGCCTGGGGAGGAGGTGCGGCGCGGAGAGCCCGTCACGCCGCGCCCCGGCGGCGACGCGCCCCCGCCGCTGCGGTCCGGGCTGCGCGAGCGGCTCCTCGGGGAGAGGCTGCCACCCAGGCGCTGCAGCGGGGGCCAACCGGGGCGAGAGGGACGGCGGGGGCGGCATACCAGTCGGGACAGCGGTCTGACAGGCCCCCGGGGGGCCCCGTGTGGGTGCAAGGGTAAGCACAAGACCGGGCGTGTAGGGTTCCTAAAGCACCCAACCCGTACATCAGTAACAGCGCCGACAGACGGACGGACGGACGGACAGACGGGCGCTAGCAACATATGTGGCAGTTCGTTTGGTTGTCCGTTGTCCGGAAATGTACCGGAGCGAGCAGTCCTTGAGGTGAGGTGAGGTGAGGTGAGGTGAGGTGAGGTGAGGTGAGGTGAGGTGAGGTGAGGTGAGGTGAGGTGAGCCGCTTCTGGACCTTCGCGAACCCGGCCGCCCACCTGCGGGTCGTAGTCCACCGTCAGGGTGCCGTCCGCTTGGAGCCGCCGCCTCGGAGAGCTGGGGCTGCTCGTGCGGCGGCCCTCGGCGGGGGCGACGTCGAGGGCGGTGCCAAAGTCCAGCGGCGCGATCTCGCGGCCGATGCTGTCCTCGGCGGTGCCTGGACAGGGGCGGATCCCGGGCAGGCGCAGGCCGGGGCGCCAACGGGAGTTGGTTTGGGGGGTGGGGGATGGTACCGTGCGGTATCGACACGACGAGAAATGTCGTATCTCGTATGGAGTGGCGGCATGGACGTACGGGGAGGCGGCAATCAGAGGACGGATGACGCGGAGGGAGGGTAAAAACAATCCGCGGTTGGATAGGTTGTGCACGCGTGTGTAACCAAGACGGTCAGGTGCCTCAACAGCACTGCTGACAACATGGACCGCAGCCGGGGGTTGCTGTCACGATGGGTCACACTTTTAACGTCGCAAGCAGGAGGACGATACGGGACGGGAAGTACATATGCTCGGCCGGCTCACAAATGTGACCCACCCAAAGCACCTCCCGTGTGTTCCTCAATCGGTCAAATCCACACACTTGCCACCTCGGCAGCTCGCAGCCCGCAGCCCGCAAGCCGGCAGCCAAGCCGCCACGGGGAGCAAGACGGCCACACCTGCCAGGCCCGATCCCGTACCTGTATCCTCCTCCTCCTCCTCTACGTCCTCGTCAGCTCCCTGCGTCACCTGGCGGGCCGGGTGAGGACAGCAGCCGGGGCGGCACACATGCGTCAACACCGCACACCGGTGGGCGACGGCACGACCACCGGCGGACCGCCACCAGTACCGCTTGGCACGACTGCCACCATCAACCACCAACCACCAACACCTACATCAACACGAACAGCATCAACGGCGACAAAAGGACCAGAAGCAACACCAAGGAGACACAGGGTCCTGACGCACTGCCATATGCTACTGCTGTACTGCAGGTGAGGACTCACCTGCAGCACCCTCCTCCTGGGGCTCAGAATCGCCGCCGTGTCCGCCACGCCTGCGCTGATGGCGTCCACGGCGCGGATCAGCTGCTGCGTCCGATCAATCAGCGTCGCCACGCCCGCAGACACCGGACCCATGGGTCGCTCCGTACCTACGGGCCCAGGCCACCGGCCACGCGGCAGGGACAGGAGCACAGGGCGCAGGAGGCAAGGAGCAGGAAACGGCGTGAAAGAAGACAACGGCGGTCGCGTGGTTGACCTCCCGCATCCCCATACCCATGATGTCATCCTTACGAGCCATGACGCTCTGAACCGTGATCGACTCGACCTGAGCCGCACCTGAGCTGTCTGATCCCGCGCCTCGCGCCCGCCCGCGCCTGGATGTGGATCTGGATGTGGATGTGGGCATGCGCCCGCTGGATGCCGCCCTGGCGGTCCGGGCCCCGGCCAGTCCACTGCGGCCGCCGCCCAAGGGCACGAACTCCGGCCTGCTGTGCGCTCCGGGCAGCCGCCGAGCAGCCGCCGCGGCGGGGGCTGCAGCTGCGTTGACCGCAGCCTGGCTGGGTCCGGCCAGGGGCGGCATGGCGCCCGGCCCCGGCAGGGCCGTCCAGGTGACCATGTTGCCGGTGGGGGCGCCCGTCACGACTGCGCCGGGCTGCGGGGAGGGAAGGAGACGGGGGCGGACCGCGAGGGGGGCAGAGCGAGCGGGTATGAGGGTGAGTTACCCCAACAGCCGAGGCAGCAATATGGGGACGGCACAGGACCGGGGCACAGGGCGGCGAGGGGGCCAGGAGGAGGAGCGGCAGCAGGAGAAAGAATGCCGGGGAAAAAGCCCGGCGCCGCGAGAGACAGGCACAGGCTTACCTCACCACAAGCACCCCCAACCACTAGGCACCCCTCCTCCTCCACACACGCACACACAGGGCGGGTTTCTCATTCAACACACACAGAAAACTTTGTTGATTGGTTCTTTTTAATCTCATTAAATGCGAAGCTAGTATACAGGCTGCCATACAAACGAAGAAATGTTTATATACCCCTACCCATCGCGGCTCATTTGTACACACCCCACCACCCACCCATCATGTTCGCACTACGGCAACGCGACGTTCCTGCCCGGCGTCCCCCCCTCCCACCTGGTTCGTTTCGGGTTTCTTCCTCTTTCCAACTTAACTCCCACCTGGTGCTGCGAGGTGGTGATGGGCTGTGTGGACACCTCCAGGCCCGCCGCACGTGCCGCCGCCACGACGCCCGCCGCCGCGGCGTGCTCCGGCGCCTGGGCCCCGCCGCTCATCACCGTGCCGGCGTTGGGCATGTACTGCGTCCCCACTGCGGGGCCAGTCAGCACACACACGCGACATGACGAGCTTGACTGCTGGGACCCTTTGCAACGCGAGTTCCCTTAGGTGGAATAACGTATGTCATGACGTCAAGATCAACGCACCGTGAGGATTCTGATTACGACGGGGCGGGAAGTCAATGCCAGAGGATGCGCGCGCTCGACAGCGAGGTCGATTGCGGGCCGTGGCGATGTGTACCCGCGTTCCCGTTTCCCCCGGGGCCCCTTCGATGTCCACGTGAAAACGTTCGTACCTTCGGTAGTTGGCAGTTGGTACAACATGTACGGATTTTCCGGGTTCTGGCCGGGCACTAGCAGGTAGCCGGGCCCGTTACCGCCGCCGCCCCCGCCAGCGCCACCGCCACCACCACCACCACCACCGCCGCCAGCGCCGCCCGGTCCCCCGGGGCCGTCCGTGCCTGTGCCCACGGACGCGAAAGCGCGCGGCGCGCCGCCCCCGACCCCGATGCCGTAGCTGCCGAACGGCCCGCCCGCCTGGGTCGCCGCGAAGGCGTGCGTGCCCGTCGCCGCGTCAGCGCTCTCGAACCTGCGAGGCAGCAAACGCACAGGGAACACAGCACAGCACAGGGCAGCGCAGCCCATTGCATTGGCCATTGCCTTGCTGAAAAAATATCGACCAGGATATCTCTGTGCGGTGTGGTGCGAGCCAGGCAACCCGACCATGCACAGATAACCGGGACTGTTACCAAAAATACAGATTGCGGTGATAGGGCGCGGTGGAACAGAAGGACTCCCAACCGGGTGCACCCCACGTTCCGCGTTGCGCAGGCCGCGCCGCCCCCTTCCTGCCGCCCCGGCTCCCGCCGGCCGCGGGCCCCCTTACGACTCACGCCCAGCGCTGCCGCGCCCGCTCCTCCTCCGCCTCCTGCGTCGCCACATCGGCGGTGGCCTGCGCCGCCTCCGCCGCCACCTTGGCGGCCGCCGCCTCGGACGTCGCCGCCTCGTAGTCGCTGATGGCCTGGTGCGCGCGGCGCGTGGCGGCGCCGGCGGCCCACAGCCGCAACGCCAGCCAGGCCCTCTCCAGGCGGCGCCTGTTGCCGAGGTTCTCCACGAACAAGGGGACCGCCTCCGTGAGCGCGTCCACCTGGTCCCGCTGGCGCTTGATGTGGGCGTACCCGCGCCAGGCCTGGCGGAGCGAGGATAGGGGATTCAGAGGTTTATATTTAGAGTTTGGACAGGGCAATCTCCGGCCGTGCACGGCACAGGCGCGTGGCACAGGCGTACGCGCCCCACCATGTCCGCAGCACCGTGCCTTACGGCACACCCCGCAGCCACCCTCCACCTCCACCTCCCACTCGCCGTCCACCCGACGCCCACGCCTGGTGGCGCATCCCCAGCTCCCCCACCGACCACCACTTTCCTCAACACACTCCAGTTCCCGCTCCTGCATGCAACGCGCTGCACAGGAAATCCCCATCTCCCATTCCTCCAAGCCGCAAGCGGCGCCTCGCGCGCCCTCCCGCCTCCTCCGCCCTCCTGCCCACCCGTGGGACCAACCACATATCGACTCAGCCACCCCCCGGCGTGTGCCCGGGTACGTATTTCGGGTTCCTTTCTTCCTTCAATTTCACCCCTCCACCCTCATCTGCAGGCGCCCACCCACCTGCAGGACCATCCCGGCGATCTGACGGCCCGTGAGTGCGTGCGGCGCCTTGAGGTCGGAGGGGTCCGCGTGCATCAGCGCCAGGCGGCGGGCGATGGTCATGCGCGGCCCCGCCAGGATGTCCCGGTAGGTGGGGTTGTCGGGATCCTCCTGGAAGCGCAGCCGCGTGGAGAAGTTGCGCCACCGCTGCCGGGCCTCCACCTGAGCGAGCGGGTGAGCTGGGGTGAGCTTGTGCGGGTGTGCGCGGTGACCGCTTGCGCGTGCGTTTGGGTTTTGGGGTGTTAGGGTGGGGTGGGGTGGGGTGGGCTAGGGTGGGAGTGGGTTACAACCACTTGGTGGGTAGGTACGCTCTGCGCTGCCTGTCACAGAAAGGATCCGGTGGAAGCATTGCCAGTGCCAGTGGATGCGGTGGGGCGGTAGAAGCAACTTGGTGGAAATACGCCATGCTTGGCTGCGCGGGCGGGGTCGCGAATGCGGGCCTGCTGCATGGGGCCCGACATCGCACGTGCGGCAGCCTGCGGTGTCCCTGCGGCGCCTCGCGGGTGGACGAGCCCACCGGTGTCGAGTTCAGGCACCTGGTATCGGTGGGCGGTTGCCGGCGTGGTGCGCCGGACACCTATCGGTGACGAGGCTGACCGCAGGACGGCAGAATCCCGAGTACGTGTACCACCACCACTGCGGCCGCATGGGCTGCATGTGCTGGTTCGATTGGACAGGATTCGAACCCCAGAGCGCGCCCCCAGGTCATGCCGGGTAGCAGGCCTGAGCAGGTCAGGCGCACCTGCCGCCGGACCCTGAAGCGCCACAGGTACAGCACCGCCACTGCGAGGCACTCCTTGTAGCGGGCGGCCTGGTCGGGGGGAGCAAGGGGTAGGTGACGTGGCAGGGGTCAGGCGAGACACAAATGTGAGGGGCGGAGGGCTGAGGGTCGGTGCCTCGGGAGGCGCGGTCGACGCGATGGGGGGCTGCCCACAGCACAAGCCCGGTAGGACCCCTTTTGCAGCCGGGCTTCGTCCTCCTCGTCTTCACCCAGGGTAGCCATCGGAGTGACCTTCAGACCATCCTCCATGCATATGACCTGACATTGGGCTGACCATCAAACCAGGCATATGACCTGCCGAACCCACACTATAGGGTGCCCGTCCATCAGCTAGGCTACGGCGGCTGTCCCCCGAATGCCTAGACAGCACAGTTGGGGCTGAAGGGTGAACCTCTAGGGGAGCACAAGTACCCCGGCTATTTTGGAGCGACGGGCGTGTGCGCGAGCAGGCCGTGCGGCGCTACTGCTGGGACCTGGGAGGGGTCCTGCGGTCTGTCTGGTCTGCGCGGGCGACCGTCGGGCGGCGCCGCTGCGGTCCCGTCCCCAGCGCTGCTCCGACCGGCTCCCCACCTTTTCTTTCAGGATGCGGCTCAGGGCCTCCACTCGCGACAGTGCCGCCTGCACACAAGGAACAGCGGCAACATGGATTAGCGCCGCTCCAAGTCCCCGCCGCGACAAGGCCAGTCGCGGCCTCCGCTGAGGGCGCTGCGGCGCTGCGCGCATAGGTGCCACCCCGCCAAGATCACAACCCCAATCACACCCCAAACATTCGCGACGCCGATGCCGTATTCCAAAGCGCCGACAAGCTCTCTTCACGGAATCCTCAGTTCCTTCAGTACGAGCGGCTTGGAGCTTGTAGGGGACCATACCCTGCCAAGCCCGAGCCTGTCTCGCAACTCTTAATGAAGTGTCGTACCGCACCGTACCATGCCGTACTGTGCCGTACCCACCTGCAGCGCGCGCGATCTGAGCGTCTGCACCTCCTGCTGGTGCGCCGTCTGCAGGGCCTTCACGTGCGCCTCGTGGGCCGCGTTGAGCGCCGCGAGCTCCGCCTCGTGGGGGGCGCTCAGCGCCGCCACCTCGGCCGCGTGGCTGGCCTTGAGGGCCTCCATCTCCGCCTGCGCGCGACACGATGCAACCACCACCACCACCACCACCACCTTGTAACGGGAACATCACGATGCCGCTTTCAGGACATGACACCTCCATGCTGAGTAACGGTAGGGGCCCCCCACCGAGCCAGGCCACATCGCGGGCACTGATGGGCCGGTTGGCTTGCCGCGCGCATTGAAATCGCGAGGAGCCTGGGACCGTGGCGAGCTCGGGACCCTTCTTGGGAAACATTTCGGGGCCCTCTCTGACGGCAGCCTGACCAGTGCAGCCGCACCTCAATCCTCGCCTTGGCCTCCCGGGCCTCCTTCTCAACGCGCTCTTGCTGCCTCTGCGCCTCCACCATGTCCGCGTAGCACCGACCGGCCTGCGCAGCGACCGACCGCAATCACGTGGAGGGCGGGACAGGGACACACACAGGTACCTGCTGTATGTACCGTATGAGCTGCATCATGCGGACAGGACAGCTCACCCAACGGCCAGCCAACGGTCTCCGAAACGAACCACGCCACACTGCACAACAGACACCGGAACCCACTCCCACCACGCCCTTCCATCATCACCGTCAACCCACCGCACCTCACCGCTAACCCACCGCACCGCATCACACCGCACGCCAACACCCCCGTGCGCACGAGCACCGTTTACCGCACCCACCCTGCTCGCGGCCGCGTTGGCGCGCCACTGGTAGAACACGAGCGCGAGCTCGCACGAGCGGCGCACCGACGCCATGTAGTTGACCAGGCGGTGCCTCGCGGCCACCAGCAGCACCCGCTGGTCCACCAGCTTGTTCTGAAGCGCCGCCTTCTCGCCCACCAGCGTGTCGCGCGCCTTCTCGGCGGCGTGCAGCGCCTCCAGGGGGACCATCTTCTGGGCGCGCCGGGTGGGCGAGCCGGTGCTGCGAGTGGTGCCGGAGCGTCAGCGGAGCGGAGATGCGGGGAGGCGGCGGGGGCGCGGAGGTCCTGGGGTGAGGGCTGTGGAGCGTCTGGCTTGTACCAGGCGAGAGTGAATGGGGATACGGTAATCTGAAGGGCCACGAGAAAGAGCCCATGCATGTAGAAGACAGATGAGTGGGGGTGGGAGGCTTGCGGGGCCCAGGAGGCCCCTGGGAAGCCAGGGCGGTGCGGTGTCAAGAGTTATGGCATGGGATTCAAAGAGCCGGGGTATGCCGTTCCGTTCCGACAATCTGAAGCGTTGAGGACAGGGTTGCGCGCTGGCGGTTGGCACGACGGCGCGGTGGTGTGGGATGAGGTGTAGCGGGGGGGGTGTTGCGATCTCGCGGCGGGCGCCCGCCATGGACGCACCGTATGCCGGTGCCCACCGCCTCCAGTGCCTGGATGTGCATGTCCTTGGTGCGCACCAGGCCACGAAGCATCAGCACCTCGCCCTGCAGCGCGCGGGCGGGCAAGGGAGGGGGGATGGGGTGGGAGAGGAGGAGCGGCGTTGCGTTGAAACGAGCGTGCCGGGCGCGCGGGGCCACCACTCAACCTGCAACGAGCCGGGCGGCTGCCAGCTGGCCGTCCAACCAGTCGATCAACAAACAAGCCCGCCCACCCGCCCGCCCGATAGCCAGCCACCCACCTGCAGCGCCACCACGTCCACCAGGGGCTCCCTGCCAGCCGCCAGGTAGTGCTTGATGCAGCGAAGCATCTCCTGAGGCGCGGTAGGTAGGGTCCATGATGACTTGGTGAGGGAGGAAAACGTGAGCTGGTAGACATGGTTAGCTGGCGCTGGCGCTGGACTCCCAGCCCCGAGTCGAGTGTAAGAGCCTCGGCGCCACGAGTTGTTATGACGCCGCTGCATCCGCCGTTCCGGCCCCACCCACCTCCACGGCCGGGCCCATGGTCTGCACGTCCGGGATGATGGCCGTCAGGCGCTCCACCATGTCCGCGATCTCGCCCGGCGCCGCGGCCAGCACCTCCCGGAAGCGGGCCAGCTGCGCGGCGCGGTCCATCAGCAGCTGCTCAGTGGCCAGCACGCGGGTGCGCGTCGCGGGCGCGTCCACCAGCCTGCGGGTCACACGTAGTAGAGAAGTGAAGGGGGTGGGGGGTATAGGAAATTGGTAGACATTTTCAGACTGCGCTGCTGCCAGAGCGACGCTTCGACTGGAAAAGTCGAGGGGGGGGCCGGCAGTCGAGCGGGCAGCTCCATTGCTCGGATTGGGACCCTCGAGTGCGAGGGTGAGGGTGCGGCCAAGCGATCACGCGGCGATGCTATTCCCCGAGTCCAGGCGCGCAGCGCCGCGCCCCCACCTGTCGCCCAGCGTCAGCGCCAGGTCCATCATGGCGTTGGACGCCTCCCGCATGATCACCTGCGCGGCCGCGTAGCCGGGGTCGCCGCCCAGCAGCGGCGGGGCGGTGGCCGCCAGGTCCAGCAGCGCCCGGTGCAGGGCGTCCTCACGGGCCTGAACAAAGGGGAGCGGGAGGGGAACAACTGAAAACAGCCCAGACACATCCCAGCGGGAGGGGGGGTAAGGGGGAGGGCAAGCGGGCCACGCAGCCCTCCGGACGGGCCGAGCGAGCCGGCTCAGGGCCGTGCCCATGTCCCATACCGTACCAGCGGCGGCGCACGGGGAGGTTCGCACCATATGTATTCAGCAAACCGCGCATCAGCGCGCGCACATGAGCCATCGAGTGTGGCGTGCAGCGCATGAGCGCATCGAGTGTGGCGTGCAGCGGGTCAGCACCTGGACCTGCCGACCGGACTCCAGGCTGCCGCGCTGCGCTGCAGCGGCGCAGGGAGCGGTTGTCCCTGGAGGGTCACGATTCACGAGGCCCCCTTTGTCAAGGGCCCACGAGGCCCCGCCCAGGAGGACCAGACCGGCCCTGGAGCCGCCACGGCTGGGTACTCTGCGCGGCTCCTACAGCTGGGTACTCTACGCGGCTCCTACAGCTGGGTACTCGCAACCCGGCTCCTACCCCCCAATCCCCAGTCGCACACGGAGCTGCACCCAAGGGCCGCACCTTGAGCTCCTCCCGCAGTCCCAGCCGCACGTCCGGCTCGAGCCTGCCGTCCTCCGCCGCGACCACCTGGGTGAGGATGCCACTCCAGCCCTGCGCGCCGCACCCACCCACCCATGCACCCGGGGCCCAGGGAGGCGGGATCAGACATCAGAGCAATGTGGTGGACGGCTGGATGGGCGCCGGCAGCTGTCGCCGCCGCACAACTGAGGCCCTTGTGAAGCGGGTCGGGGCGAGGGTCGGGGGGTTCAATTGAAGAACGAAATTGACCCAGGGGCGGGGGATGTTAGGGAAAGGAAGCGGGTTGCACCAGTGCGACCTTGCTCCGCACCTGCAGGAGCGACGCGCCGCCGCGCAGGGCGGACTCGGCCGCCAGCACCCTGGCCTCCAGAGACACGGCGTGCACCTGTTTGAGTGTGAGGTCCTCCCGCACCGACACCAGGCACGTCTCCGTCTTGGCCAGGCGGTCCTGCGGGGAACGCCACCAACCCCATCACCGTAGACGTACACACCTGATTTGAATGTTACGCACTTTGCCTAGCACGTGCTGAACAGGCATGCCCGCGCATCGGGCTGGGTGCGTCCAGGGTTCCTGAACACATGCGCCAGGTTGTCAGGTTGTTGGTGTTTGGCCCCCCTGCTCTGGCAACTTTGTTTCATGGCCTGCTTGCCACCTGATCTGCATAGACATGTCGTGTCGAGGAGGAATGACGGAGACCACCAGACGCGAGAGGTCGAGGGGGGCCGAGGTCGGCGGGGGGCCAACAGCCGGATCCCCGTATAGGACCGAGGAGTGCCAGCAAACCAGGCTGCTGACAGCCCCGACAGTGCTGGCGAGACAAATGCCCGGGTCTTGAAGCGATCGCGCCGTGGCGCGGGGCCTGCTGCCCTTTGGTACTTCCCTCCTGGCGCCGCGACATGCGCGATGGACCGCGTGTTACCTGCAGGACGGGTAGCTTGCGTGACAGCTCGTCCGCCTCGAAGGGCCGAACCGCCAGCAGCGCCCCCACCTCCGCCACGCCTGCGTTCAGCGCCTCCGTCAGCGCGCGGCACTCGGCCAGCTGCGCGCGCACGGACTGCGGGGGCAGCGAAAAGAACGGGGCTCGAAGGACATGGGTGGGCCATGACCCGCGGCTCGTCAGTGGCCGCCTCGCACAGCACAGCACAGCCTGCGCACTACCGTGCGCAGCCCCGATAACCTTACCAAAGCGAGATCGACACAGCGACAGGACCGTCCCTCACGTGTACAGTCCATTTGCAAGGTCCAGCTCATTGGTCTTGTGTGAGCGCAAGAACCCGAGTGGAGGTGAGGCCTCACACTCCGAGTACTTTCTTGCAGGTTACATGGTAAGTATATCTGCACCTGGGTTCGGCCGGGCGGGTTTCGTCTTTTCTTCTAAACCCACTACTACCCCCGCCGCGCACCTGGATGGACCCGGGCTGCGCGGCGATCGCCTGGCACAGCGCCCCCAGGCCGAAGCCCTTGTCCGCCAGGATGACCCGCACGGCGGTGGCCTGGGCCTCCAGCTGGGACGTGGCGGGGGCCGTGGCGGAGGGCGGCGCGGGCGGCGGGTGCTCCTGGGGCACCAGCTGCGGGGCGCCAGGGCAGGGCAGGGCACGACCGGGTGGAGCAAGGATCAGAAGGAGATCAGGACAGTGCGCAGTCCGGTGGCGAGGAAGGTACCGGTACCTTAATCGGGAGCGGACAGCGAGGGCGGACAGAAGGCGAGAGGGGGAACGGTGGACACATCCACCCCTTCCGCGTCGCCCGCCACGCTTCCCGGTCGCGGTCTGTCACAGCTTGGAACCCACCTTGGCCCACCCTCCCTCCCCTCCCGTTCTTCGGGTTTATTTCTTTTTTTAATTTAACCCTCCAGTATTATTACAGATGCCATGCCGACCCACGTTCCCGTTGGCGTCCAGCACCAGGATGGGCCCCAGCGCCGACTCCGCCGCCAGCCGCCTCAGCTCGGCCGCCAGCTCCGCATTGAGGCGGTGCTGCGCCTCGCGGTGCTCCTTCGCCTCCCGCAGCTGGGCGCCCAAGGAGCTGCACTCCTCCGCCAGGCGCCTGCGCATCGGACACGGGACAGGGCAGGGCGGAGAACGGACAAGGCACGGCAGGGTGGGTGGGGCCGCGACGGGGGACTGTGTGCTATGTGCGTGCGTGTGTCTGTCGGGTGGAGAAACGATGGTGCAGCCTTGGCGTACCAGGCAGGGTGGTTGCACCAGAATGCCAACACAGCGCGCCGTGATGTTGGCCGACGGCCCCCGGCGAGGAGGGGACGGGGCAGGGCGCAGCCGTGCACGCGCTGTCGCGCCGAGGGCTGCATGAACACATCAACGATGCTTTGACCCCTCCCCCCCGACGCAGTGCGTTTGAGAGCTAGCTGCGTCAGGACTGTGGCATGGAGGCCGGGCAGGTGCCAGCAGAGTACCTGATGTGGCCCTGCTGCTGCGCGACGACCGCCTCGGACGAGGTGAGCCGCTCCGCGAGGTCGGTGTTGTTGGTGAGGGCCAGGTCCAGCTCGGTGGAGAGGCGCGTGGTGGCCTGCGGGCGCACATGGGGACTTCGACAGCGGCAGAGACACGGCGGCGGTGGCCGCGAAATGGAGAGAAAGAGCCCCAAAAGAGGGACCCCGGGCTCCCGGACTGGACCGAGCCCTGGGGGCTAGAGCGCGAGACGCCCGGCTCCATATCCTTGTTCCCCCGCTGCTGCCGGTCTGTGCACACGTCATCATGACGGCATCGGTGCCAACCGCGGCCGACCAGGTGCAGGCGCACACCGGCTGCAGTTGCAGTCCCCCCACAGCCGGCAGACCTCAGGCCGCGAGAGGTCTGTAACGCGGGCTCGGGGGCGCATGATTCTGTGGGGAGCGCACTTGGAAGCGACACGACACGGTTCGGTTCCGCCCGCTGGGGTTGTGTGATGCGTCTGACGATGGGTTCTCACCTGCAGGATGAAGGACTCGTCGCCCTCCCGTCCCACAAGCTCCCGACTGACATCCGCAATGGTCTACAGGTGGCGTTAAGGGGGGGAGGGCGGGTCAGCCAACCGGACAAGTACTACGCAATCGGTGATTTTTTCGTGATTTTGCTGTCTTTATTGACAAAAGGGTTGAGTGCGGGCGTCTGACCAGAGGTATCAGCGGCAAGGAGGAAGCTTCCCTGTCCCAGCTGGAGTGACCGCTCTCCCAGGCAGTGGTTGGCAACAGGCTGCTGGACTGTGCGGCTGCCGCCCAGACAGACCGCCTCTCCTACTTTGCCCCCCCCCCCCGTGCGGTAGTCCGACCCTGGCGCGTGGGCCCGAGTCGCCTCACCCACATTCCAGCTCCGATCCCAAAGACCACTACAAGTAACGCAGCGGTTGATGATACGTGATGGGGGACTGCGAATACTGGCACCTTAAATTAAGGTCTTACCGCCATCTCCGTTGTCTACGAGCCCGCCATCCGCCACCGGCCCAATCGCACTCCCCTTCCCGCCGCCACCCACGACCCCAACCCTCCCGACGTACATCGATGATGGAGTCCCTCATGGTGGCAGCCGCCGCCTGTCGCTTCAGGCGCTGCTCCGCCGCGGTCAGCTTGGCCATGACGCCGTCCAGGGAGGCGCGCAGCTCATCCCTGTGTGTGTGTTATTTAAGCAGGCAGAACAGGAGTGCGTGATATGCGAGGGGCCAAGTGGCGCCCAATATTTTGCCCGTATGCGCATATAATATACCCATTGCCCGACCCATATAATAAACAAAAGGCTGCGGTGTCGGAAGAACGCTGTAGCGGCAGTCAAGAGTGATAGTGGGTGTGGACAGGAAGAGCGCAGTGGTGCAACAGGTTGACAACCGTGATAATGCAAATGGATAAAATGACAAATGAGCAAAGACAATCGTGCAATGACGAAATGAATGACATCATGCGGTGTGAGTGCGACATGCGTCATGCAATGCTCGTGGTGAAAGACGTCACAAGACCTGCACACCGCTGTGGAGCTGAGAGGCTGAGATGAAAGGGCGGTGTGTGTGTGTGTGTGTGTGTGTGTGTGTGTGTGTGTGTGTGTGTGTGTGTGTGTGTGTGTGTGTGTGTGTGTGTGTGTGTGTGTGTGTGTGTGTGTGTGTGTGTGTGTGTGTGTGTGTGTGTGTGTGTGTGTGTGTGTGTGTGTGTGTGTGAAGGGGGGGCAGGACCAGCGCAACACGGCATGGCGGGCAGGGCCCAAGCTTGGTAGTGACGTGGAGACAACAATGACCCCTCCGGTGCGACACCACGCCGTGGGTCGAGGCCACGAGCTACCTTGGGGCGGCACCCAAAGGCTCATCCAAGACCGCTTACTGCGCTTCGTGCCGCCCTGACCTGTCACCTGGCCCCGTCCTGGCGGTGCGCCCGCGCCGAGGGGTTGAGCCCCCGCCCCCAAGGGGGCAAGCAGATGCCCCCAAGCCGGGTCTGCCTGTGCCGCCAAGGCGGCCCTGTGCCCACTGCCTTTGAAACCGCAAACGGGCAACAAACCGATAACCGCACTGTGCCCAGCGCCCCTCACCACCACGAGTGGCGGCACGCACCTGGCGGCCACCAGGGAGTCGTTGGTGGCCTGCACGCTGTCCAGCCGCTCCTGCATCCGCTGAGCCTCGGCCGCGCCGATGCGGGCGGCCTGTGGTGGTGGTAGTGGTAGTGGTCGGGGCCCCACGTGGATGCGCACGGCCGTCGGGCGATGGCACAGCGAGGGCGGCGCGCAAGACAGCAGCGGTGGTCCCAGCACCCCACCAGAACAGCTGGGTCGTGGCGTATGTGGTACCGTGTACCCGAACCAGGGCACCAGGGCGCCTGCGACCGAATGCTCGCCCCACTCGCGCACCCACGGGCCGGGCTTACGGACACAGCCCGGCCGCCACAGTCCCAAACCGTGCCCTCTCCGCGGGCTGGGTGCACCTGGCCTTCTTCCGCCTTGACAACCCTTCCCTCTGAGACCCGCCAGACCCCACACGGTTTCACTCACGGATATGATCCCCAGGAGGCCCGGCCGCTGCCTCACGAGGTGGGGTGCCCGGAAGGACAGAGGGATGCGCCGCCTCATCCCGGTCCCCCAACACGACCGACCGACCACCACCACCCCAGAGTACCCGCCGCCGCCCCGTGTCCCGGCCCATTCGGACCCTTTCCCCCCCGGGCCCTCCCGCCACACACCTTGAGCTCCGACAGCTCCACATGGTAGCGCTCCCGCAGCCCGCTCAGCTCCGCGTACAGCTTGGCGATGTTTTCGTTGCGGGCGGCGGCCTGCGCCTCCGCCGCCGCGGCGCGCTCGCCGGTCGCGCGCGCGATGGCCTCCAGCCGCTCCACCTCCTCCTGCTCCCCGCAAATGCATAGCAACAGGCAGGCAACACACATGCACACACAAGGTTGGCGTCCGCATGGACATGTACAGTGGCTTCACATGAACTGGATCACCGGATAATCAGGTCAGTGACTGCGGGGTCGGTGAGGGGTTTGAAGTTCATGTGGCGGGTCAGTTATGCCGTGGGCCGACCGCCCTTGCGGGCAGCACAGCGCCGCAGTGGGAAGGGCGCGGCCCGGTGAGTCAGCTGATCCCTGAAAGGCAGCGTCGTAACATGCTGCCGATCTGGACCGCTTCTATCTGGACAGCGCCATTCGCGTCGTCCGGGACGCAGCGGCGCCGCTGCTGGTGCGGCGTCAGTCCGGGCTGGGACGACCCGCTGCCCCTCAGCCAGCACCACCCGGGGCCCGGACCTCCTGTCGCGCCCGGCAGAAACCACCTCCCCCAAACAGCCGCGAACACGGCATCCCAGCGGCCATACCCTCTTGAGCACCCCCCCACCTGCAGCCGGTCCGCATTGCGCTTGTGGTGAAGTTTCTCCTGGCTGGCCTCGGCCACCTGCGCGGGTGCGCGGGCGGGCAGGCGGGCGGCTTGACGGCTGACGGCAGCGTCTGCCGAGCAATGTGGGGGCGGCACCAGGGTCGGACTGCACCCCCCCGCCTCACACGTCCGCAGCTACATGCCCCGGCTGTACCACGAAGGACCTGGCCGCTACAAGCATAGCCCGATGAATAACATGATGTGTGGCCCACAGCACAGGGACAATGCAGGCGCCGCCCGGTTTCCCCCCTCCCGTCCCCCGGCACCAGGCGGGCCCCACCTCTCGGTCCCGCTGCGCCAGTGCGTCCAGGAGGGCCTGCTGCTGCGCTATGGCCGCCTGGTACTGCTCCCGCAGCGCGTCGGCCTGCAGCTTCGCCTGCCGCTCCTCATCCTGTGACGAATTCGCCGGGAGAGGGGCGTGTCTGGTGCCGTGGACCACGTCTAGCCACTCGCGGGACACGTGCTAGGACCCGGGCTCAGGCGGGCCTCAGGTGCTGCGCGGGACGGCCCTCGTGCTCACGACGGGGCAGCAGCCCTTCTTGTGATGGTTCATGGTCAGGATGTGCGATCCCGTGCGACTCCCGCGATGTCAGACTGGACCGCAGACCCATTTGGTCGCCGGCTGATGCCCGCGGTGGCGGAGGTCAGGCCGGATGAGGCACGTCACTTGCTCGCAGAAGGTGCGTGGCCACCATGCGACCGCCTGGGCTCGGGAGCTGCGCCCGGCCCCGCTGGCATCATCCGCCCCGATGTGCATCGGCACTTCAGCAGACTTGACGGAGTGCATTGGGGACTCCCAGCGGTATGTCTTCACAGACCAGCGGTATGTCTTCACAGACCAGGGGTATGTAGTCACGGAGCTTGTTGGTACGCTGAGATTCGGGAGGGTGCGGTGCGGTACGGGAGAGGGGTTTGTAAGCGCGGGAGACGGGGCACGGCCGCCCCACCCACCTGGCGCCGCTTGATCTCCTCCTGGTGCATGATGCCGGCGACACGGGCCTGCTCCGCGTGGGTCCTGTGCATACCGGCAGGCAGGGCAGCCGGAAACCAGGAGGCGTGTGGGCAAGCAAGCTCACAGCCGGTGCCTTGGCGATGCGGGCTGGAGAGATGCAGGTAACCGCGCGCGGCCGGCTACGCGGCTAGGCATTTGGGTCACGGACCTGACAACCGTGCATGCCTAAAGAGTGAGCCCCACGTGCCGCCAACCCGATTCCGTGGCCGCCTGCTGCACAATCCCTGACTGGTGGATAAATTTCTTGTGTCTGGGCGGTACTGACGCACGCGCTGAGCGGGGAGCGCCTCGCGCCGGGCCGGCCGGCGGGGAGGGGCGGGGTCCGTCCGCGCAGGCGGTCGCGCGGTGCGCATGAGGATCGGCGCACCTGGATGCGCCCTCGGCAGCCTCCAGAGCGCGGAAGAGCTCATCATTCTGCACCCGCAGCTGCTCAATGCGCGTCTGCGCTAGCCGGTAGTCGTTGGTGGCTTTAGAAAGCGCCTGTGATGTCTCATCCAACCTGCGGGTCGCCGTGCGGGCATCAGCCGGTTCCATTAGGACGGTGTACTGGGAACCAGAGGCACCGAAGTCGGCCGTGTCCCGAATATTTGGCTTCAGTAGCGAAAGCGCTATTTCTTTTTTGGCAGCAACGGGCAGCCCTCAGTCGCACCTCTCCTGCGTCCGCTGCAGTTGTTGGGTCAGCCTGCCTGAGGCCTCCTCCTCCTGAGCGACTTCCTCAAGTATTCCCTCGAGCTCCCGTCGGAAGTTCGCCTGTGCCCGTGAATGAAACCGTTGTTTTGGCTGTTCCGTTTACCCTGCCTGTCGACGACTGTCAGCGCACCTTCAAAGCCGCCTGACGCCATTTGAAAAATGCAGTGGCAGCGGACAACAAGTCCCGCTGGTCAACTTCTGCAGCAATGTCCTGACCGTCTTGTTTAGGGAAGAGGGCTTGCATTCTCTGCCGATAGTTCGTGCAAATGACCCTCCGAGATCAGTAAGCGTGTCAAGCACACGCAAAATGGCATTTGTGCATGCCACCGACAATCAGAAAATATGAGGAACGCAATGCCGAAGATAAGCCAAGTCGAATTTTTGGTAATTGCTGTCTCATCGCCGTGGTTCCTTTCGGCAATCCTGCTGATTGCTCCTAAACAGTTAAACATAGAAGGCAAATATCGCGCCCAGATGCTGGGCTGCAAAGAGCCGTTGACTTTTCAGCGCCCGCCGTACTAACCAACTGAGCGAGTTACCGCGGGCCACGGTTATTGGATATCATCATAACGTACACTTTTGTGCTTGTAAGCAAGTACAGGGATTCGAGAGCTCCGTATTGCACCGGATTGGGCGCTCCGAGCCAGTTTTCCGCCTGGTGGCTGGCTGGCTGCATCCCTTTCGCTGTGCATGTTGGACAATCGAGTTGCAGAGCTCCAGAATATATATGCCGTCGCGTTTGGTTGAGCTCGAAACTTGCTGATGTCATTTCTTTCTGTTTAGGCCCAGCAGGCCGTGCCTGCAGCCAGCATCTGAAGATAAAAATTATCATTAACATTAGCTGGCGATTGTCAAGATGTAACCTTACTAAGATTAAGACTGCCGTACCGTTTTGCGTGGGTACGACGGTTAGAACCACACCGGTAAAATGGGTACCGTTGTGCCATTCCATACAACTCTGAGGTATTGATGATAATCTATGAACAGACTCCCACCTTATCGTGATAGGGGTGATGGAAAAGAACAGAACACAGCCAGGGCCGGGACCAACTGACTTCCGCGTCGCTTTCACATTCTGCAGCAACCGCTCCCGCACACAAGACCTTCCTGCAGTGGTAGCATCGGAAGACAGCAGCAGTGTGAACGTTTTCACAGAATTCAATTCCGTTCGTAAGGGTAGACAGCACGCACGTCTCAGCTGGACGGCTGCACCAGCGCCTACCCCGTGCGAAACGTTCCGACCGATACATTCACTTATTCTGAAGCTTGTGCCACCAAGCCCCCGCAGCTGGTTGCTTGGATAAGCCCACTGCGTCCAGCATGTCGTACGGCGGCTGGCCGCACGCCCCTGACTACAGTTCCAGCTCCGCAACCATGTATTAGTCATAAAGAGCCGTTACACTCCCATTAGTCATTACGGCCAGCTACGGCATAAGACAATGAAGTCCCACCATGTTACGCACGCTACATGTTACACCTCCTACGAGTAAGAATGAATGAATGAACGTTAGAATGTTGTGAGGTCTGGAGTTCGTTTGGGTTCGTTTGGGTTCGTTTGGGTTCGCTGGGGTTCGTTTAGATAGGTTCGGTGGGGTTCGCTGGGGTTTGTTTGGGTTCGCTGGGGTTTGTTTGGGTTCGCCAGCACACCGGTGTCTTGCGACGCCGCCTGTGTGGTCAGGCTTTGTCGGACCGAGCGACGTACGTTAGTTGTGCGAAGCATCCAGTTACCGGTAGGTTCGGTTGGTCTGCGCCTATCGGGCCATGGCGACGGCGAATTACCCCTGAGTGGGCCTCTCCTTCAATGTGGCCAAAGGCCACATAATCTGTAATGTCCAGGGTGGCGTTTCCTTTCCTGGAGCCGCATTCCCGGGGTCCCGGGGTCGGTCCTCGGCGCGCCTGTCGTTGGCGCCTGACCGGTGTGCCGTGGTGGTGCGGTTCGCTGCGGTTCCTTTGTGCCGTTTGATTGCCGGAGGCTGAGGCTGCCACCGACCACCCTGATTATGGACCCCCACCACCATCTTCTTGCTCTACTCAGATTGATTTCATGCCGCGCGACCGCGTTCGAATTTCGACGGATACGCCTCGCTGTCGGCAAGCAACCCCGCTGCCAGCCTTTCATGGTTTACGCTAATTTCGGCACTCATTACTGCCAGCGATTTATTTTTGGATGGGGCTCCCAAGGTTTGTGTCTGCGAGGCATTTCCGAGGATGTCCGAAACCTTCTTCGTCTTCGCTGCGAGAAGGTGCGCGCCCTCTGGACGAGCAACGCCGACGCGATGCGCGGGAGTTCTACGCACCTAACTGACCAAGTATATATATATATATGTAGTATTTTATCCCCTACACTATCCACTTTTCAAGCTGTTGCTGCTTCCGCGGCCCTGAGAAACATTTCCGCCGAGCGCGGCAAAACCGTAAAACCTTAGCGCCGAGTGCTTCTCCAGCCGCAACTCCAAAGCAACGTCACCCGACAATCCCGGCTTGATTGTCGGGGATCTGCTGCTGCCGCTATTGCTTCTACCGCGAGCGCGATGACGAGTGGCGGTCTCCGCCGCGGGTCCCCCTCGTCGCCCTCCCAACTGCTGACGTCCGCTGCGACGACGGCGCTGTTTGTCTTGGGCGTTCTGGGCACTCTGCTGCTGCTGCAAACGCCGACCGTGGGTGAGTAGCATCGGCTTGGTGGCGCGTGAGGTAATAATGCACGTGCAAGGTATCTCTAGTCGAGGTCTGTCGCGCGTTCGATGCGACTGCGACCCACGGGTCGGTAGCGTCCGATTAGCCTTTTGCGACAATTCGCACGACATTGCCCAGCAGACGACGTGCTATTGCTATTGCTTATTAAACTCACATTTTTTCGTGTCATGGTACCTGATGGGCTATGGCATCCATGAAACCGAAAGTGGGAATCCACGAAAACGATTTCCGCAGGGAGCTGCGGCCGCGCTCGCTGCCTGCGTGACCCGCGGGTCAGTGAAGAATTGCTACCGATCCACGGTATCATGCTGATCTGCGCAGGTGCCAGCCGTGCCCGCAAGCTGTCAGCCGCTGACGGTGTCGACGCGGGCTCCGTCTCCAACGGACGCGGCCTTCGGAGCGGGGCATCCGCGTTCGCGGCCGTCGGCGCCGCCACCCGCGGGCTGAAGAAGGGGGTAAGGATGGGATGGTGTGCCGTGCCGTACCCTGCTGGCTCATCAACACGCTCAACGTTGCAAGTAGAATGATCGAAGGCAGTCGGTCGCGCTTGCGGGGAGGGACCCGCGACCTCCGCTGCTCACTTTCCTCCCGTCGTCCATGCTGCTGAGTGCTGACCTGCCCGGGTGACTGCAGATAGATGGATCCGCAGATTAGCAACCTCACGCCCCCGCCCTGCCTGCGCCTCTCCCCCGCTGGCTTTCATACCCCGGCTTATGTGCCCGCGCCGTCGCGCAGCCGCCGACGAATTCCATTGGCGACCAGTAAGTACGACGTGAGGCCGCACGTGCGCGTACGAGGATAGCCAGTGTACGGACCGAGTCCGAGAGACCCATGGGTCCGGTAGGAGCCGGCGAGGCGCCGTGGGTTTGATGCCCCGCCGTGGGGGCACTAAACCCATCCATGCACAGGCACCGTCTGTGTAAAGAGTACCTTGATCTCCGTTCATGGCCTCTAGGCGCTGCAACACACTCTTGTGCAATCCGATAAGCACGCCCCGCAATACACTTGTGAGCGCCTGGAGGCTTGTGTGCACATACCTGGTGGTGCCCTCCCCGGCTAGGTCGCTTTTATCACCCCTTGCCTGCCCTGCATGTCCCGTGATTTTTCGTGTGGCGCCGCTCCACAGCTTCAATGACTACGTCAGCGCCGTGTCCGACGGAGCCACGGACGCAGCCAACACCGTAGCAGACGGCGCCACCGACGCCGCCAACACCGCGTGGGGTGGCGTCACCGACGCCGCCAACACCGTAGCGGACGGCGCCACTGACGCCGCCAACACCGTGGGTGACTTTTTCAGCAGCTGGGGACGTCGCCGCTTGCACGAGCTGCAGCAGCAGCCACACGAGCTACAACAGCAACAACAGCTGGGCGGCGACGGCAACAGCGACGGGGCTGCCTCCAGCACCAAGGCCTCCGATTCCGCGAGCCGCAGCCTGAAGAATGTGGGTTCTTGACTCTTGCGCCCTTTGCCATGTGTGTATGCGATGTGCTTTGTGAAACGCGACCTTGAATTGGCGCAGTCCAGTTTACAAATCGGGATGGGATGTGCGACTTGACGAGTGCGAGGGGAACAACACCGCACCATGTACCGTGTGTCGGGTGGCCTGAGCTAACCTCGCTTTGGGCCCTCCGCTTTTTCTTTGCCCCGCTGGCTGCCTGGACTTCTTCATGTCGTACTGCCTCACCGAGATTCTGGATCGCTCCACTACCTATTGTAATTATCCTGCCTGTTGCTGCCGTACTTTGAACCCTTGCTCATCCAGTGGTTGCCGGTCGCTGCGCCTAGCGGCAGCTCCAGCGCCGGCTCCTCTAGCGGGGCGGCGTCCGGCGGCGGATCTGGCGGCTGGGGCGGCTGGGGTGGCTCGGGTGGCTCGGGCTCGAGTGCTGCGTCCTCCTCCGCTGCCGCCGCCGGCGGATCTGGCGGCTGGGGCGGCTCGGGCTCCAGCGCCGCCGCTGCCGCCGCCGCGGCCGCCGCCGGCAACGGGTACGTGCGTGTGTGCATGGGCGCAGGTCTGCGTTGCGTTGCGTTGCGTGGAGTGGAGTGGAGTGGAGCTTTTGGGTTCAGTAGAAAGCGGCTACTTTACGCTTCAGGGTTGGCGGTATGGGATGGCCAGGCGCCGGTATGGCGGGAGCATGGCCAGCGTGGGCACTGGCGCTTCCTCGTAGTTTCCTCGGCGAGGCCGAGACGGGTCGGGAAGCGGGCGGGCGAGGTGCGGTACCCATGCCGCCAACGCCTGACACCCGCTCCGTCACAAATGTGCACCCTCGGCTTCCTCGACACGACCTGTGCCCGCCCTCCTGGCCCCCGGCTCCCCGGCCCCCGGCCCCACAGAGGCCGTCGTTGATGATCAGCTGCGCCGGGAGTCGGCCAGCACCCTTACCTTTCGGGAATAACTACCTTACCTACTCACCTCAACGGTCACGAGGCGTATGCGGGCCTGGATGGGCCTTGGAAGGATGGTCCGGCGGCGTACCTGATTTGCCATGCATTGGCACGTCTCGCGTTCCGTCGAGTCTCTTCTGGCGGTGGGGTGTTTGAATGCGGATGGTACAACCCCAGAACGAGCACGGCGGTTGAGTGCCGGGCAGCCCGGGGGAGGTTGGGCGCATCGCAGGGACAGGGAGTACCGGACGGGGCCCGTGGCGTCCGTGGGGTGGTCTGAGAGCGGCAAAGATTGCCCCGGAGATGGGAGATTTGTGGGCTGGAGCACGAGCGTCAAGGATTCAAATTTGCCCGGAGCGCAGTTTCGCCGCTTCGAGTCCAATACTGGTGCGCCTGCGCGCGTGTCGGCTGACGGGCCGCCGTCCCTCTACCGATGGTCAATACAATTTGATGCGGGGGGCCAGTGCAGGCCGCAGCCTGCAGTGTTAGGACGCATGCGGCGTGTCGGCATTTGCAAGGTAGCAGGTGTCGTTTAGCAGGCATTTGCACGGTAGCAGATTTGCACGGTAGCAGATTTGCACAGTAGCAGATGTGAGCGCAGCGAGGGGACGTGTGCGTAGCTGCGTACTTGAGACGAGTGCTGGCTCGGCCCTCGGCGTTGCGACTGGTGGCCACTGGAGACGTCGGCAGCGCCGCTGAAATTGCGGCTGCTCAGGTCTGAATAGGGGCCCGGAGGGGAAGAGGAAACAAGTACATGCCGCACATGCGGATACGAGGATCAGAGAATCTGTACATGTCGTACATATGAATGCAGCATGTCGTACATATGAATGCAGCATCTTTACATGCCGCCGTACATGAGTGACACACGAGTGTGATGGGACGTAGTGTGATGCCGTACACAGCATTAGAAGGAGCACGCCGATTGATCATGTAGCTCCCCGTACGACGTGTACGAATGATGAGTTGCGCAGAAATGCCCAGCGCAATTTGGCAGTGATGCCCCATTGTTGTTCCCTCTTGTCGTACTACGATGGTACGGCACTCGTGGGCCCCTTGCGCTTGATTCTTGGCAGCGTGGGGGCGTGGAGTACGGCACATGTCGACTGTTGGTGTTATGTGACGTCGTTCACGTTGTACACGCAATCACGTCCGGGAGATCTTCATATGCGTTATGTGATGGTGAATGAATGAATGAATGAACGTTACAGTGATACTGGACCCTGCGGGTCCTCGGTGACAGCTGAAATCGGCTCATCGCACAGCACACACGGGGCAGCACTCGAATGGCGCTTGTGGCCCGCTGCTGCTCCTCGAAGGGCCGGGGTCCCGGCTGTAACCAGTTGTTAGTTACAACTCCCCCAAAGAGAAAATCGTGCCACGACGGCTCTGGGGTGTGTGTGGCCGTGGCCGGTGTGCGTGGGCGGTGCTGTGGGCAGACGCCGCTGAGGACGGTCGCAGCAACAGCTCCCGGCCCGTGCCCCAGTCCTTGAACATGCCCTTTATCCCCCCCGGCCCTCCCTGGCCCTCTAAACATACTCCTTCCCGGGAGCCCGGCAACCCACGGGGACAGGGACCCACCCACGGGGTCACCTCCAGCTGCAGATCAGCGGGGCCGGAGCCTCCCCAGCGCTGCGATGTGGGTCACATCTGACACCAGCTAGCCGGGCCGCGCCGAGTACATCTGATCTCACAGCGAGTGGAAAACAACACAGAGGACACGCCAAACGTCACACAGAGGATACGCCACAACGGTCATCAGCGGGGCGCCGTACGCGGAGTGAGTACGGCAGTTTCCCGTAGGCAGATCTCCCTTTGTCGCGCCCGCGCCGTTCCGTACTCTGGCTGACTAACGCGAAGGGATCAGAGGTTGGAACTGGCCGGCGTGCCTGGCCAGCCGCCCGGCAGAGATTCAGTGCGCGAGTCACATTGCACCGCGATGCGATCCGGCACGGCATCTGCCCCCGCTCTGTCGGCCTGCCAGCGCACGGCTGTAAGTAAATCCACATGCCGCACGGCATCGCACGCTGGGCAGCACGTGCACCCGCCTGAGGACTGCCAACTTGGTTCCTCGTCGCGGCCTACCGCCCGGCAGTCAACAAATTCGGAAACTGTTCGTCCGCGGGCGGAATCCGCTGCCGGAACGCGAAGCACCCGTCTGCCGTCTCGTCTATCCCTCTCTTTGAGTTACAATGGAAACCGCCGATCAGGATTTCATCGGGGTACGAGGTTCCTAGGTTTTGCGAACGCGTACCTGGCGGGAGCTGCCGGAAGTTGCTCGAAACGCTGCCGGCTGCCGTTTCGCCACCGGAAGCTGCGTGCCCTCTGGACGAGCGACCCACAGCTCGTCCCGGGAGGCAGCGCCGCAACCATACATACACATACATTGGTCCTCCAAATTCCCGTCCTGTCGCGGCACATATTTTGTTCAATTGTTGAAACGGGCAGCTGTCGTGGACTCGTAGAGGCTGGGAGCAGTCACAGCTCTTCCGCGGCCTGGACAACCATACCCCGCCGAGCGTGGCAAAACCGTAAAACCGACACACACAGACTGGGCGCCTTCCCAGCCGCTACCCCGCCCCAACCAACGTTCCCCGTCAACAGACTCGAATTATCGGGCGCTCCTTTTCGCTGCTGCCGCTGCTGCTGCTGCTGCTACCATGACCACGAGCGCGCTGACGAGTGGCGGTCGCCGCCGCGGGTCCCCCTCTTCGCCAACCCAACTGCGGAAGTCCGCTGCGACAGCGGCGCTACTTCTCTTGGGCGTCCTGGGGCCCCTGCTGCTGCTGCAGACGCCGATCGTGGGTGAGTGGCGGCGGCAACTCCTTTGGAAACGAAACGACGGCCCATGAAATTTTTGCGGCAACGAACGTCTGCGCGCGCATTGTTCCGGCGGGCGGCCGATCGCCCCATGGGTCAGTGGCGTGCTGGCGTCCATGCACTTGCGAAGGCCCCATCATGACGCCGTGTGTCCGTGCAGCTGCGTGCGGTCACCGTCCTTACCTGCGTGACCCACGGGTCAGCCGGGTGAAACCGCACCCCGCCGCAACCATGGCGCCTTGCGCAAATCCGTGCAGGTGCCAGCCGCGCCCTCAAGCTGTCATCCGCTGACGGTGTCGACGTCGGCGCCCTGATCGGACGCGGCCTTCGGAGCGACGGATCCGCAATTACTGCGGCCGTCGGCGCCGCCACCCGCGGATCCCCCCACGCCCTGAAGCAGGAGGTGCGAAGCGGCGGTCGCCGATGACCCGCGGGTCTTCCGTTACCGGGATGTTCATCCATTTATCCCATTTATCCATTTCATTTATCCATTTATCCATCCATCCAAGGGTTTGCAGCTTTGAGCGCCGGAGGGAAAGGGGGCGGTTGCGCACACACGTGTTGTGTGATGTACGGTATATGCACAGTTGCCGACCCAGCCCCCTGAAACGGCGACCGTAGGGACGACCGCATAGCTGGGCGCGAGTACCGTCGTACCTGACCGACGGGTCCACCTTGTGACGGTAATATTAGTTGCATACATACCCACGTGTAGCGATTACATTACCGTACTTTACACACACACCCAAGGCGCGATTACCCCTGATTTGCCTCCACATTCTTCCCACCTCGAGGCTGCTGTCGCGAGCTGCTGGATGGGCCACCTGACGCTCCATCTTGACTTATGGCTTATGGCGGTGGTGCTGACTTGTGCGGCACGTGCCCCTCCTGCTGGTCGCAGAGTGATGGCGGCGCCGGCGACGAGGCGGCAGCCACGACGCGAGGCCTGAAGGTGTGTGCGCCTGCCTTGGTCGTGGGCGTGTCGGCTGCATCTCTTGGGGAGGGGTTGACCGTTGCAGCCATGACAGGGTGCGTGGGGTGTGTGTGTCTGTGTGTGTGTGTGTGTGTGGTACGGCAGGGTGAAGTCATGGGCCCTGCAAGCGGTGTGGAATGGGGTCCGCGGTGCGGGGATGCGTGCGAGGAGGCAGAGAGGAAGACGGAGGGACAGGGCGCGCCATACCTTGGGCGGGGTGGCCGCATGCCGGCCGGTGCTTAGGTATCAGGTATTGGGTATTAGGTGAGGACACCGCCGATCGCTTTGCGAATCACCGGGTTCGCGCTGCCTTTCTGGCGGCAGTGCGGCAGCGCGGCGTGGCACCGCAGCATCCCCACATGGTGTGCGACAGCCTGGCCTGCCCAGGCTGGGCGTGGCGCCTCTTGGTTTGGGGCTCGTTTGGGCTCATTCAGGGGATGGGAGGGCTGCCGGTTTGGATTCATGTAGGGGAGGGGGCCCCAGGCGGTTTACACTATTCAGGTGGTGGGCGGGCACCCACCGTCGTCCGCAAGCCCTATCCGTTCCATCCAAAGCTGGGGAGCTGTGCACGGACCATCATCAGAAACCGCACGGTTTCACCGCGGCAAAGGGCGACGGGATACCCGCCGGCGAGCAGCTGACGGAGCTCCAGAGATGCGACCCCCAAGATCCCGGAGGGCAACGGCAAAGGGAGCGCCCCAAACGACGCTTTGACTTTACCGTACGGCAAACATCTTGCTTGCGCCTGCCGTACTTTGAACCCTTGCTCATCCAGTGGTGGCCGGTCGCTGCGCCCAGCGGCAGCTCCAGCGCCGGCTCCTCTAGCGGGGCGGCGTCCGGCGGCGGATCTGGCGGCTGGGGCGGCTGGGGTGGCTGGGGTGGCTCGGGCTCGAGTGCTGCTTCCTCCTCCTCGGCCGCCGCCGGCGGATCTGGCGGCTGGGGCGGCTCGGGCTCCAGCGCCGCCGCTGCCGCCGCCGCGGCCGCCGCAGCCGGCGGTAATTCCGCCGCCGCCGCTGCCGCCGCCGCGGCCGCCGCCGCCAACGGGTAAGGTAGCCGGCGTGGCTCATTACAATCGAGAGCGCTGAGAGGCGCTTTGTTTTAGGGTTAAGGTTCGAGAATTGATAGCAGCTTAGCAGGGGTCAGCGCGGACGAGTGGCTTCTTGGCGGCTTCATATTGCACAGATAGGTTAAGGTAGAAGGCTCCGTACGGCAGTCGGAGCTGTCACCGAAGACCCGCGGGCGGGGGCGGCGGTAGCGATGGATCCATTTGATGGGTCAATTTGCGGTAGATAACAGGGTAGATAGATGTTCAGGCGCCCTGCGTGTGTGACTTGAGGGTGGACGGACGAGCACGCGCACCGCCGCCCATGTGCTGACGTGGACGGCGCACATACACACACACACATCCAAGCACTGCCGCTGCTGTCCCATGTCCCCGCCCCATGTCAGTACGGCAGCAGTACGGCAATCCAGCCACTTTCCATCAACCGTACGACGGGTCTGCCTTCGGTATCCTCGTATCCTCCCGCTGGTCCACTATTCCCCCCTGCGCCCGTGACACACTGCAGGGGCCACGGTTAGAGCGGCACGAGGGGAGGAGAGCCGGCGGCTGTAGGGCTCAGCAGCATGACCCCCGAGGCGGCCACCGGCGGATGCGGTGTCGACGGCGGTGCCCTTTCGGCGACCCGTGGGTCACATGCCGTTACGTCCTTGGGGCACGGCGCCGGTCAGGACCGGGCCCTGTCCTGCTGTCCTATAGCTATGAAGCGTGACGTGGTTGACGTGGTGGGACCTCCCCGGGGGTTCCCTTCGGGGGAGCTAACTTTGTTGACCAAGATCCTACAAGGCCAGCCCGGTCCTGCAGTACGGTATTCGGTTCTACTTACATCCGCTGCTGGATGCTTGGGTCCGGAAGGGGTCCCCGTCGCCGGGGTGGGTTAAATTGAAACACCCCGGGGTGGGTGTTTCTGTTTCTGGGCAGGTATCAAGTCCGCGCGTGGTGTTGCTGAAGTGCGGCTGAGCACTCGTCAGTCGTCACCGTACCGTGTTGTGGTATGCGGCGTTGCAATCCGCGCATCTAGTGCGACTTACGGGGGGAGGGGGCGACAAGAGGAGTGTTCAGAAAAGAGGCCCGCGCAGCGGAAGCTGCGGCGGGCGTGGGTGCGACCTGCGAAAGGCCATGCTCACCTCCGCTGAGACATGCGGCGCATGTACCTGCTGGATGTATGTACATACGATGTACAGCATACAGTACATTGTACATTTTACATTCGGCCGACACGCGCACGGACACCGCCAAGGATGACGTACTAGAAAGGGCGTGCCGCAAACCCGATTTTGCATAATGTGTGAATGGTGGTGTTCTGCGACAGGAAGGGGGGGTGCGTCGCTGCGTCGTATATCATCGGCAATGGTAATGGCACAACTAAACCGACAAGCAAGGCCGAAACCGGCGGAGTTTCAAAATTAGACCTGAGCAAGCGGCCGTTCGTGCCGGCAATCGTACTGTAGACCGCCAATCAACGACGAATTTTTGACAACCATACCGCGGTGACCACTACCTACTCCTAATAACGAGTACCTTCCCGGCCATACCAGCACTGGTTTTGGGTTTGTTTGGGGTTAAGCCGTTGGGGTCGGTGGGTTTGGGTTCAGCCTTGAAGCCCAACAGCCGCGCGCGCTGCCCAGTGAAGGAGCGGTCGAAATCCCAGGAAAGCCTACGTACCTGGCCTACCTGCTGGCACGCCATGTGGTCGAGAAAGACAATACTGCCGTGCTGTCAAAGAGAGTCGCCCAGAACACCAGATAAGTCAAATACTGTAGCCGAGCTATACAACACGCCTGGCAGATGGCATGGCCCAGGCTGCCAAACAGAAGAGCCGCCCAGCATGATAAGCTCTACAGGATACAGCCCGTGCGTGCTGCCAGCAGGAGCCGTCCTCACAAAGCAAACAGACAGGGCCACTGTGTCGTCGTGTAGGTGTAATCGTTACAAGGTGGACCCGATTCCCGACCGGCGGGTGTTCCACGGGCCCAGATAGGTCGTAGGCGCCACACCTCATCAACCCCTACCAAGGACTGCGCACCCATCCTCCACCATCCGCGGGTTTGGGGGGGCGGGGGTCATGCAGCCACACCGGCCACTACATCAGGTTACCAGCGCGCCAGGATTGTCGCTCCTGGAAACCGCGCCAGACCCGCCGAATCACGTGGCGGGTAGGAAGCCGGGATCCAAACTGGGAGGGGTCACTGCTGGAACCGTCAATATGGACGGGGCTGACTTCGCACTCTAACAAACAGCCAGGTCGGCCAACGGAGCCACCGCCCTGACATGTCATACGGCCGGGTTGGCAAACAGAGCATCCCCGCTGACATGCCTTATGGCAGAGCTGGCCAATTGAGCAGCCTCGCTGACATGCCATACGGCCGGGGTGACCATTTGTGCCGCCGCCCTGACATGCCATGTGGCCGGACTGGCAAACAGAGCAGCCGCGCCTACACACCACACGGCCGGGATGGCGATTAGAGCAGCCGTGCTGACATGCCATACGGCCGGGCTGGCCAACGGAGCCACAGCCCTAACATGCCATACGGTCGGGCTGGCCAACGGAGCCGCCGCCCTGATATGCCATACGGCCGGGCTGGCCAACGGAGCCGCCGCACTGACGTGCCATACGGCCTGCCTGGCCAATGGGGCCACACCCATGACATGCCATACGGCCGGGCTGGCCAACGGAGCAGCCGCCCTGACATGCCATACGGCCGGGCTGGCCCATGGGGCGTTGGGGCCACTCCCATGACATGCCATACGGTCGGGCTGGCCAACGGGGCCACACCCATGACATGCCATACGGCCAGGCTAGCGAACGGAGCAAACGCCCTGACATGCCATACGGCCGGGCAGGCCAACGGAGCCCCCGCCCTGACGTGCCACACAGCCAGCCTGGCCAATGGGGCCACAGCCATTACAGGCCATACGGCCGGGAAGGCCAATGGGGCCACTCCCATGACATGCCATACGGCCGGGCTGGCCAACGGAGCCGCCGCACTGACGTGCCATACGGCCTGCCTGGCCAACGGAGCCGCCGCACTGACGTGCCACACAGCCAGCCTGGCCAATGGGGCCACAGCCATTACAGGCCATACGGCCAGGCAGGCCAATGGGGCCACACCCATGACATGCCATACGGCCAGGCTGGCAAACGGAGCCGCCGCCCTGACACGCAATACGGCCGGGCAGGCGTATATAGCAGGCGATCTGTCATGCCATACAGCTGGGCTGGCAAATGAAGCAGCCGTGCTGACATGCCATACGGCCGGGCTTGCCAATGGAGCCCCCGCCCTGACATGCCAACCATGCAGTCGCCGTTTTACAAAACAAATGGCCGGGCTGGCCAAGCCATGCCCCCCTGTCAGGCTGTAAAGCCGGGCTGGCCAAAGAGCGGTACTGTAAAGCCATACAGCTGGGAAGCCAAGGGAGCCGCCCAACCTGGCAACCAATAAGGCCGGGCTTCACAACGGGGCCGCCCTGCCTGTCAGTCCATACGGCCGGGCTGCCCAATGTAGCTGCCCTTACAAGCAACGAGATGCAAGCTGCATACCGCCAACCGCCGCAGCTGCCTTCCTTGCAATCGGTCTATGTCCATACGGTTCACGTCGATTTTTCAGTAGTTAAATTGCTGTAGCCGGCTGCCTCGTTCCCTCGCTGTGAAAACTCTAAGGGTCTTTTTGTCGTCGCCAGTTGAGCCGTTTCTTCAATTGCCGTGCTTGCCGTTTGCAGAGAGTTCGCTCAAAATCGACTTGCGGCCAACAAGGCAAACACGCCTTACGGCGATTTCCTCCGTTACCATTACCGCCGGCTTACCGCAATGAACTCCTGAAGTTGAATCACTCCCGCCGTACTCGGACTGACGTGAGTTTGGCGTAGCGCCCGCAAACGCCAGGTCTACCCGTACCCTAGCTACATTCGCCGCAGCCCAAAGAGGGTGGGAGGGTGGGCCTAACGAGTGCGGTACAAGATGAGTCTCTTGTACAGCGGGGAGGTTTTTGGTTCGTTAACACCGTTAAATGTTTTGGAGTCTTATCCCTGGGTGAGGCGGAGTACTTTGGCTTGTCTTCTCATAATGATAGGGATTTCCTCTCATTCTCGTTGGATTAATCGCAGGAGAGAAGGGTGGCCAGCAATTACGAACGTCCAGCGTTAGGGCGACCTGTCGCCGGAGCGGGTTCAGGGTCTGCCTCACTCGACGATGGGCTGACCGCTGACATTGATGACCGCTTAGGTTCTCGTGGCAGAGGTCTTGAAAATATCGGGTTGGGTGGTCGGGGGCCGGATCCGACCACCGGGTCAGTGGGAGGCGAAGATCTGTCCGCGTCGGGGCTGCCCTACGGCATGGTAAGTCTTCTTTGGCCACCCCTTCCGACTGGGACTATTTTACCCTTGAGGTGATGCTGCTACGCAGAGTCTGCGGTGGGTGGCGCGAGGATCACGCTCCATAGACGAGGCGGGATCAGTTTCGGCGGGTCCCACCAACGCGGGGAGTGGGAGCCCGCTTGTTGGGGGCCCACAGGTAACAATGCCCGGGCCACGCTGACCTCACGGCATTCCGAGGAAGTTCGACCCCTTGTAACCCTGCATCCTGGGGACTGCAGGTGGTTTCCAGATTCGGGGATCTACGGATCTCCCGAATGGAGCAGGTCCAGGTGTCCCCGGTGTCTGTTCCCGACCCTGGCAGCTTTTCGCGGGGTCTGCTCAAAGCCCAGGCCGTGATGGACCAAGCGTTGGCGGTAGAGACCGTCAGGGGTCAAGACAAGGCAGCCGCAGAGTTCATGGCGTGGGCCAGAGGTTTGGGTTTGGGCCTGGAGGCGGGGACGGTCGAGCCCGAGCATATATTGGCCTATATCGAGGAGTGGTGGTTGCCTAACCATCCTGGGCGTAAGCAGGGCGCTGCTGGTCCGCAGGCCGTGAAGGGGGTGTTATCGGCTCTGAGCGGCTGGTTCGATCGCGTCGGCCGCGAGGGAAGGTACGATCCTCAGACCGGGCGTGGGAATCCCTGTACTGCCACGTGGGTACTCGACTATCGGAAGGGTTACACTCGGCTGCGGATGCGGGGGGGTTATGAGGAGCAGTCGGCCGTACCCCTGAGCGAAGAGAAGTACGGACAGTTGTGCTCTTACTTGTACGGGGGCATGCGGGCCGAGACCGACCTTCGGGAGGAGATGGTTCTCGCGCGAGATCTGCTTTGTGTCCAGTTCATGTTTCAGACAGCCTTCCGTGGCTTCGACACCGGCAAGCTGGAGGTAGGGGATTTCTGCGACCCGGAAAAGCCCGAGGAGGTCGATCGCCGGTTGCCCTTGAAACCCCCCGCTGAGTGGGCCGATGGGGAGTCGATTCGTTTGTGTGTGCGGGCCCATGGCACTAAGACCTTCCGCACTCAGCGGGCCCCCGCGGTGTTCTTGGACAGCAACGCGGCGAATCCTGAGAGGTGTTTTCCCCGGACCTTCGCCTATTACGTGTGGCGTTCTAGCCAACCCGACGCGCGGCGGTACTCTGTGAACCGGTTCTTGTTCCGGCCTCTGGCCGCGGATCGCGGGGGATTCAAAGAGGAACCGTTGAGCAGTGCCGCGTTGGGTGCTCGGGTCAAGACCCACTTGCGGAAGTCGGAGTTGTATTCTGGCGAAACTAGCCATAGTTTCAGGCGCGGGGCGTTGCAGGCCGGGGTGAAACGAGGGCTAGGGGAGGCCGATCTTAAGAGCTTGGGGCAGATACAGAGCTCATCGATTCTGGCCCGGTACGTCGACCCGACCCGCCACTTGCCGGGCCGTGGGGGCTCTAAGGCGAAGCTGGGGTGATGTTAGGTTAAGGACGGGGGGGGGAAGTCCTGGGGTGTCTCGTACGGCGGGTTGGCCCGGTGTCGGACGAATGAGAGGGTGTTACACGTGGTATTCCAATCCACACGGCTTCCGCCGCCGCGAAATGGGCGGGGGGGGTGGGTTTTTTCGCGGCGTCTCTAGTTACGAGCTGATGGCGGACCTTCAAGCTCCAATGTAAGATATATCTAAATCCGCGAAAAGTCTCTACCGATGGCGCCCCCTGGTTTAAATCGTCTGCCGGGTCGTACGCGGGGTACTGCAGAGGCCGAGCAATTCAATATTGTACAGGGGCCCACATACGGGTGCGACATAAGGCCCAACTGTCCCCTGGGCTATAACCCTCTTTTCCGTTGGAAAAACCGGGTATGACAAACATGGCGAATTAGTTGAGCGGATAATGAACGTCTTGCCGTTATGGACACACGGACACACGGACATGGGCAATCCTAGGGTGCGGGGCCCCCCGAATGCGCTTCGCGCTGGGGCCCCGCCCAAAAAGATGAAACCAATGATGGCTCTCCGCTCCACACAGCAAGTGCAAGCGTAAGAACAGGCTGTGATCGCGAATATGAACGAGATAATCACTGTCCAGGAGTTGACCGTTTCTGTGTGGAGTGAAAAGAGGCTCCAAAAGCAGTCGAGGTACGTTCCGCCGACGATACCTCATGTACTCAGGCGCTGCCTCAGCTGACACGTTATCACGGTAAGCATGCTGTGCTGCTGATGGCTTTTTCGTCGGCTCGGTTGATTCCATCGCCCTAAGCGCCGGAAGGAAGGGGCTAACAGTAGTTATTTTCTGTGTCGGCAAGTGATTATTTAGACACTAAATACGCCCTTCAGCGCGTTGGGATGCCTACCCCAGTCCCCGTACGCTATCTCAATTTTTTCTACTTTTGGGGCCACATAGTTTACAAGCATAGACGACGACAACGCCTTCTTTCCTCTGGCATCATCGCAGCATTGGCCCCTGCAAAATGTTTTTGTACTCTGTCGAAAAACCACATTTTAGAGGCAGTCGACTTGCAAAATTGTGTAAATCTACTTTGTCTAAAAAACCGGACGCGCGTACACCCCTTCTGCCTTGGTCGCAATACCCTTCGCAATACCCGCTCCCGAAAGTGGCGTACGTACAGCTTTTACTTGTTGTACTGCGCCAACTCTGTTGTCTCATACAGCGCCAGACCACTCTTTTCGCGTAGCTTTTGACACATCCGTCTGCGCTGGGGACCAAATGTGTCCTGGTCACGCTGCCCGTTGGTGTACCGAAGGCTGCTGATCCCGTCGGTCATGAACAGTATGTCCCTCTCGCCAGGATCACACGACACAACTTTCGTCCCCGGCATTAAACCCCCCTCCGCAACACGCTGCTGCAAGACCTGCAGCTTGCCCTCTGTTTACAAGGGTCACTGGCATGGTTCAGCTCCGGGATCTTCACGCCTGGTACAGAACGGTTGTCCAATAAGCCCCCAGCGAATACAACCAAGAGACAACTGAACAACTCAGGACTTAGTTGTGCCGCTAAAATCGGCATAATGCTGCTCTGCTGCAACAGCCTACCACCAAGGCCGCTGTCCGACGCGCCTCACGATGCCCTGCCAGTCAGCAGGCGGCGGGCAGACACGCCGTCAGGATAGGCTCTCAGCAAATGGTCCTCCGTCCACCAGTTGCCCACGCCCCCATGCCCAGTCTAGAGAATGGTACAAGTTGAAACCGGTGCCAAAGAATCCCAAATCGCCTGGACATTCTTGTACATAGCCGCCACTTCAAACTCTGATAGCACCGGTATGTTCTTGGTGCGTGTGCTCAGTTCCAGCACACCACCATAGTTGGCCATTGGGCTGGCATCGCAGACTCGCTCGGCGGATGCATCCTTGCGCCCGATCTCTGCAACCACCTCGGAGGGTGATGGTTCTGGGACGGGCTCTCCTCGTTGCTTCATGAGGGCAAACTCACGGGCGAGCTGCATTTGTGCAGCGGCTTTGGCCATGTCCAGAGTTGCTCCCGCACCAATAGCGCCCGGCACGTCCGGAACGTATACTTCGTGAAACGCCTCACCGTCAGTGTCCTTACATTCGTTGTGCACAGCGAAGAATGTATATTCGGTGAGGTATGCTGACGGGGCTGCCACAAACGTCTCCATGATGCCTGTGCCTTTGGCTTCTCGCACTTTGTCGGCACACTTTTTGGCACGGCTGTAGAACACCTTGCCAATGTGTTTCGCGTGGGGAGAGCTGTCTGTGAACTTTATATGCGGCACAGATTTGTCCCCATACACGGTGTGGCCACCGCTGTTGACCTCCAGAAACTCTAAACCTATTTCAGAGCAATACTGCATCAGCTTCATATATTCTTTCATGAGAGAATTAACTTGCCAGTCCTGAGGTAGAAGAGAAGGGGTGTAGGAGGTTGTTGCAGATCGAGAGAGGGAACGAGAGAAGAAGGGGTCTAAAACAATTAGAAAAGCCTACAAGCTTCTACCGGGAATATCTCGTGCAGCCAAGTCTTCCATGAGAGCGTCCTAGCCAAGATGGGACTATAGGATATCACTCCCGAGCCCCGTAATACAGTTGGGCCTTGTGCGGGTCGTCACTGCTAGCAAGTCAGGACCTGACTGTCAGGTCACGTCTAGTCGTTCTAACTTTACATCCGACTTGTTACACTCTGACCAGTGAATAATGTTACACCATTTTTTGTCTGTATACGTTGCTGGAATATAAATCAGGTTAAAGCACGACATGTACCCCATAGACCGTCGCAAACTGGCTGTACATGTATATTCAAAAAATAGACTTAAGGCTATGCAAATATATCATCATATTTCAAAGCACATACATTCTGGCCACGTATTACAAGGCAGTCAAATGGCAAATTCCGTCGACAGAACCGCGACCTGAATGGCGCCTTGAACATTAGACACCGTCTAATGTTGAAGGCTCGCGGAGAGCTGCTCGTCGTCGTCATCATGGGGCAGCCTCCTGATGGGGAGCATAGTCGGCATTATGGGCTGGCTCACACAATATCACCACCCAGCATCCGCTACGACAAGGCCATTCGATCAAGTTACACTGTCTTCTGTCACGCCCGACAAAGGGGGCCAAACGCAACTCCGCAGAGCGTGCTCTCTCACGGCCAGAGCTATATCCAAACCGGATGCACAATGGTCTCATATCCTGTGTCCTACCAACCCTTCTGGTGCACCCCCATGCATCCAGCCTCTCTCGGAAGAATTCCCCTCCGCCCACTGCTACCCCTCGAACAATAGCTCTAGAACTTGACCAGCAGGCGTGGTACTTGGGGAGAAAGCAACTCGCTGTGAACAATAGAGTGGCATGTACGGCGGGTAATGTAAGAGCTGTAGTCGTCTTGCTCCTTGTGCGCCTCACGGTACCACATCGCGTAATCCATGACAGAGCTCTGGTACTTTTCTATGATCTTATTGAGGCAAATCATGATGTCCTTGCACCCCTGCAGCACCGCGTTGCCCTTTTGCGTCGTGTCCATGTTCACCTCCGGCACACCAGTTACTGTCGTGACGACTGAACCATACGTTTCCTGGTCTCGCTTCGCGTACTGGTGGAAGAGCTTCACGAACTTGTCAATGCCACCCGACTTCCAATGCCAGATGTTGAAAGTATACGCGCGACCATTCCAAGTAAAGTCCAACGCTGCCTCGTATGACATTTTCATGCTGAATGTCACCACAACGGTTGAGCCCAATAGCGTGGTCTCAAATGTCTCAATACGCCCAATGCTGTGAATCTGCATGCAGTCATCGAAATCATCCATTGTTAATTGAGGTATGAAATATACATATATATGCAGATTACCCTTATATCAAAGTGAGCAACGCATACCGGCGGCATCTTGCTGCGCTGTGCCAGGAATAGCTGTCTAGAAAAACCTAAAACGAAATGAGATATGCTGCTCGAAAGTTGCGGAGAAGGTTACCGATGTATTCTTCTGTTGTTTGGAGTGGACATCGCAGTCAAGGCGAAGTTTGCCTTCCTTGCACGCACACCAGTGGAGAACGTCAACATATGGTACAATGCTGCAAGAAGCCTGCAGAGCAGCTGTAAAGACGTTAGGCCCCAAGGCCGCTCGTCCATTTGACAACGCTCCAACGAGCGCCAACCAATGCATCACGTTACTTATGGCGCTTGCAACCAAATTCAGTTTAAATACTGTCATTCTAACCTAAACGGTATTTTCAATACCACCTTCTTGTGGATAGTAACTCATAACACCAAGTCAGTTAAGTGACGACATAGGACCCTACAGGGACCTGGCTCTGTTACAGCAGCTGAATGACAGCATCTACAAGTTCGTTGGGACGAGGGACTCAGGCTGGAAAAGCGCGATGATTCGGATTTGGGCCAGGGCCAGCGGCCAACTTGGGCCGCTGGGACTTCCTGGCTGAGTCGTCGCACAAATGACCGTCCCATAAGACCCCGCATACCCCCACACGCCTGCAATCTCCAGCACCAACCGTAACCCCTTTCCGCTTTCCCTTAAACCCAACACCTTGCCCCCCAAACCCGTCCAACCTCCCGCAGAGCCCACGCGAGTTCCTCAGTTTCGGCAAAAAGAGCATAAGCAATAGGTCTTCGCGTCAGACTATTTTTTAACGAATCTGAGTTTCAGTCCGAGCGTTGGGAATAGTGTACAAGCAGGCAGCAGCAAGCATCAGGGCGCAAGTGTCTGTTCAGACTCTGTTCAGACAACTGAGAAGAAGGAGAAGGGGCAGAAGAAACAGAATCGGTTATGAGGAGCCACGGCAGTTGACCTACTTCTTAGGGCAACTCTTTTCATCTGCCTCCCCTCGTCTGTATTGCTGTAGCAATATGAGTCTCACTGCGCCTACCAATTCAAGAAAATAGCAGCGCAGACTGCAACCGTTACTGTATTGCTCTGCCCGGACGCGACACCGCGGCGGTGAGATATCGGGGGAAACGTGTTGGGGGTGGGGTGTTGATGCCACACAGGACCCGGCAGGGCTGGACACGTCAAGGCCTCTCCCGCACGCGCCCCGCCATGGATCCATACCCCCAGCACATCCACGCACCCGACCCGTCCATCGGCCATCCAAGGGCCCCACGAGCCCTAACACTGCACCTGGTCCCACCCGTGCATAACCTCAGGACTGTATTGCCCAGCTTCTGCCTGTTTATTGTTGTCTTCTGAACTACAGGTTTGCCACCGAGGTGCCATCCTACCTCAACTTTCTTCTTGTGGAGTTCTTAGCAGTTACCGTATGTCAAAACGCCGTAACATTAATTTGGTATGACTTCCTAGCTTTGAAATGGCCCGCTTCTGGTTCCCCAATTGCGAACAGTGAATGAGACTGAAATGCTCGGCCTTGGGGTACGACACTGTACGGTGTGAGCAAATTGCATAACTCAGGGCGAGCCCAGGTGCAACCCTCGAAATTACTTTACACGTTCTCTCTAAAGCGCATTAGAGTAAGCGCCTCACAGTGGCACGCTACTTCCGCAAAAACTAGGAATTTGATATTCATTTAGCTAACAGAATCTAGCCTACCAAACTTTCTCAAATATCAAGTATATTAAGATACAACAGACAACAAACATCTTCATGGAGAGCTGCCGCACAGCGGTGTCGGTTGGGGAGCTTTGACGTTGTTTGACCAGCCGAGCGCCCATCGCATTCAAGTCCCGCTGTCAGCCCGCCCTGAAGTCACAGGATCGCCAGAGTGCAAAATATGCCCGCGATATTTTCTCAGATGATGATGGCAAACCCGGTAGACGCACGAAGGCCGACAAGGAAGCCATGAGCAGCGGACAGCCAGCGTATGAAGTTCGGGAAGCTCAGCGTGTGGCGGCAGGAACCCCCGAAGCGGGACGCCATTTGAGGCGGAGGCCCCCAGCAGCGGGATGCCATTAGGGCCGCGGGCGGTCGATGGATAGCAGGGCCAGCCACCAGGCGATAGTGCCGGCCACCGCGGTAGCTACGCACGCGAAGGGGTGGGGCTTGGGGCGCCCCGCTGCGCCGCTAGGCCCCCAACAGCCCACCCCGGAGGCGCGGCAGATTGTGTGTACCAGCCGCGCCTCCACCACCCTGGCAGCCACCGTCGCCGGTAGCTGGTCATAGAGATCCTCCAGGGAAATGTTCGGGCGGAAGGCCATCACTCGGCGGGAATGCCACTTGCGGGCGGAAGGCCCTCATTCGGCGAGAATGCCACTTGCGGGCGGAAGGCCATCACTCGGCGGGAATGCCACATGCGGGCGGAAGGCCATCACCTCAGCGAGAATGCCACTTGCGGGCGGAAGGCCCCCTTTCGGCGAGAATGCCACTTGCGGGCGGAAGGCCCCCTTTCGGCGAGAATGCCACTTGCGGGCGGAAGGCCCTCATTCGGCGAGAATGCCACTTGCGGGCGGAAGGCCCTCATTCGGCGGGAATGCCACTTGCGGGCGGAAGGCCCTCATTCGGCGAGAATGCCACTTGCGGGCGGAAGGCCCTCATTCGGCGGGAATGCCACTTTCGGGCGGAAGGCCCTCATTCGGCGAGAATGCCACTTGCGGGCGGAAGGCCCTCATTCGGCGAGAATGCCACTTGCGGGCGGAAGGCCCTCATTCGGCGAGAATGCACTTTCGGCGGAAGGGCGGGAATGCCACTTGCGGGCGGAAGGCCCTCATTCGGCGAGAATGCCACTTGCGGGCGGAAGGCCCTCATTCGGCGGAATGCCACTTGCGGGCGGAAGGCCCTCATTCGGCGAGAATGCCACTTGCGGGCGGAAGGCCCTCATTCGGCGAGAATGCCACTTTCGGGCGGAAGGCCCTCATTCGGCGGGAATGCCACTTGCGGGCGGAAGGCCCTCATTCGGCGAGAATGCCACTTTCGGGCGGAAGGCCCTCATTCGGCGGGAATGCCACTTGCGGGCGGAAGGCCCTCATTCGGCGGAATGCCACTTTCGGGCGGAAGGCCCTCATTCGGCGGGAATGCCACTTGCGGGCGGAAGGCCCTCATTCGGCGAGAATGCCACTTTCGGGCGGAAGGCCCTCATTCGGCGGGAATGCCACTTGCGGGCGGAAGGCCCTCATTCGGCGAGAATGCCACTTTCGGGCGGAAGGCCCTCATTCGGCGGGAATGCCACTTGCGGGCGGAAGGCCCTCATTCGGCGGGAATGCCACTTTCGGGCGGAAGGCCCTCATTCGGCGGGAATGCCACTTGCGGGCGGAAGGCCCTCATTCGGCGGGAATGCCACCTCCCTCGGCGCAATGTCACCCTAGGCGGCTCGTGGTCGTATGGGACCGGCCTGGCAGGTAGCCACCCGAGACCACGGGAAGGGCATCCCAGGTTTGGTTAAACCCTGGGGGGATTCGCGGGCGGGGAAGCCCATTGGCTGGGGGCCATTGGGGAGCCGGAATCCCAATGGCCGGGGGCTAATCACGTGTGTTTGAAGGCCGATGGCCGGGGGCTAATCACGGGTGTTTGAAGGCCGATGGCCGGACACCGTCGTGGACAGCAAAACTCGTGCGAAGGGGGTGGGCAACCCCGTAGCAGAAGGCCGGACCGGGAGGCCGGCGATCGGCGCGAGGCAGAGCACGGGAGAGGCGCTTAAGTGTGCCAGAGGGGCCTCATGCCCGTGGCCCTCTGAACACCTTCCGAGACCCGAAGGCAAATCACAGATGGTGCCATGTGAGCAAGCAATGCCCATCAGAGGACTGTTAGGAGCAGGGCGAGCCAAAGGCGGATGGCCGCGTGCGACCTACCTAGTTCGACCCGTGGGGAAGCCTGATCTGGAACGACGCTGAAGGCGATGTAACGTACTATGGGTGTGAAACCGTGCGGCGAGAGCAGGCGTGAGTTTTGGACCGCCACAGGAACGCCACAGCTGAAGGTTGTACATGACCTTGCCGGCTGCCGCATCCCCTCGCAGGCAGTGTTTGGCAGGGAAGACTAACCGAATATTGAGAAACAGGCAAAGGGAGCCCACGGCAGAATGTGTGTGACCATGGGTGGGGAGCCCCGCGGTCGGCTGACGGCTTGGTAAAGTGGGCGGGGCCTGACGGCAGAGCCGGTCCACCCTGAGCGGGAGGCTCGACGGAATGTACCGGTGCCGGATGAGAACCCAGGCGCTCAGAGAACCATACCTCCTACGTGAAAGGTCGCCGCAGGCGGTGTGTGATTGGGTATTGGTCTAAGACGGCGGTGGAGACCGCTTCGCGGGTAAGAGGGCTGCGAGATTGCAGCTTCCCACTCGGTTGGGACGAAGCCTGGAGGCGCAGGGTGGTGAAGCTGGACGCCCGGGGTGCGACAGGAAACAGTCGGGCCAGCACCGTTTCTATTTCGTCCCGAAACCGGGAGGCGCTGCGAGAGGCGTCGAGACGCCTCGAGCTCTTCTAAGCCCGGGTCAGGGAGTTGTAAGCCCGGTGCAGCGAGTGGAGTAGGAGTCGCGAGCACGCCCATGCGGCGTGCGCGACTCGTGCGCAAGCGACCTTTGGGTACCCTGGCAAGCCGAGGGTCTAGTGGTTGGCGGTTGCACGTGTGTATGCCGCGGGACGCGGTGTGGGTTGGGCTGCGTTCGATAGAGCATGGGTACGGGTGTACCTGGCGCCAACGGGCGCCTAGCCAAACTCACTTTAGCCCAAGTACGGCGAGAACAGTTGAACTCCAGCAGTGAATGAGACTGAAATGCTCGGCCTTGGGTACGACACTGTACGGTGTGAGCAAATTGCATAACTCAGGGCGAGCCCAGGTGCAACCCTCGAAATTACTTTACACGTTCTCTCTAAAGCGCATTAGAGTAAGCGCCTCACAGTGGCACGCTACTTCCGCAAAAACCCCCACCCGCCCTCCCTGTTTCGCGGCAAGACAGCCGTGTGATTGGGCGTGGGGCCCTTGACACCTAGCGAGCAGCGGACGCCTGCATCGCTACGCCAGACTGACAGACACCCGTTCACAGGAGATGCTCTGTGGAGTATACCCCGCGCCACCGCACCCGTGTCCCAGACACAAGCCGCGAACATCCCACCCGCTGTCACGCCACGCGCCGCCGCTGCAATGGCTGCTGGGCCCCCAAGTGCCTGTGCTCATCGGTGTATCGCCCTAACACGGCCGTGCTCTTGATCTGCCCCAGCGACTTCAACTCTGACTGCTCTAGACCCCGCTTAGCCGCCGCCTGGAGCGCCCCGCGGCGGAAGCTGTGGTTAGTTTCGCCCTCGTAGAGCTCGGCATCGCGAAGGTGGCGCCGGATGCGCGCCCCCAGCGCAGAGCTGCTCAGTGGCTCCTCCTTAAAGGACCGGCGGTCGC